>CM042177.1:14336499-14391758 GCA_023376005.1 Doryteuthis pealeii
AAATAGTTCTTTGCATTTTAATTCATTTTTTTTTTTTGTAAATGATTTCAATTTTAGATTTTTACCCTAAAATTGATTTTCTGGTTTATAAATGAATGATGGATTTTTTTATCGGAATCTTTAGCTACTTTCTAATATTTTTTATCTGAGTTTTATCTTAAAATGTCCTAAATACCTGAAAGTTGTACAAGTTGTAATATAGCCAATTTAAATTTGTAGGTTTTTTAAATGGAGTTTATTTGTCATGGGTGAATATGATGCTTTTGTATATCAAAGGAGGTTTAAGTGCTTATGTATCTGTAACATTGTAAAATTAGAAAATAGTTTCAGAAATAATTTTTTACCAATATTTGGAATAAATACTGAAGAAAGACAAAAAATATCTTACCCAAAGGAGATGACCATTATTCTCAAAGATCAAAGACAAAGATTTTGACTCACCTGCAATAAAGGAAAAAAATTTTTTTAAATTAGTGAAAGAAATTAATCATATAAATTATGAATGCATATATATAAATACAAGCTCATACACTGGGAATTGTGGAGAAGATTAAACTTTGGCCATACTGACAAATGATATTTGCTCAATCCAGAAACTGTCCAAGAAAATCAGACCCATAAAATTCTCTGGGTTTTAAGATACACCCAATTTTGTCCAGAAGATCAGACATAGTTTTAATTAACAAGAAAAAAAGAACTTGTCATCTAGTGGATTTTGGTGTTCCAGCAGACCATAGATTGAAAACAAAAAGATAGATTAATACATGGATCTTGCCAGAGAACTGAAAAGACTGTGGAACATGAGGGTGATAGTGATACCAGTTGGTGCATCTGGAACGGTCACCAAGGGCTTGAAAAGGAAACTGAGGTAATTAGAGATCAAAGGAAGAATCAAAACCACCTAGAATATTATTAAAATCAGGTAGAATACATATGTTACATATTATGTAGTGTCATGGGTTGTTGACAAGACCCTGTAGTTAGTTTGAAATAGGTTCGTTGGAGTTAAAAGCGTAGACAGGTAGATTTCAATTGGATGACCTCAACTGACCCCTGGAGAGTCGCGAATCTCACACACCATGAGAAAAACGTAACTAGTAAGATGCAGATACAACCTGACATCAAAGCAGAGAGCACATGTATCTTTCTGCTGGGTTTGTTATCTCCACATGCAGAAAACATGGGATAGAAAAATAAATCTTGATCAAGGAAAAAAAAGTCTTGTGGTTTAATTAATTGCATGATTAAAAAGTTAGCCCTTAAAAAGAAACCCTTAGTAAGAAGATATCTAGACAACAGGATGACAGTGAAAGAAGAAGAGGAGGAAACATGGTGACTAGAAATAGTAAAGAAGAAACAAAGTAACAAGTAAGTCTCAAGTCTCAACTCAACTCTGTATCTGTCTCTCTCTCTGTCTCTCTCTCTCTGTCACCCGAGTTCCTCTCTTGATTGTATACTCTATGATGGGATATACAACACTTAGAGTCCTGGAGACCTGAAGAGACTTTCTGTCACTCAGACTCCAGTGAAAACCACAAGTTAAAACTGGTGTGACAGAGTATGATGATAATAATAATAATAAACAATAATGATAATAATAGACCAGCAATTAAAAAGAAAATAAGAAAATGATGTTATAAATACTAGAGAAGATTTCTGAGTCATAAGGTTAGTCGACTTCCCATGGTTCTCAAGCTATTTTTAATGACCAGACGACAAGGATACTTTACCTTTGGAGGTTACACAAAGATAGGGTGGGAATATGTTTTAGTAGATATCCGAGTATTGGGTGTTTTCTTCTGAGTAGACCCATTTGTTCCTACCTAAAACATGACTACTCATGAGAATTTTTTAAATCTATTTTTATTTTATAGCAATCCAAATGCCAAAAAAAAAAAAAAGTATTTTAAGTATTTGACTCAATTTAGTCTAGAACATTAGAATTAGTATAATAAACAATTATAGCTTGAAATCACTATTCTTAATACTAATAATTTATACACACTTATAAAGTTTCAAGTAACTATTCCTATTTAACTCTTAACGTCCTATACTACCTCATTCCACCTAGCCGAAAGTCACATCCATTTTCCTAAACTGTACCAAAGATAGCCTTTGTTTAAATGTAATATTAAACATATTTAGAAGTCTTTGATTTAAGGGAAATAATTCGGCTAATTTTAAATGAAGAGGCCATTTTTAGCCATCTTTTGATAAATCCTTTACTAGGAAAATTCTGAACAGGATGTTAAGAGTTAATGACAATAAATTATTTTTTTAATTAAATCTGTAGATTATAATTATAAATATACCCAGTAAAGATTAAAGTAATTAAAGTACAAGATTATAAAAATGGTTGTTCAACACTTTTGGGGTTATCTAATTCTGAAGTGTCTTTGTTTACAAGAAATTGCATGTATTTATCCAACTCCTCCACCACAATCAGGATGTGACACAAGGTTAATTTTACGTAGTGTACTGCTGGGTTTAATTCAGAGTTTTACTTGGCCTGGAAAGGTTAGTTTGCCAATTCAAGAGAACTCAGTTTGCTCTATAATTTACCCATAGCTAGGAGAAGAGATGAATTCCTACCCTTTGTATCATAAAATATATATATACACACAAACACACACACATATGTAGTGTGTATATAAGTAAAGAAATAACAAAAGACTTAGAGATTTAGCATTATAGTCTATTTCAGGGAGCTTAGACAAATAGTCTAAATCTCCCGACACATCAGATGCGAATGATAGATCATTCACATCTGATGAGTCGGGAGATTTAGACTATTTGTATAAGCTCCCTGAAATAGACTATAATGCTAAATCTCTAAGTCTTTTGTTATTTCTTTACTCATATATCTGCTCTGTGACTCTAACATTAAGAGTACACATTGAGCTCTCAAACTACGACTTCGTTTTGTTTAAATAAAACTCGTGTCGTAAGGAAGATTTCTTCTCTGGACTTTTGGATTATATATATATATATATATATATATATATATATATATAAACACACACACATATGTAATATATATATATATATTCATTCATGGAATATATAACCTATACAAAATGATAGCTATCACCCAAACACATTCTTCAACGTAGTTTAAAATAATAGGAGATGCCTTTTTTTTTCAATTAAATAGGATATATATTTTTTTTTTCATTCATTATAATTTAATATAATACATACTCATGCTTATACACACACAGACACACACACACCTCACCTAGTGCAAGTGAATCAGCTGTTTGTTCAGCCTTTGTTTACGTTTTTTAAAATCTACGACAGCCGTTTGTTTCTGCGTTTGTTTACACTTTAAAAATCCTCGACTGCCCGCTTTTCATTCAACAATTTTAAATAGACTGACCGACCATAAAGCAAAAGAGTCTAGCAGATTTCTTACTTTCTGTGATACATTTATTTTTGCTCAAACTAACAAAATCCCTGATGAAGATTTATTGAAACAGATCAAAACACTGCAGGGCAGGCAAAATAAACACTCGTTTATGAACTTGTGTTTTTCAATTTTTCATAATATTATATAGTCGGATTCACTTCCACTTTTTCTTCACACACACACACACACACACACATATATATATATATATATATATGAAGAAAAATGAGTAAAGAAAAGAAATGTAAATGGATAAAATGAATTTAATCGATATCACATTAATCGATATCACTTACACATGTGTTTCGGTCAGTTTATGTGTGTGAAAATATTTCGCACACATAGAAGAATCGACCTTCATCAGAGTGAACATTTATTTGACTGACCGAAACACATGTGTAAGTGATATCGATTAATGTGATATCGATTAAATTCATTTTATCCATTTACATTTCTTTTCTTTACTCATTTTTCCTCATATTGTCGGATTCAATTCCTTTTCCATTTTTATTTATATATATATATATATATATATATAACAGCAGTTACCTTTAAAAGTATTTTCTCTTTGATATGACTGAAATTTCATATTTCTTTTTATATTCAGCTGTGCTCAAAAAATTATGATAGAAAATCTCCCAAATTCTAATTTGCCATTCAATCATCCTTGTCATGAAGAATAAACTAGGCAATGCCATGTTATCTTGCTGGTTGGATGATAGGGGATATTTCCTTGGCATGAACAAACCAACAAAACAACATATGGACATGTGCATTTGGTGAACGGTTCCTTGTTTACCTTTGTGTTTATGATAAGCAATAAATGAGTGCACATTTACACGAGTCAAGACATATAAACATCCAGTGCAATTAGAAAACACATCAAGTAATGGAATAGGAAAGAATAACAGATTCTTTTTGTGTGTGTGTGTGTCTTTAGCTGACTCTTCCTTTAGTGAATTTTAAGAAGAGCAATACTTGCTCAAATACAACTGCAGATCATAACTCAGATTAGTGAGTCTGGCACAAGAGCATTACATTAGAGCACTCTGAGGTACAATAGCTTGATAATCAGCAATCAGCCTAAATCTACATATACAAACATTGAATAAATGTGTATATATATATATATATATATATATATATATATACACATCTATTATTGTAGAATCGTAGAATCACAATATGATACTCATCTTCACAAGAAGGTTCCAAGCTAATGTCTAACTGGCAGATAAAGGCAAATGAGCTGTAACTAAATATAGACCCTGCACTCAAGCACACTACACAGTCAAATGATGGATATATATTGATCAAAGTATCCACACCAAAACTAACAGCCAATAAGAACCCAAAGAATAAAAGCTGGTTTAAGCTGCATAATGGAACATCCCAGCTCAACTCTGCAGTTCATCTTCAGAGCAGACACTCAACCTGCAATAGAGTTGAGTACTGATCTGTGAATCCAACTAAATCCTACAATCATTAAATAACATCAAATGCAATTTAAACTTATAATAATCTATTAATAATGGAGATTCGCTTCCAGTTTTTGTCTGTATCAAAATTTACGTCACTGCTTACGTCACATTACCCAAAATGGTCATTGTCATAACATAGAATAAATACACTCAAAATTTGAACATGCAACATTAGACAGTCCTCATTGTTTTTTAAAACAAGTTTTGATAAATACATGACTGGTATTATATATCTATATATAGTTTGTTTTATTTTAATACATATTTAAAGTTTACACTTCAAATTGTTTTATTTTTTAATCCTTTGTAAGGAAGGTGCAAAGTTATTAGATACTTTGCATACAAATAACTCCGACGCATTTAATATATACAGCACATGGATATGAAGAGACACAATGTACATAGTAAAAGAGTTACATATATAAGGATAAAGGCACATTCATGAATGGTACAAGATAACATATAAAAGTACAGACATGAGACTAGAGATAGTCCATGCTGTAAAGAACTTACAGTAATGTAAGGGGGGGCGGAGCCCCAATGAGAGGGGTTAGATAAAATCTACCCCATGTTGCTCGTAGTTACTGAAACAGGAAAAGAGGCCGAAAGGGTTTGAACCCGGCGCTTAAATACTATAGCACCCTAGCGGGCACCAGCAAACTAAATCGGGCAGACAACTCCACCAGGCAAATACAAAACCAACGTTACACCTTTAATGAATTTGATGATTTTACTTACTTAGGGTACAAACTTGCTGACATTGAATTTTTGACTCCCACCTTTCAGGCAATATATTTCAAAAAATTATTTTTACATTGCCCAGAGGGCGTTTTTTATTTTGTACTAGTATATATAATGAAGTAAACATGTGTTGTGTGACCATTGCAATGGACAGTGAATATGATTCTCACTGAATGTCTTATACTTCTGGCATTGTGGTTTGGTTTATTTAATGGCATATTTATGGATTATTTAATGCCAAAATTTGATTCATTTCTAAAATGATTGCAGTGTGCCATTGCAATCAGTTTTTAATTTTTTTTCCTGTGTATAATATTAAAAAATCTATTTGGCAGGTTCTCCGTAGCGGACTGTTTGTGTCTGAAGCCGCCAAGAAGTCCAGGACCTGCACATCAACATCTTCAGGGACAGCCTTCACATGCAACAGAATATTTTTCAAATATTGGACTTTACACTCACAGGAGGCACTGTAACTTCAGAGGTACAAGAACTATATAGTCTTCCAAGACTGCAATGCTAATGATAATAATAAAAACCTATTTGCACAGTTATAGGATATCAAGTATTTCTATCCAATACAAATTTTCACACAGTTATATAGTATCAAGTATTCCTATTTAATAATCATAATCATTTGTTTGTACACATTTATCTGGTTTCAAAAATCCAATACTTATAATTTTCAAATAGATCTATTTGATCCATAGTTAGGGATCTACCAGGTACAAGCATATCACTGGATCAGAATTGAACCCTTACCACTGAATCCAGTTTAGTATCATACCCAGGCCACCTCTTCTTTTGGTGGGGGAGTCTTACAACTCTTTAGAAGATGAAGTCAGTGTATTCTAAGCCTGCCCCACCCCACCAACAAGGGACGCTGTGCTAAGCTTAGAAAATGACTACTAATACCCCAATTTTCAAGATACAAGATTTTTTTTTTCTAATCTTATTTCAGCCAGCTTATGGCGAGGAAAAAATGACAGTATGCTAGTTATTGAATTAGTAGAAACAAAACCTGATATTTTCTATTTTTGACTGAATTGGATAAAAGGCAAACTGGTTATCAAATAATCTGATTTTAGAAGTCGACTTTCTCATTGTAAAGAAGCTTCCTGGGCACATCTTCATGGAAGAATGATTTCTCTAACAATAGTTATTTACTAAGGTTAGCTTAGTTGTGGCTGGCACAAGGCCAGAATTATAGAGCATCCATTAAGAATCAAAATCACTAACAATTATCCGTTGAGTACTCTTACAATACTCGACTTTTACCTAAGTGAATTTCATCATCATCATCATGTGCAATTAGCACGGATATCCATGACGATCTCTCGTCAACATTCTTTATCATTCATTGCACCAGGGAGGTCTTCTGTGCAGCATCCAGTATCTGCACAGAGTTTGTTAATGTAGGTCCTTGCTGGGCGGCCCATGTTAATATGTTCATGAGCTGGCTTCCATAAGAGAACATCGCTTACGAGTCCATCCTAGCAGTGTCCAGCATGTCTTGTCCGTCTCGCTCAGATGGTTTGTGAGATGGGGGGCAGGTGGCCATACAGCTGCTTCCTTGTGGGGTGCTGTCTCTACAACTTGTTCAAGACCACACGCAACATTCTTGTGCAGCTCCCATTATTCTCAAGTCACCTCGTTAGGGTCCGAGTGGTGCAGCCTTACAGCAGCACTGATACAACCACCGCTTGGAAGAATTGTCGTTTTAGCTTGTCAGTGAGATCGGATTTCCATATGACTGTCAGTGAGATCGGATTATAACAGTTATTGCCACAGGAAACATCAAAATAGTTATCATTGTAGATAATGTAATTGACTAAGTTCAAATCCTGTTTCTGTTTTTCTTTGTGCCCTTGGAAAAAGCATGAATCTAACTCTTCTTCTTCTGCCCCGAGCTATAGGTAAATAGTAAGGCAGTTTGGGTTTTTCCGCCTCAGTTAGGTAATCACTAAGAGAAAAAACTTAATTCATACCAGTACAATCTGCTTAAAAATTGACCTTGTGTCACATCTTATCCATAGCGGAGAGGTTGAGGTTGTTTGGTTTGGTTTGTTTTATGGCATATCAACCTCAGTGGATCATTTAATGCAGATAAAGTTTTGAAATAAATTCATTCTTAATCGATATTCATTTTTTTTTTTTATAAACACATTTTTCTATTTAACCCATAGATGAGACCCTAACAGGCACTACCACACCGGGTCAGTGTGGAACAGGGAGCAATGATGATGAAGGGGTGCACAACTTTCTCCAGAACATCAGATAGAGTTTAACGTCATTTCCAGGACAATGAAACCCTCAGACACTGCCTTCTGGCACATATATGATAAAAAGGGTTGGGGTTTGCCATAAGGGATGGGACAATCATATAGAGGTTAGGGCTTGACGTGACTAGCCGATTGATCAGAAGGGGCCTCTCTGATCACCCATCTCACCTAAGTAAAGGCCAAAGTGAAGTGTTGCAGGTCCTGGACTGCTCAGCCACCAACATTCCATCCTCAAGCATCACAGGTCACCACCCACGGCCAACAGGTGACCCCATTGGGAGTGGGAGGGGGGTCTTACCCCTCTACAGAGGTGCAATCGGTGTATACTAAAGCCCTAGCAGAGAGGGCTGGAGAGGTTGGGGAAATATATACAATTCTCAACTTGAGAGGGTTGGAAATCAGGTTGGAAACAATATAAAAATGAAACTATCAAGAAATGTAATTTAACCTAAACTAGACAGTGCCATTTATAGGGCTGGGTTAGCTCAGTTGGTAGAGAGTTTGGCTAGAAATCACAAGGTTCCTGGTTTTTTATACCAGCCCTTGCCAACTCAGTGTATGGGTAGCACAGGAATCTATGCAGTAAAATAAGGAGCAGATGATAGGTATTGCGCTCCACCTCAGACGCAAAAACAATCTCCTTGGTCTAATACAAGTGAAAAGAGGATAGACTCCCTCACTGATTGACTGATACCGACTTTAGGCCACCCGACGACTTTTAGACATTGCCAAGTAACCTTGCTAGTTTGCAATAAACACTGTCAATTTCTGAAATCAGAGTTGATAATCAGTGAATCATTTACAGACAGATCTTTATGCCAAAACAACAAACATATTCACATGTACAAACAGCTGATTAGCAGCCTGAAGCATTTTAAAACAATAGAGGTACATGTCAGTCATAGTCCCATAGAGACAAGGGCGTTAATACAAAATGAATGGGGAAAGCCTGGCACTTTGACAGTATAAAATACATCAAAAATGTAGAGGAACAGATAGACAACAATAGCAACAAAAGATAACGAAACAATTTTTAACCTTATGTCACCAGATGCCAAAAAATCTATCCTTATCAAGTACATTTTTTCCTTTTTTTTTAAATTTATATATGCATATTCTCATATTACTTTCATGATGATGATGATGATGATGATGATATTTGATTTCTTTGCTATTGGGTTAATAATAAAAATAAACTATGAATCTGTGCTTTAGGCAAGGTTGTACGGAAGACAAGCAGTTGCCTATGCTGCAGGTCTTCCCTACCCACAAGGTGTAGAATAATCACAATAGTTCCAATTACTGTCGAATTGGTAAGACAAAGCAGCAAGCAGTCATAACCCAATACGAATCTGTTTTGCTGCAAATACTACTGCAAAATGCCAGCTTATTTATGAAGCCTCCTAACATCATAGAAACCAGGCAGCCAATTAGGACTCCAGGAATGGAATCACCCAAATGCATGAGTGAACTATTCTGGATTCCCATAAGTACCAGTTGTCTTGGCACTGGTTCAGTTGTGCTTAGCTTGTTGCTCAAACCAAAAGTACATCCAGAATCCATGAAACCGTCAGTGGACCACTAAAGGCACCATCATAGAAGTTCTCCCACATCGGCAATACCGGGTCCGAGTGGATCGGGTAGGATCACACTCAGAAACTGCCACTTTCTGAAAAAACTGATGCTTGATTCCATTGGCTCCAACTCTAACACCCCACACTTCAACACTAGGGACCTGGCCTCACCCAATGTCATTCCGCCCCCTAAACCAAGGCCGACAAAAATACCCGTGCATTGTCAAGATTGCTCCCCTGTAATCAGCCTGGCCAAAAGGAACTAATCTCTCCTCAAAGGCCAATACACTCGTGCAATGGGAGAGGGAGGAGGAAGGGGAGATGTAGAATAATCATACTAGTTCCAAATACTGTTGAATTGCTAAGACAAGGCAGTTGTAACCCAATACAAATCTGTTTTGCTGCTAATACTACTGCAAAATGCCGGCTTATTTATGAAGCCTCCTAACATCATAGAAACCAGGCAGCCAATCAGGACTCCAGGAATGGAATCACCCAAATGCATGAGTGGACTATTCTGGATTCCTATAAGTACCAGTTGTCTTAGCACTGGTTCAGTTGTGCTTAGCTTGTTGCTCAAACCAACAGAACGCTAACTTACTTCAACACAAGGGAGTTAGTTTGTTATTGGACTAACCTAGAGAGTCCACCTCAAGAATTGGTATTCAGGTTTGCGTTCTCCCCTATTGAAATCAGTCAGTTTACTGTTGGTTTGAACAACAGCAACTGGCTAAGCACAACTGAAGCAGTGTCCAAGACAGTTGGTATTTATGGAAATCAAGAATAGTCCATACATGTATTTGGGTGATTCCATTCCTTGAGTTCTGATTGGCTGCTTGGTTTCTATGATGTTGTGGAGTTTCATAAATACTCTGTCATTCTGCAGTAAGGTAGGTCCATATTCGGTTATGACTGCTTGTTGCTGTGTCTTACCAATTTGACTGTAATTGGAACTTAGCTTGATTATTCTACACTCAACTGGTTGCCCAAGGTCAGAGGGTCTGGATTGCCTTACTCAAGGCTTGGTGGGGGAGATAAAATATAGATATACCTTTGCCAAGTAAATACAAGTTCAAATCCTGGAAGAGCCTGTTTGCATTTCACATAGCAAAATACCCTTGGGAAAGGTATGTATCCAACTATTCTCCCTCCAGCTATAGGTAAATAGGGCAGACTGGGTTCTTTAACCTTGGTTAGGCAACCAGTCTAGGAGAAAGAAAAATCTGAATTCAAACCTGTTAAATTCCGCTAAGAAATTGACCTTGTGTCACATCCTGCTCATGCGGAGGGGTTGGTAAATATCTATATGCCTTTACGAAGGACATCAATGCAAAATAAAATATAGACTGCCTCATCCATAATTTGAACTTAACTCTCAGAGTTTATTATCTTCGATGATAAACCATTATGCCACTAGCATTATGATGATAATAATTTAATGATATTTCACTGTCTATTTATCATCTCATAACTTAAGGACAACAAGAGATATCGCTAGCAATTTCTATGGTTACTAATTGAAATCCAGACTATCCTTTTAGCGTATTAGTTTTTGAGGTGATGTAATGGTTATCTTCATAAGAAATGGACACAGTGATTTGGTTTGTTTTATGGCATATCAACCTCAGTGGGTCATTTAATGCTGATAAAGTTTTGAAATAAATTCATTCTTAATGGATACTTCTTTTCATAAATACATTTTTCTATTTAACCCATAAATGGGATGCTAACATGTACTACCACTTCGGGTCAGAGTGGACCAGGGAGCAATGGTGATAAAGGGGCGCTCCACATTCCACAGACCTCCAAAACGGGAACCTCACCATTAGATAGAGTTTAATGTCATTCCCAGGACATGCAGACCCTCAGCCACCGGCTTTTAGCACCCATATGATAAAAAGGGTTGTGGCAATCATATAGGTGCTAGGGCTTGACCAGCCGATTGATCGGAGGGGGCCTCTCCAACCACCCCTCTAGCCTCAGTAAGGGTCTAAGTGGAGTATTGCATGTCATAGACTGCTCAACCACCTGGGTTCCATCCTGAAGCATCACGGGTCACCACCCACGGTCAACAGGTGGCCCCATTGGGGGAGTCTTACCCCTCTGCAGAGGTGCAGTCAGGTATTCTCACATCCCAACTGGACGGAGGACACAGTGAACGGAGTCCAAATCCTTGATGTAACTGTTTTCACATGGCGCTAATACCTTTGGAAAAGGTATGAATCCAATAATCCTCTCTCCAGCTATGGGTAAATAGTAGTATGTATAGTTATTAATTAACTAATTACTGAACATAACAAATTCCTTACTAAAGGATGTTATTTAGTAATTAATGTCACCACACTTTTGTAAAGGTTGGATTGATTTATTTTAATGGCAGGTCAACACAGCTAGGGTTATTTCATGCTTAGGGGTTAGGGAATCACATTCAATATACATTTATATTTACATTTTTTGTGTAATTTCATAAGAGTTTATTGAACAGTTATATGATATCAAGTATTCCTATCTAATACAAATAATTTGCACACAGTTGCATGGTTTCAAGTATTCCTATCTAATACTAATAAATATATGGTCTCAAATAATTATTTCTATTTAATAACATTTATTTGTTTACACACAGTTATATGGTTTCAAGTAACTAGTAGTCATTTGAAGAAAGTGATCATTTCAAGTAACAAATAATCTACAGTTATAAGATATCAAGAATTCCTGTCGAATTAGAACAATCTTTAAAGAGATTTATTCAACCCAAATAGATGGGACCCTAATAGGAACTAACACTGCGAGCCAGAATGGCAATTAAAGAGTACTCCATACTCTCCAGAGCTCCAGAACTGAAGCCTTACCTGGGGCACCCATTTTTGTGGGGTGGGGGTGGGAAGAGGTCTTACCCCTCTGCAAAGGATACAGTCAGTATATTCTAAGCACTACCAATAGGGTGATGTAAAGCAAATTTAATCAGATGGAATAATAAAGAAAAATTATATCAAACAAATGACTACAGTTGTTGGGCTTAGAACTGTCAGTCTTATATTACCTATAATAAGTTTGATGATGGGTCTTACAACATTTTGTTGTTACTACATGGGTAGATAAGATATTTATGGTTGGTTGGTTGGATTTTACAGCATGTCAACTCTTGGGGGCTATTTTATGCCCAAGACGACATAATTTATTCTTAAACTCATTTTTTAACTATTTAACCCATAGATGAGACCCTAACTGGTACTACTACTCTGGGTCAGAGTAGACATGGGAGTAATTGCAATGAAGGGGTACTCCACACTCTTCAAAGCTCCAGAATTGGAACTTTAGCACTAGATGCAGTTTGTCATACATAAGACACTAAGTCATCGCCTTCTAGTACATATATGATAAAAGGGGTTGGGAGCTTGCTATAAGGGCAATATGTTTGGGACAATCATATAGGTGCAAAGGCTTGAAGTGACCAGCTGATTGATCAGAGACCTCTATGACCACCTGTCTAGCATAAGTAAGGGCCAAATTGGCATGTTGCATGTCATGGACTGCTCAGCCCCCAGGATTTTGTCCTTAAGCATTACAGGTTGCCATCCACAACCAACAAAACAGGTGACCCCTTTGGGGTGGGGGTGGGGTACCTCTTTGCAGAAGTTGGGGTGAGGGGTTGGGTAAATATATACTATGTATTTACACAACTACTCCACCACACTGAGGATGTGACACAAGATCATTTTTAAAGTTACTGGTTTGAATTCAGAGTTTTCCTTCTACACTGGTTGACTAATCAAAGCTAAAAACCCAGTCTGAACTATTTTTGCAGAGTAGAATAGATGGATTTATGACTTTCCTTGACAAAATTTAACTCAAACACCCTTGTCCAGGATTTGAACTCGAGTTGCCAATTCCATTCCTTACAATGTGTCTGCTTAAATATCCAAGAAATAAGTCATTGGATTCCAAATTAGACTAGGAATTGTGATAGTAATCTAATAAAAAGAAAACAGCAACATTTGCTTGAAACCTGACAAAAGCCAGATAAACCTAATCTGCTTATATATATAAAACACTATAACATATTTTATATATATATATATATTGCCTATAGATAAATACTCTCTTACCATTTTTTTCTTTTTTTTTTATGAAAAGCTAATTTTCTTCTAAACCAAAGATACCAGGATTTTATCATTTCTAGTGGAACGTTATACAATCAAAACAGATATTAGTATTATTTATTAACCAACTGTTCAGCACTAAAACTCTGCAAACAAATATTATCAACATCATCAGAATGAGCTGAAAGTACCACAGATTCCCATGAGTCTCTCTCACCATCCGTCCCTATAGGTAATCACTCCTGGCAGGGCTTCTGCAGAGCATCCAGTATCCACACAGAGATGATCGATGTATGCTTTTGCAGATCACCCAACACTGATGTGTCCATGTGTAGGTTGACATAGGCGAACTTCACTGATGAGTTTATCCTTGCTTCTCCAGTAGGTTTGTTTATCTTATTTGAATGATTTGTGCGATAGGCAGCAAGTAGCCATACAGATGATTTTTTATGGGGTGATAAAGACATCTCCACACTGGATGGTAAACCTCCAAAATTTGTCAACAAGTTTACCTACCTATGTAATAATATCTCATCTACAGAAAGTGATGTCAATATATGCATAGGAAAGGCATGGACTGCTATAGACAGATTATCAATTATATGAAAATCTGATCTCTCTGATATAATAAAGTGAAAATTCTTCCAGCTGTGGCCATGTCCACGCTACTGTATGACTGCACCACTCAGACCCTAACAAAACACTTAGAGAAAAGACTAGATAGGAACTACACAAAGATGCAATTGACTTGAACAAATCCTGGAAGCAGCACCTCATAAGTAAAAATAAAATTGCATAAATATATATAAAGGGTTTACTTATTTTTAGACTGCTATATATTCATGTTTTAAGTTTGTTTTGTTTTATGGCATATCAACCTCAGTGGGTCATTTAATGCTGGCAAAGTTTTGAAATGAATTCACTCTTAAATGGATACTCAATTTCTTTTATAAACACATTTTTCTATTTAACCCATAGATGGGCCCTAACAGGTACTACCACTCCGGGTCAGAGTGGACCAGGGAGCAATGGTGATGAAGGGGTACTCCACATTCTCCAGACCTCCAGAACTGCAACCTGACCATCAGATAGAGTTTAACATCATTCCCAGGACATGAAGACTCTCAGCCACCACCTTCTAACACCCATATGATAAAAAGGGTTGGGGCTTCCCATAAGGGCAATAGGGTTGGGACAATCATATAGGTGCTAGGGCTTGACATGACAAGCAAATTGATCGGAGGGGCCTCTCCAACCACTCGTCTAATCCAAGTAAGGACCAAAGTGGAGTATTGCATGTCATGGACTGCTCAGCCACCTGGGTTCCATCCTTAAGCATCATGGGTCGTCATCCACAGCCAACAGGTGGCCCCATTGGGGGAGTCTTACCCTCTGCAGAGGTGCAGTTGATGTATTCTAATGCCGCAGCCGGCAGGGCGTATTTTAAGTTATATTTTTGGTTTGTTTTGCTTTATTTGCTTAAACCCTTATATGTTATTTAATGCCAAAATCTAATACAAATAATTTGCAGTTATATAGTAGCAACAAATCCTAATACTAATAATCTATACATAATTATAGGGTTTCAAGTACCTATTCCTATAATAATTTGTTTCAAGTATTCCTATCTAATACTAATAACTTTTAAACAGATCTAGTTGACTTATAGATGAGACTTGAACAGGTACTACCATTCTGGGTCAGAGTAGACCTGGAGTAATGGCAATGAATAGATGACTCCACACTCTCTAAATCTCCAGAACTGGAGTCTCACCACTAGATGCAGTTTAATGTACTGAATATAAATTTATATTCTATATCTCACAATAACTAATACCCTTAGGAAAGGTATGAAACTATTCCAGCTACACCTAAATAGTAGTGTAGACTGGGCTCTTTAACCTTGGTTAGGCAACCAGTCTAGAAAGAAAAACTGAATTCACATCTGTTAAACTCCACTTAAGAAATTCACCTTGTGTCACATCCTGTTCATGTGGAGGGGTTGGGTAAATACATATATCTCCTAGTAACCATGGAATTTCCACAAGTACTATTACTACACTCTGATCATAGAAAGAAATGTCAAGTAGCAATATTTGCAGTGAACAGATATTACGCTGATCCTAAACAAAAATTCTCAGCTAAATATGTATAAAAAAAGAAAAGAAAAAGTAAAATCGTCATGGTGGCCTAAAGTTGGTATATGCCAGACATCGACGGAGTCTATCCCCTTTTAACTAGCGCTAGACTAAGGAGATTATTTTTATTGTTTGAGATGGAGCACCACACCTACCATCAGCTCCTCACTTTACAACACAGATCCCTGTGCTACTCATATACGCTGAGTTGTATTGAACCAGAAACCTTGTGGTTCCCAGGTGGGTGCTCTAAACTGAGCTAAACTGTTGGATTTAGTTTAGTTCTGTTAACATTTCTTCATTCTACAGTAACCTTTCTAGTTGCAATAAAAAGCTAAATAATCTTGTAGTCAGAATTTGCCAGATTACAGATAGGAAAGATTTTAGGGAGGGATGTTTAAAGGTTAAAGCCTTGCAATAAAACCGTAACTCATGATAATGTCGAGTCCAGCCCTTTACTTAAATTTAGGGTCCTCTATCCGAACACAGAAGAAGACAGAAAGTTGTAAAGTAGATAAGATTTGGAGTTAATTTTTCTCCCCCCTTTATCATCAGGGTTCACCACAGAGATCTAGTTGAGGACAAATGAAAAGGTTGTCCTTAACCTGATCCCGAACACAAGTTATCATATCAAAGAGTTGATATTCAAAGTGCAGTTAGGAGAGTGGGCAAATCAGTTTGTGAGGCCAGAGGGTCATCAGAGACCAGAGAGAGACATAGAACACAGAATGAACGAGAATGAATTGCTATCTTAGACCACAACATTCCAACAAGATAAGAGACATGTGTTCTTAAAGGGCTAAGAAAAATGTGTCCTGCAGAGTAAGTGGATTATTGACACAAATGATTAAGAATATTTAAAGATAAAGAGATACATGTAATAACATATACCAGCAAGATCAGCTGAAGTCGCCCAGGTAAATATAGCATTCTTAAGTCGTTGGGGTGGCCTAAAGTTGGTATCAGCCAATCAGCGAGGGAGTCTATTCCCTTTTCATTAGCACTAGACAAAGGAGATTGTTTTTGTTTTTTTTGCATCTGAGTTGGGGCTCCTTACATGACCGCACAGATCCCTGTGCTACTCATATGCTGAATTGGCGACAGCTGGGATCGAACTAGGAACCTTGTGGTTTCTAGCTGAACACTATCAACTAAGCTAACCTGGTTCTTTGTATTTGTTGGAGACTTTCACTTATTTACATTTTGTATACTAGATAAACTGTAGCTGGTGGTGAGGTTCCACTTCTGGAGATCTGGGAGTCCATTGTTATTAATCCCTTATTCATTCTGGCTACAGATTGGTAGTACCTATTAGGATATCATCCAGTGATGCTGATAGATTTTTAATTTAGTGTGTCTTGGGATGCAGGGATTTGATTTGAATGTGTCCTCAGGAAATTTGATGGGTCCCAACTAAAATTTCTTAATAAATTGTAGGGATTTTATATATGAAGTAGGGAAAGGGGACAGGAAATTTTCTTGAATCAAACTTAACAGACCTAGATTCCACCATCGTATGTCACCCCGCCTAAAGTAAAAAATATTAAAAAATCAGGGAATTAACCGAATTAATGAAATTTTCAGTGTTGATATATTTATGAATAAAAGATATAATGCACCAGTTATTTGATTTAAAAACTTTTACATTTTTTCAGATCAGTTAACTTTGACCCATGTATCTTTGAGAATCTGCATTACACCTCAAAGATATGTGGTTCAAAGTTAACTGACCTGAAAAAATGTAAAAGTTTTTAAATCAAATAACTGGTGCATTATATCTTTTATTCATTCATATATCAACACTGAAACTTTCATTAAATTTCGTTAATTCCCTAATTTTTGGTATTATTTTTTTTTTCTTTGGGCAGAGTGACATGATGGTGGAATTTACGTACATTAAATTCGATTTAACCAGAAAGTTTTCCATGATGAAATAACCAAAGCTGTCTAACCCCTACCCTATTCTGTGTAATTCATTTCTAAGAAAATATTAAAACATATTTACAGTTAAGTTGAAATGAAGGAGGAAGAAAAACGGAAAACATTAAGAAAAAAAAAAAAAAACAACAGGAGCAGTATCTGATATTAAGCACAAGAACAGAAATTCTCTCATGATGTTGGCAGTGGAAATTTCCTGTTAAAACAACGAAGCTACTTTTATTAGTGGTTAACTCATCCCTGAACTGTTACGGGTTGGTTGTGAGCAATGTATCAGAATTTTTTAATAGAAAAATTGTGACCCCAGATGCATTCCTGGGACAAATTGATATGATTTTACTGCATCCTTTAAGATTTTTAGCACATATGATAAAAAGGGTTAGGGGCTTGCCATAAGGGCAATATGGTCATAACAATTATATATATATATATATATATATATATTTACCAACCCCTCTGCATGAGCAGGATGCGACACACAAGGTCAACTTCTTAAGCAGAGTTTAACAGGTTTGAATTCAGAATCTTCCTTCTCCTAGACTGGTTACCTAGCCATGGTTAAAGAGTCCAGTCTGCCCTGCTATTTACCCATAGCTGGAGGGAGAATTGGATTAATACCTTTCCCAAGGGTATTTTGCTATGTGAAATGCAAACAGCCTCTTCCAGGATTTGAACTTGTCTTTACTTGGCAAAGGTATATCTATCTTTTCTCTCCCCCACCAAGCCTTGAGTAAGGCAATCCAGACCCTCTGACCTTGGGCAACCAGTTGAGTGTAGAATTAGACCACGTATCATATAGGTGTTAAGACTTGACATGATCAGCCAATTGATTAAAGTGAGCCTCACCAACTGACTGTCTAGCCCAAGTGAGGGCCAAAGTGGAGCGTTGCATGTCTAGCACTGTAAAGCTGTTACCACTATATTCAACCTTGACATGTTCACATTGTGTGTGGGTGTACAGGTTTGGAAAGAAAAGGAAAAGCTTGAAAAAAAGGTTGTCAAGTGATCCACCACGTTGACAAAGGTAACTTGGGAATATTAAAGATAATCTTTTTCAGAGTTTGGTGGAAAGAAACACACACACACACACCGATCAGTTATTGTTCAACAAGTGGAACCAAATGAAGAAACAGTGGTGAGGTCTCTTGTCAAAAATAACCAACACAAAACTGAATTACAAACACAAAGAAAAAAAAAAAGGGAGAGAACGAAACGAAAGCAATTGATACACAGACACACACACACACAAAATGCCAATCTCCCTACAAAGGACAATGGGCAGATCTGGTGGAAGTGATAAAGAAAAGTTACAAGATTAGAGTTGGCTTGGCATTTTCGTAGGATTTGTGTGTGTGTGTGTGTGTGATAGTGACAGAATGGTGATGGTTTCCCATGATAAGAAAGATCTTCTATCAGAAAAATATACTCTCATATCAATATACAAACACACACACACAATCCTATACAACACACAATTATCTATTCCTGCTTCACACACACAACACTATAGATAAAACACACAATTGATATGATATATATATATATATATATATATATGTACACATACACACACACAACCATACATCATTTGTGAACACAAACACACACACTTCATTACACACACATAACCCTACATCATGCCCAGACATGCACACAACCACAAATCAAGCACACACGCCCACATCTAGAAAGCCAACAATATATGTATTCAATATGTAATATGCATATTTTCTTTCACATAAATACAATACATTCATGTTTAAGCATTTCTGCTTCATACCCGTAACTATACACACACACACACACATATATATATATATATAAGTATATAAAAAATTGAAAAAACAGGTAGATGATATTTGAATGTAGGAGCCAATATAACGTTTCAGTTAGTTTAGCAAACCATTGTCAAGGCATTCATCTCTATGGGAAAAAAAATTTTTTAAACAGTGATTTGTAATTTTTGTTTTTTGAGTATTGTGGCTTTAGAATATTAATAACATCGGCTCCTACATTAATATCACCCATATATCTACTGTTGAATTTATTTCCATTTTTCCTTATATATTCATATATATATTTACCAACCCCTTCACACTAGCAGAATGCGACACAAGATCAATTTCTTAAGCAGAGTTTAATAGGTTTGAATTCAGAGTTTTCTTACTCCTAGAATGGTTGCCTATCCAAGGTTAAGAACCCAGCCAGCCTTACTATTTACCCATAGCTGGAGGGTGAAGAGTCAGATTCATACCTTTCCCAAGGTTATTAGTGCAATGTGAAATGCAAACAGCCTCGTCCAGGATTTGAACTTGTCTCGTCATATCCATTTCCTATGATGGTAACCATTACACCACCACATGCCTCAAATATATATATATATATATAAGGAAAGATTTTTAGGCGTGTGGTGGTGTAAATATATATATATATATATATATATATATATATATATATATACACACATTTGATATGAAATATATATTTCAGCTTTATATATATGACCATAGATAACACACACTTTATGTGCGTGTGCAACAAATAATATATGCATTCAATGCTTAATATGTATCCATACACATCCATTTAATGTGTAATATGTATTTCAGTTTTATAAACACAATATATTACACAAACCCTTGGCTGTTTTTCAGTAGCATGGCACGTGTCAGCAGATGTCTTTTGAAAAAGGAAATTGTCATACGACAGGGGAAAAAATAGTGTTAGGAAAAAGGAAAAAAAAAAAAAAAAAAAGTAAAAAAAGAAAAGAAAAACTTGATTTCAGAAAAGAGAGAGTTCCTTGTTTGCAACCTGTAAGCAAAGCAGACCCCTGCATGATTAGTTATGTAAACACGAGGGTGGGAGACTTGGTTATAAATTTTGACAAATATTATCATTGTATTCAAAGCAAGGAAGTTAATTTTAAAGCTAGATCAGATCAAATAAAAACAGACTCTTTAGGCATCTCCGATGACCAGATGGTTGATTTGCATGTTTATCATAGAGCAAAGGTCTACAAATTACAAACTGCAGCCAACATTTTCTAACATAAGAATTTATCCCCCACCAACCCTCACCCCAAATAGCAATTACAAATATGAAAATTAATTCTTGTTTTTTTAAGACAGGGATTTTCATTCACTTTTTTTGTTTTCTTTTGAAAGGGCAGGGTTAGCTTTGCCGGTAGAGCGTTTGGCTAGAAGCCACAAGGTTCCTAATTTGATACCGGCCCTCGCCAACTCAGCATATGAGTAGCACAGGGATCTGTGTGGTAAAGTAAGGAGCTGATGGTAGGTGTGGCGCTCCACCTCAGATGCTAAAAACAATCTCCTTGGTCTAGCACTATTGAAAAGGGGATAGACACCCTCGCTGATTGGCTGAAACCAACTTTAGGCCACCCCAATGACTTTAATTTTTTTTTATATTCATCTTATTTCTGCTGTTTCTGCCATCTATCCTCTGGATTTTTTATCTTGCAACTAGACTCTTATCTGTTATTTTCATTTTATGCCATTTTAACCATTTCCCCTCCAGTTTTCTTCTGGTGATATTAAATATAGGCAGCTGGTGTCTTATGTCCAATTAAAATACAAACTACAAATTTATTGTTTTTAAATTGATAAACTGAATGCTAACTAGTCTTTGTCACAAAGAACTATTTTTACAAACATTTTTTAGAGTTTCCCAAATGGTAAATACTATCAACCAATCACATTATATTAGCAGCTTCCTTCAGCTGAGATGCTGATAGGTATGCATCCTGCATCCCTGATGCACAAAAATTTAAAAAGACGCAGTAAAATCATATCTATGCATCCCAGTATTTTTCGGTTTACTTCCCTCACTATTTCAAGCTAACTAAATATAGTTCAATAGTTTCTTAGAAATGAATTACACAGGATAGGTTATAAGGTAGGATTTAGACGGCTCTAGTTGGGACTCATAGATTTTCCCAGGGACTCATTCAAAGTAAATGTGCATCCCAGGATGCATAAATCAAAAAGCTATCAGTATCACTGCATCAGACATCTTATTTGCCAATAATTCTCCTTGTTAATATCTCAAACCCTCAATTCATGAGAGTCTGTCTCGACTCCTTTCTTTGCAGGTATAGAGATTGGTATTTTACAAATAGGTGTAGAAATGTACGCCATAGTTCAGTTACACATGAGTCCAACAGAGTTTGTAGTTTACAATGCACCGGTAGTCAGAAACAGCGTTCTAAGTGAGGTTGCCCTTAGTGTATTTACGCTCCATGTAAGGGACATAACTCCTACATCCCCCCAGAGTGCTACTTGAGATAAGCAGCTCTTTAAGGCCTGCCTTATTGTAGGACCATAACCTGGACGTAAATGAGTTCTCAAGATTTTGGTTCCACATGATGCGTAAATTTTGTTTAACAAAGTCTTGAAGGGGATCCATTATGGGGCTTAGAGAGAGTATTCATGCTACTTGATAGACTAATCCAAACCAGAACCTTGCATCTGTTATTTTCCTTGGGATTGGGAAGTTTGTGATATATGGAAGGGGTCACACCTGTTGGTGTTATCTGGAGACCTCCAAATTGAACCACATCCAGGCAGAATTGGAATTTTTCCTTGTTGAGTCTGATCCCATTTTCTGTACGATAATACGTAATCAAAGGTGTGATAAAAAGCACCTATGTTTTTGTCATAGAGTAGAGTATCGTCAACTACCTTCACTTTGTGGAGAACATCCCTGATTATTTGATCATATCTGTGTGTATAGGCATCATTGGAGGCTTAATACCCCTGGGGCATTTGCAGATATATGAAACGGCCCCACTCCATGATGAAAGTGGTGAATACTAATTGAATTTTGGACATGAGCTGAATAAATTCATTACTAACTATACACTACTAAAAGAAATGACTTAGAGAGAGAACTTTGCTAAATGACCCAGCTATGGATTAAATAGTACCACTACTGTTGTTTATAAGGATGACTTTGGCATTAAATAACCCATGAAGGTTGATATGTCATTAAACTAAAAAAAAAAAAAATTTGCTAAATGAAATGACAAATAAAAAGAACAGCGTTGTTGACACGATTCAGGAAACAAATACTCAACATCAATTGTTAATTTTATTTTTCAGGCTGTTATCCTTATCTCTATTGTTATATACACAACGCTTCGGCTGATGTGCCTTCCAGCCTTTTTCAGGAAGTTAACATATTGAGGTCAGTCAGTCAGTATACTGTTGGTTTGGACAACAGAAACTGGCTAAGCACAACTGAACTAGTGCCCAAGACAGCTGGTACTTATGGAACTCAAGAATAGTCCATTCATGTATTTGGGTGATTCCATTCCTTGAGTCCTGATTGGCTGCTTGGTTTCTATGATGTTATGAGGCTTCATAAATACCCTGGCATTCTGCAGTAGTATTGCAGCAAGATTAGATCCATTTTCAGTTATGGCTACTTGTTGCCTTGTCTTACCAATTCGATGGTAATTGGAACTTAGTATGATTATTCTATAGTTTGTAATTTGGATTTGAAATATATTTTTTGTGACACTAGTCCTGGAACTTTTCTGACATACCTCGTACATAAAAAAAAATTATTTTCCAAAATTTGGTTTGAAGTTTTCTAAACTCATCTTTTTTTTTATTTTTCATTTTAAACCAGACACCCTTTATACAAACAAGGAATTTTAGTAATATACAGATGGTTGATAATGCTTCATCTAAAAATAAATAAAACAAACATTTTTGGTTTATGAAAGCAAAAAAAAAAAAACCATTACCTGTCAATAAAGATAGAAGAAACAAGGGCTAATCTGGGGCAACACCGCCTAAAGTATAACCTTGCTGGCAGAGTTGATTTTAATTCTCTCAATTTACAAACAGGAAACTGGATCTTCCAAATTTTCATAACACTTTCCCCACCCCACAACATAAGCAGGCCTGACTGATGGAGTCTGGTGTTTATTTTATGTAACAGTATCAAGAACCATATGTTTTTGACATTAACAGCATTCAGAGGAAAGGAGAGTCCCCCCCCCCGCCCGGTGAATGGTTCAGTGGTTTGAGAACTGGACTTGGGCTAATAAAGTTTACAGTTCAATTCCTAAGAGCCAGAAGAGAACAAAGGCCATTAATTCACCTGGAAGAAAAACTGTACAAATGGGTCACTTTAGCTAAGGATAATAGAGCCTTGACAAAGTTAGAAGACCTACAGTTAGATGATGACCCTTCTGTTATTGATATCAAGTATACAAAATAGGTAAACACACAGAGGAGAAAGAAAATTCTGATTTCCTAATGAGGAAAACAGAAGTAGGAAGGGTTTTTTTGTCAATAGTAAAATCAGTCAGTGGATAAGTTAGAGCAGCAGACAGGAGATCTGAACTTATGAGAACAATTTGGTTAAGGAAAGTGGATATAGACATTGAGTTTATACAGTTCTAAGTGACAGTTATCTCTAGGCTGCATGTTCAATCCTGGTCAAGGGCCACAGTAACATAGAATAATTAACTCAGTTTAAAACTTATACCTAGTCATGGTTAATGGAATGAGAACAGTCTACCCCGGTGGATTGAATAAAGGGTTAGGTTTGAAGTTCTGTGATGGCTCCTGATTATGAAAAGAAGGTTCCCGAGTTTGAAGAGAAGGTCCCCAAGTTCAAGAAGGGTGTTCCCAAGTCTGACAAAAAATACCTGAAGAAAGCCAGAGAGCACATCAGACGATATGAAGGGAAATGCAGATAACAATACAGATGAGGAAAATAGCTTGAATAATACAAATGATAAACATTATCAAGCCTCATCTCGAAATTCAGAGAAAAAAAATCATAAAACTTTTTATCTTTCTCAATAAAGATCTTCACAAGTATTTCACAGTTTTGTGAAGAATTTAACAGAATATGAACATAAAATGTACTTGATTCCCTAACCTCTAGACTGATTGATATGCCATTAAAATCAATCAAAAACTAATCATCATGAAGGGGCAAAAATAATAAGGCAGTTAATATAATATTGTTGATTGACCTTTTCTGCTTTATCTTCTATATGATATCCAGTTATAAAGAGATATCAAGAGATATCTTGTAACTTCAGTCTCCAGCTAGCTGTTGCTTATGTAGTCACCCAATTAAGTATTGAACAAGCTCATCACTGCTTAACTTCAGTGATCTAGCAGGAACCAGTGCTTTCAGTGTGACTTGACCATAATCTATAGAGGATATCACTTTTTTTACAATATCATATACAGGTGTAGGACAGAAATTTAAGGAAATTTAGCAAATTCTTAAAAAATCGTTAAGTATTCATATATTACAATGTTTGTTTATTTTAGGAAATGTTTTGTTTTTATAAATTCAAAATATTAGAGGCACTTCATCATGGTGTAAGGGTAAGACAAAGGCTGAGCCAAAGATAAGCATTTATAATGAGTCACTGCTGAAGGTGGGGATCAAGGAGCTTTTTGCTCATGGCTAGCTGTTTTTTTTTAGGGGGGCTAAGCCCACAAAATCGTTAAAGTCCACTAATCTACAGCAGCATTACGAGGAATCAACCGTTAAGGTTTCTGCAAGAGTTGGACTATAGAAGAATTAGCATGGACGGCTCAAGAGCTGAACTAACTCAAACTGTTATTGGACAGGCTGAATTCCATGGAAAGGATAAGGCAAGCTCAAATGTATGACCCTGCATCCTGTTTAGAGGAGCAATTTCTTATTTTTGGGGGAAAGGTTTTATCAAGTATATTGGTTGGTTGGTTGAATTCTACAGCATGTCAACTTATGTCAAAGATGCTCTGTTCCATTTGTTCTTGTCAGGTATTCAATTTTATTTAAACAAATCTTTTTTTTAAATTCATTTTTTAACCCATAGAAGGGATCCTAACTCTGAGTCAAAGTGGACCTGGGAGTAAAGTAGTAAAGGGTAGTCCACATTCCCCAGAACATCAGAATTGGAACTTCACCGCTAGATGCAGTTTAACATTATACCCAGGACACTAAGACCCTCAGCCAGCGTCTTCTTGTACATATGCTAAAAGGGTTGGGGAGATTTGCCATAAGAGTAATAGGGTCTGGATAATCATATAGGACTGTGACCAGCCAGTTGATCAGAGGGGGCCCTAATAATTCTATCTATCTCTCTGTCTCTCCATTATATACCTGAGTATGTTGGTTGGTTTTGTTGGTTAGATTTTTAACGGCATATCAACTTCAGTGGATCATTTAATGCCAACAAAGTTTATGAATAAATTCATTGTAAATGGATAAACAGTTTCGTTTATAAACATTTAACTCATAGATGGGACCCTAACAGGTACTACCACTCCAGGTCAGAGTGGACCAGGGAGCAATGGTGATGAATGGGTGCTCCAAATTCCTCAGACCTCCAGAACTGGAACCTCCCCCATCAGAAAGAGTTTATAACTGATTGATCGGAGGGGGGTCTCGTCGACCGCCCGTCTTGCCTAAGTAAGGGTCTAAGTGGAGTGTTGCATGTCATGGAGTGCTCATCCCTAAGCATCATGGTTCGCCACCCACGGCCAACAGAGGCTTCTTAACCCTCTGCAGAGGTGCAGTCGGTGTATTCTAAAGCCCCATCCAACAGGGCTTTGAGTATATTAGAAGGGTATATATGGCTATATAACAAAAGTAGAAAACTTCCTTGGTTTGAAAAATTTCATCCTGCATGTATTGATACTGAAGTTGAATGATAACATCTGTCTTCTTTGAAAAAAAAAGGTTGTTTTTTTTGTTCAGAAATTGTAAATTATGAAAGTTTGTTTTGGTGCGGATATTCCTTCATGGTTGATTTAATGAAGGAAAAAACACCCTAGCATTTGAAGTTTGCCATTGGGGAATTTCTGGAAATTTTGGAGAACTAGAGAGGTCAAAGGTCTCTGCTCAGCTATTGAATTGCATATATCACCATTTGCTTTCCTACTGCATTAAAGAGAAAAGAAGAAGAAAGTGTGAGGAGAAAGAAAGGAAGAAAAAGACCAAATATAAACAAATTTGGATTTCTCTTCAGAAAAAAAAAAAAAACTAAAAAAGAAAATCTTAGATATATATATTTACCAACCCCTCCGCACGAGCAGGATGTGACACAAGGTCAATTTCTTAAGCGAAGTTTAACAGGTTTGAATTCAGAGTTTTCCTTCTCTTAGACTGGTTACCTAGCCATAGTTAAAGAGCCCAGTCTGCCCTGCTATTTACCCATAGCTAGAGGAAGAATTGGATTCATACCTTTCCCAAGGATATTAGCGCAATGTGAAATGCAAACAGTCTTGTCCAGGAATTGAACTCGATTTTACAAGTTCATTTCCGACGACTTTAACCATTATACCACGCACCTCCATCTTAGATATAACTTACTCTTGGTTATGCTATTGTTGCATAGCGCCTTCTTTACCGGCACTAAATAGGTATATGTTATATACTGGTCTTTTCACTAAGCCAAATCAGCATATAACGTTATATACCTTTCTTTAATTCTTACTCTGGTCGTCTATTATTCTGGCCGGCTTTGCTTCTGATCGTCTATCATCTATCTTGGTCTGGTATATCTTCTAAAGGTCTGGTCTTTCTTGTATGGGGATTCCGGGTCTGGTTTCTGTTGGGATTTGAAGCCTTGTGTCATTGTTAGTTTTTAGTAATAAACACAAGACTTCGATTTACGATGATGTTACTTTATTCATAGATCCCCAGACCAGACAATCTGCACAGTGAGACTCACATCTTGCTAGCTTGGCTTCTAACTTCTAACTGACTAGCTTACTTACTTAGTATCCTTAAACCGGAAGAGCCTTCTATCAGGGTTCCGGTTCTCACGGTTTATCCCGCAAGACAAGGTCAGAGTGAGGTCAAGTATTGTCACTCACTCTCAAGGACATCAGCTGTACTGATCGCCATACTGATTTCTACACTACCTTAAAAATGTATTAGGGATCCAATTATTATGTAACACTATCTTGAATATGGCCACGCATGTGGCTGGAAAAAAAAGTTAATATTTAGTTCTCATATATAATCCCTAACTTTTGGTCTTAAAGGGCCGGGTTAGTTCAGTCGGTAGAGCATTTGGCTAGAAACCACGAGGTTCCTAGTTCGATACCTACCCTCACCAACTCAGCGTATGAGTAGCACAGGTATCTGTGTGGTAAAGTAAGGGGCTGATAGTAGGTGTGTCGCTTCACCTCAGATGCAAAAACAATCTCCTTGGTCTAGCACTAGTGAAAAGGGGATAGACTCCCTTGCTGATGGGCTGATATTGACTTTAGGCTACCCTAACGACTTACTACTTTGGTCTGGAAAAATAGCACATCTCATACACAAATAATTAGGGATGGCAGTAATGATTAAAATTGGAATGTTCTCATAAAAAGAATTAACCTCCCCCAAACTTAGTCCAGAAAATGATGCTATTCACAGAATTGCGTCCCGGCCTCCTGCCTTAAAAAACGCTAGGCAGTGATAGCTGAAAAAACAAACCCACCTATAAATGAAGTCCCTAGCTGAAGCACTGAAAATGCATCGTTGTGGTATACAAATAAAATAAAAATACCGAAAAAAATGTTTAGAATTTTTATTTGTAATTGATTATCGAAAAAAATTAAATTAAAATGAAAATACCGGAAAAAAAAAAAAAAGATATTCTTTTAGCGGATTGAAGGCGTTTTTATCAACAAATTATTTTTTTTTTTTTTTTAGTGGTTTGAAGGCATTAAAAGTAAGCCATATTTTTATCGACAAGTAAATGTAAATATTTTGCCCCCCCCCTTAAATATTTTAAAGAGGGCGAGGGTTAAAATATTTACATTTACTTGTCGAAAAAAGACAGAAAAAAAAAAAATACTGCATTAACCTTTCGGGAAAAATGCCGTAAGCGCTGGTTGTTTTTTTCAGCTAGGGAATTCATTTTTTCAGCCATCACCCCCTAGCGTTTTTTAAAGCAGAAGGGCGGGACGCAATTCTGCGAATAGCACCGAGAAAATGGTTTACTCACCAAACATTTCAAATTATGAAACCAAATTTCAGTATTTGGACTTACCTGTAAAATAAAATAAAAACAAATAAGTATACCAAATACAGAGGATTATTTCAATTTAGTAAAAGGAAAAAACAATTTTATTATTGTTTAAAAACTTATTAATTTTTTATAAAAGCCAATCAATTGAAATCAAGGTGGAATAGAAAGGGGTGAAATTATTATAATTTCTTCATAGAAAGATAGAGTAAAATAAAATACAAGAGAAAATATTTGTACATTTCTTATGCGCATATAAAATTAACAGTGGTAGTACACCACTGTTAATTTTATCATCATAGGTTTGGTTTGGTTTATGGCATATCAACCTCAGTGGGTTATTTAATGCCGATAAAGTTTTGAAACAAATTCATCCTTAATCGATACTCAATTTTTTATAAAATCATGTTTTTCTATTTAACCCATAGATGGGACCCTAACAGGTATTACCACTCCAGGTCAGAGTGGACCTGGGAACAAAACTGCACCCCACCATCAGATAGAGTTTAACGTCATTCCCAGGACATGTAGACCCTCAACCACTGCCTTCTAGCACCCATATGATAAAAAGGGTTTGGGCTTGCCATATGGGCAATAGGGTGGGGACAATCATATAGGTGCTAGGGCTTGACATGACCAGCCGACTGATCGGAGGGGGCCTATCCGACTGCCCGTCTAGCCCAGCAGGAGTATGGACTGCTCAACCACCTGAATATCACGGGTCGTCACCCACTGCCAACAGGTGGCCACATTGAGGGAGTCTTACCCTCTGCAGAGGTGCAGTCAGTGCATTCTAATGCCTCAGCCGACAGGGCGGATCATCATAGGAATATGTGATGACCCAAGATCAAATCCTGTACAATACTGTTTACATTTTATACTGATCCCCTTGGAAAAAGCATGAATTTATCTTTTCTCTCTCTAGATATGGGTAAATTGTTGGGCACACTGAACCCTCCAGCCTTAATACAGCCACTAGTCTAAGAGAAAGAGAACTCTGAATTCAAACTAGCAGTACTCAACTTTGACCTTGTGTCACATCTTGCCCATGGTAGAGGGGTTGGTAAATACATATGAAAATAATCTAGGTTTGTATGATATTTAGATAAAAAAAAAATGAAGTCATTGCATTGAAAGTGATAAAGAAGATAGAAATTAAAGTAAAGAGTGATAAAAGGGCAGAAGTGTTAATCTTAGTTTCTTTTAGAATTTCTGATCAGGTAACCAATAGGCACCCTGGCTGTGAGCTAGATTCAAAGGGACAGGTTTTGCTTTTCACCGTCAACTTCTGGTTGCTTGTCAACTGACGATTTATTTTAGAAACGTTTTTTTAGTTATTTCATGTTGTTGTTACTTCAGTAGCATTTTTTTTTTTTATTATAAAACTATAAAGGAAAGACATGTTTTTACATTAAAGACACACATTTTTGTTTTTTTTACTTATTTCATGTTAATTTAATAGCAATTTTTTTTTTTATTATAAAACTTTAAACAAAAGCAAAACCTCTTTTTTTTAACCTAGCTCACAGCCTATTGGTTATTTGATCCAGAATTTCTATAGCATTATTTTTAAGTTAAATAATTATTAAAAACCAAATTTATTATTATAAACTAAATTTCTTAACTTTGACTCCTCAGATAAAGTTCCTCAGATATATATAAATATTTTTGATTTTCATGTTGTAAGCATGTTTCCATTTCTTATACGGTTGATATCAAAAATCAGTTTTTAAATGTTATAATACTATCAAGTTACACAAGTCAGTCTTTTTTGCAATCAATTATATTGTTTCAAGTAACCAATTATAATAATCATTAATATACAATCTAATGTTCTTCAATTGATTGTCATATGTTAAGATAGATCATTTTAAATAGGTAAACAATTCATACATAGTTGAAATGCCACAAGACTAATAATCTGCTCCTGGATCTTGACATTGGTCTGAATAGGGTTGTATAGAAGACTAGCAGTTACCCATGCAGCAGATCTCCCTTGTTTAGGATGTTGTCCAAGGTAAGGGCTAAGTGCTGTAGTAATTAATATCATTATCACCACAGAGTTGCCAGAATGAGGTTGAACACAACATCAGTTTAGCTTCAGTACCTGGTGTTTATTTTACAATAGGAAGTTACTCTGTCAGTCATTTTCTGTTATTATTTGACTTAATGACAGAAAATTACCACTATACTCGAAACATTCTCTAATTTCCTTCAATTGATTGTCACATGTTAAGATAGATCATTTTTTTATAATGAGGATATGAATGTTTTAACGTTGGGTTTCCTTTCTCATAAACGTTCCTTTTGACTATATATTTCGGGGCTTTAAATTCTCATAACTTTTGAACCACTGGGGATATTTGTATAATTCAAACAGTTTTGAACTCCATTTACAGAGCTCTATATAACTAATGTGATTAAATAACAATAACCTCAAATAAAAAAAATCAACTGGGAATGCTAAGCATAAATAACATCTTGTTTTCTTTTTTTTAATCCCTAAACAGTAATGAACATATAGCAGTCATTTTCTGTCACTATTTGACTTAATGACTGAAAATGACCACTATGCTCAAAACATTCTCAAATTTTATTCAATTGATAGGCACATGTTAAGATAGATCTTTGTTTTTATAATGAGGATAAAAATTTGTTTTAACATTAGATTTTTGACAATATTTTTGGTTCTAATTTTGTGTTAATATGATCATGGTCATTGTTAGATGCCAGAAATGCAATCACAATTAACATTTAATTTCTATTTGTTTTACTGTATATCAACCTTTTTCAGGTCATTTAATGCCAAACCAAATCATGTGCTTAAATTGTGACCCATCTAAGTATTGAACAGGTTCATCTCTGCTTAACTGCGTTAAGGACCTGGTGCTTTCAATATGACTTGCCCGTCAGCAATTTTTAGTAAAGTTGGCAAAGTGGCCTATGGGTATCAGCCGGACAGTGAAGGAGTCTATACCTTTTGCACTAGTGCTAAACCAGGGAGATTGTTTTTACACCTAAGTTGGAGTGCCACACCTACTATTAGCTCCCCACTTTATCGAACAGATCCAAGCTTTGCACTATGTTGATGAGAGCAAGTATCAAACCAGGAACCTTGTGGTTCCTAGGCAGATGCTCTACCAACTGTCCCTTTTTACTTGAATAAAACTATACATTTGTTTTCAGAACAGATTTTTACAGCTAGATGCCCTTTTTGCTTCAAGCCAAAAGCAAGTTTTATTGGCAACATGTCTTCCCAACAAAAGAGATACCAAAGATAATGACAATACAGCTTATTCAATATCTAATACTTTAAATATTTTTGGGAAGAAATCTTATTTCTAAATGAAAAAATAATTTTTTTTCTAATTTTTGTCTCTCCTCCACCTACCCTCACCCCATTAATTTAATTTTCTTTGAGATAATTCATTCATTCATTCATTTTTTTTTCTTTTTTTTTTTTTTTTTTGTTCTTCAAATCAAGCTTGAAGGTCTTCTGAGATTTGGTTTTGTTCCAAATGTTTGCCTTGTGGAGACTAATCTCTTGTGTAAATATCCTAAAGCCATTTAAACTTTTTTTAAAAAATTCTTTAAAAGAAATGAACAAAGCTACAACTAATAAGTAATCATACAGACACACACACACTAAATCAGCTGAAACTAAAAGAGAGACACACACAGTATACACAGACACACATGTAAAATGGAACATCATAATCTCAGTAGATGCACAGAAGGTGTGTTGAAAAAGTATTCCAGATTGAAACTGTATTTACCGAGACAGAAATGAACAGTAAATGAAATGTTCATTTTCTTCAAAAATACAAGGTGTGTTGAAAAAGTATGGTGATTGTTGTGGACTAGCCTATCCTACCTTTTCATAGAGTAAATGAACTGGTCCAAGACAACTTGCTGTTTAGTGCTATGAGAGATCATTATGAGAACTGACTATTTAGTCTACGTATTCTTAGCACTCCGTAGTGAAGTACTGTACAGTTAGTGCAAACCTTTATTTGAACGTACTAGTATACCAAAACATTTATTTGGACGTACTAGTATACCAAAACATTTATTTGGACGTACTAGTATACCAAACATTATTTGGACGTACTAGTATACCAAAACATTATTTGGACGTACTAGTATACGTAAAAACATTTATTTGGACGTACTAGTATAAAAACATTTATTGGACGTACTAGTATATTTGGACGTACTAGTATAAAAACATTTATTTGGACGTACTAGTATACCAAAACATTTATTTGGACGTACTAGTATACCAAAACATTTATTTGGACGTACACGTACTAGTATATTTATTACGTACTAGTATACCAAAAACATTTATTTGGACGTACTAGTATATACGAAACATTTATTTGGACGTACTAGTATACAAAACATTTATTTGGACGTACTAGTATACCAAACATTTATTTGGACGTACTAGTATACCAAAACATTCTATGTTCCAGTATACAACAGTGATGGAAGTCTTTTTATGAAATAAAAATGAACAAATCATATTTTTCTTCAAAATACTCAATTTGGCACTCAACATTTATTCCAGAGAGTTTTCCATTGGTCAAAGCCCTTTCAAAGTTTCTCTTGAATTATATTTCTTTTAACATCCTCCACATTCTACAGAGACAACAAAAACCTAATCACTTTATTATATAGGTTGTTTAGCTGGGCACACATCATTTTAGTCTTAAAATTTGGCACAAGTGAGTTCATGTGGTCCCACTTGTCAACAGTTCAAAAGATTTTTTTTTTGTGAATGATTTTATTTGCTTTCTATTCAGTAGAACTTCCTCTACTCAGAGAATTTGTCAAATTTGAAATTAATTGATTATTTAATGGAATTAGACGGTGGCAAAGTCCTCATGGAAATGAGAAAAAGTCAGAGACTATTTTGTCAGTGCATTTATGTAGAACTAGGCAGGACACCATGTCCCACACACCTTTCATCTAAAAAATCAATTAATTTCAAATATGACAAATTTCCTGAGTAGAGGAAATACTTCTAAATGGAAGGTAAGCAAAATTATTTTTGAAAAATGTTTAATATGCAGACTTGATTTGGTTTGGTTTATTTAACGAGATATTAATTCCATAGGAGTCATTTAATAATGATTTTTTTTCATTGTAATCATAATTATTTTTATTGTTCCATTTTTTTCTTTTTAATTGCACTTTTATTTGTCTGTAATCATTTGTTTGCACACAGTTATGGTTTCAAGTATTCCTATCTAATACTAATAATTTGCACAGTTATATGGTTTTAAGTATTCCTATCTAATACTAATAATTTGCACATGGTTTTTAAGTATTCCTATCTAATACTAATAACATATGGTTTTAAGTATTCCTATAATACTAATCATTTATACACAACTATTGTAGAATAATCATACTAAGTTCCAATTACCGTCGAATTGGTAAGACAAGGCAACAAGGAGCTGTAACCTAATATAGATCTAACCTTGAAGTATACATCCACATATATGGTGGAGGCGTTGAGAGTAAACATTGTAGGAAATAGACTAGCTAATCCAATTCCTCAGACATACAGGTTGGTGTGTGTATATATATATATATATATATATATAATATATGATTAAAATGAGGAAATTAATCCTACAGTATGTGAAGAAAATATAGAACACGGGATGTTATAATGGATGGAAATTTACTACATCGACCCACTACTAGTAAATTTCCATCCATTATAAAATCCTGTGTTTGTTCTATATCATTATTATAGTGTGTACAGAAATAACCTACTCGAGTTTTATCATAAGAATCTTCAGGGTTAAATCCACTAAATTAATAAAGATATTGATTAATTCAGTGGATTTAACCCTGAAGATCCTTGTGGTGAAACTAGACTAGGTTATTTTTGTACACACTATAATAATAAATCCGCTCTGAGTGACTTACATATTGAGCACTATATTTGTTTTATAACACTGACTTATCCAGGTAAAACTTGTACCAACCAAATATTGAAACCAACCCAATATTTTCACTGGTAAGTCATTCCTTTTTCATTTATATATATATATATAGGGTACTTCACACGTAATGGTCGGCAATCTAGATTAACAGCCATTAATAGTGAGTTTGGTTCTCACTGGGTGGGCCAAAATATTGGGCTTGTGCCACAACTAAGCTAAGCTTAGTAAATAACTACAAGTTATTCAATATATGTAAAATTTCTGTGTTCAGATAATTTGCATTTTTTTTAATTTCAACAAAAATATGCACAGTAAATACCATTTATATATGAGTGACAGGTTGATCTGCATATTAAGTCAGCTTTGGTTTCATTCAAATATCAAGACACTCATACCACAGGTTCATTTGCATATTTTGTGGATACATAAAATAACATTTGAAAGAGAAATAATAGGAGTTTTAAAAATAAGAGGAAGGGCAGAAGCAAAGAAAAGCAAAATAGGGAAAAGATAAGAGAGAGAGAGAGAGAGAGAGAGAGAGAGAGAGAGAGAGAGAGAGAGAGAGAGAATAAATGAAGAGAGAGAGAAGAAAAGGGGTTAGGAAAATAGAAAAGAGGAACTAAGAAAACTGGAGGAAAAAAAAGAGAAACAATACATAAAATAGAAACAAAAGAAATGTAAAATGGGAGAAAAAGAGAAAGAGAAAAGAAGAAAGAGAAAGAAAGAAAACTGAAGAAGAAAGAGAAAGAAAGAAAATTGAAAGAAAGAGAAGAGAAAGAAAATTGAAAAAGAAAGAGAGAGAAAGAAAATTGAAAAAGAAAGAAGAGAAAGAGAAGAAAAAAGAAACTGAAAAAAAGAGAAGAAAGAAAAAAGAGAGAAAACTGAAAAGAGAAAAAGAGAAAAATGTTAATTTAACCAAAAAGAAAAGAGAGAGAACTAAATAAAGTATTAATGAAAGAGAGATAGAAAGAATGCAAAATATTAATATTATAGAAATTACTTTTTCTACAGACAATGACAACAGTGAAAATATAGCAACTAAATTCCAATTGGATTGTTTGCAAAGGCTACAGAATATGGAGTTGATTTTGTTGTTTTTTAAACATTGGACACAAGACAGACAGAATGGTGCCAGGGAGACCAACGGACAGTGTAATTGATCATTTTGTGGAGACATATACAAATGAGACTAGGTGCTCACAAATGCAAAGGGTAGGGGCATAAGCTCAATGAGTAAACATGTCATTTCTATAACAACCCCATTAGTATGAAGAGTGTGGGAGGATGAGGAGAAATTGAGCTTAAATACTAAAAATATAACCAAACTTTCTTACTCATAACATTCACTTGATTTGTAGTCCTGAATGCAACAAAAATATCCACACACACACACACACAGTACATTATATATATATATTATTATTATTTTTTTTTTTTTGAATACTAATAGGTATGCATGTATAGCAACCTAGCCACACAACACTCCTACTCTCTCTGTTACAATGTGGACCTCGTATGTTGTCACTTGATCCCTGTGACGAAATTTGGTTTGATTTCTTTTTTTTTTTTAATTACATGTCAACCTTCATGGGTTATTTAATGCCAAATCTATCCCTGTAGAAAAATAGAATGCTGCAGGGATGAGGAGGAGGTTCCAAAGAGTATAAGTCCAAAAGTAAATGTAAAGGAAAGATTGGAGTTTGAACTCACTCACTATGATTTTGCAGTCCAGCATGTTGACCACAACACCACAGGGACTCCCCCAGGTGATGAAAGGGATGACAAACAAGTTTTAAAAAAAGCCACTCACATTTAATTGAATGGTACATGAAGAGATCTTGCTTAAACCCTATGATTGTTTCTCTTAGCATTTTGAACTCAATTCTAAGTTTTTGAATTTAAATTTCAAATACTAGTTACAGTTAGGATCGAACCTTGACCTTGCACCTGTCAATCATGTTTCCACTGGAGGATAGGGGCATTATGTAATTTATATATGACAGCAACCGAAAGCCGAGAGGTAAAGAGTCAGAATGATGTAAATTCAGTTGGGTTTCATTCCCAATTAGAAGTTGCTGTTAAGACTAGCCACATTGATGAGACATAAACATCGAAAACACAGTCTCTGTGGATGGCTATTATATGCTTCCATAAGCCAGTCAAGCTCTCTAGAAGGGATTTTAATGAACTTTCACAACTTAGCATAAAGACATTACTTGTCTGTTGTTTACAGACTAGAATTCTCTGGTGATCGTAACATACATCTACAGATGTATGTACTTATCAGTTAAATGTTTACCTCTTACTGACAGCTACTGACGGCCGAGAGGTAAGGAGTCTGATTGATGAAAATTCAGCCAGGTTTCGCTCTCAACTAGAAGTAGCTGTTAAGTCTAGTCACACTGATGAGACCTAAACGTCGAAACACAGTGTCTGTGGATGACTATATATATATATATATATATGCAGAGTATTTTTAAACACAGATCTGTGGTTTGATACCAATTAAGGTTTCAGTTTTTAGAGATTTTAGCAAGGTTTTTTGTTTTGTTTTTACTTCAAATTTTATAAAATCTACGTTGTCCATCCTCAATTTTTTTAAAACTGTTAGAACCTGAGTGGCCAGTATTTGTGATGCTACAGTTAGAATTACAGAAGTTAGTGGTGTGGTTTGAATTCCAGACTGGAAATCCCCATTTCTCCAACACTATTTCCAATCAGGTTTACAACATTTTTACCATTTCACTGAGGAGCCTAGGAAACACAGCTCGGAGCATTGGGACTCAGGTCTAAGGGGTTAATTAAAATGGGGGAAAGTGGCAATAATCATCAAATTAATTTCCTCTATGAAAAACTTCAAATGGTGTGATGGTGAGCAAGCTAGATTTCCTCATCATTGCTAGTGAGTTTGATTCTCACTGGGTGTCCAATACTTCCAGTCTAAAAAATCAATAAATATGAAAAACAACTTGTCATCAATTTCACTTGAAAAACCACCACCAAGGTGAGGGTTAGTGAACCATGTAATTAGCTAAAAATGCCCTGTTCAACTCTTCTTTCTCTTCATGAACTCAAATTTCAAACAGCATACATTAAAGAATCATGATGAAAATGGGGAATAAGAGGGAGGATAGCTATCGGCCCCCATGGTCACATAAATCTACCACAAAGGCTAGTGTCAGTGTTCAGACTGAACAATACTCACCAACCAGTGGCTTTCACAAAGGCGTTTTAACTTACACAACAAATGTTAGGATAGTGTGCTTATAGAAGGCAGGCTTAGCGTAATGGTTATTGTTGTAAACAAATGGAATCGGCAACCAGAGTTCAAATCTTGGACAAAAACTGTTTGGCATAAATTTATCTTCCATCTGAGTTAATAGGAGGCCAGTCTAAGTTCTTTAGTCTTGATTAGGCAACCAGTCTAGGAGAAGGAAAATTCTAAATTCAAACTATCTTTACACTGATTAAAAATTGACCATGTGTCTTATACTTAGAGTTTTGGGGAAATACAATCTTGATCCAACAGAGATAACCATAAAATGTTAAGAATCCTTCACTCCTTCATAAATAGAAGCATCAATTATCATCATGGACCACTTAACTATGAAATGCTAATTAGAATCATTCACTCCTTATTAAATAGAAGCATTAATATCATTCATCGACAGCTATTAACTAAGAAATGCTAATAAGACTCCTTCATAAATCGAAGCATCAATATCATCATGGACTGCTGTTAACTATGAATGAAGGAATATTGCTATTGAGAAAAACGGTGACTATGTGGGGAAGTAAGAATGTGATCCACAGAGGACCATCATCATTTTGATGTATGATACATGTTCCAGTGCTGGTAATTTATATCTGTCCTAAACAAAATGGCATTACTTTTTGACTCACCCGCATATTTATCTGATGTACCTGAACATCAGAATTGACCATATTTTAAAAAACTCAAGATGGCTGAGAGCTATTTATCTGTCCTACCAGCCACACAATCCATTGGAAAGTACCTAACACAATCCATTGGAAAGTTTGCTGAACCCCGAACAGATTGGTTTGTTTTACGGCATATCAATCTCAGTGGGTCCTTTAATGCCAATAAAGTTTTGAAATAAATTCTTCTTAATGGATAATCAGTTTTTTTCATAAACAAATTTTTCTATTAACCCATAGATGGGACCCTAACAGGTACTACCAATCCAGGTCAGAGTGGATCAAGGAGCAATGGTGATGAAGGGGTGCTCCACATTCCCAAACCTCCAAAACTGGAACATCACCATCAGATAGAGTTATTGTGTCATTCCCAGAAAATGAAGACCCTCAGCCACCACCTTCTAGCACCCATATGATAAAAAGGAACCCTGACCTGAAAGCTGATTTTCAAGGCGAGCAGACCGTTAAAAAACAAATTTTACATATACATGCCAAATTGAATTGCTTTATCTTGAATAGTTTTTTGCTGTAAATGGAATTTGTCAGTGAAAACACGATATGTTATCCAAACATTTTCAGAAAAAATAGGAACCTTTTCTATCCAGTTTTTTCAACTTCCCAAGACTTAGATTTCAAAAATTATGGATAGATTTTAATGATTTAAAAACCCAAAATCTTTTATCGATCTAATTATCATAAATATATTGGAGGTGCATGGGGTGTAATGGTTACATTGTAGGAAATGGACACAAGACAAGTTCAAATCTTGGATGAAGCTGTTTGTATTTCACATAGTGCTAATACCCTTGGAAAGGTATGAATTCAAAATTCTCCCTGCAGCTATGGGTAAATAGTAGGGCAGGCTTGGCTCTTTAACCTTTTTAAGGCAACCAGTCCAAGAGAAGGAGAACTCTGAATTCAAACCTGTTAAATGTCACATCCTGTTTGTGCGGAGATGTTTGGTAAATATATATAAATATATATATATTATGAATATTAATTTTTATAAAGCAAAATTCCATTTTAAATTTTCTCGTGAGCTTTGCTAATGTATATATCTAAAAATGTTTATGTGTTAATATATATCTAAAATGTAATATAAAAACTGATTTTTGTGATGGTAATTCTTTAATTAAAGATCTTCCAATCCAAATTTCTAAATCCATTTGGATTTGTACTAAGCCAAATTCACTAAGTATCAAATGGTGTCAAATATCTTTTTATACAGAAAAAGAAAAAATGTTTTATAAACAAAAGTACTATTTGTTTGATAAACCATGAAGGGAAGAGGAGTGGGTGCCGCCGCCATCATCAGCAAAAGGTATATGTATGGAAGAGCTTTAGTAGGGAGAAGAAGAGTGAAAGTGGAAGAAAAGTGATTGTGACGTGGAAACTAAGCTTGTTTCCTCTGGTCATGTTCATAGAGTCATTAAGGAGTGTAGGCCATTAGCTGGCAGTTCAATGGGTCAATAATGAGAAATTGAGGTAATTACTTCTGGCTTTCAATTGGAACAGAAGTTTTTTTTAAAGGGGTGGGGGGACAGGAGGGAAGGGTAAGGACAAAATTGAAAAAGCTCAAAAATTTGTTGGGGGATGAGACAAGAGAGGGTGAATAAAAAGAAAACTAAGAGAGGAGAAGAGTAAAGAGGTAAAAAGAGAGTGATGGAGATATAAAACAAGAAGTGACATAGAAAGATAAAGAAGAATAAATAGCTAACAGAAAAGGAGAGATATTACATTGACACAAGACAATCTTCTGCTTCATTTTCTTTATTTGACCTTGCATTGTACTATACTGTTATGTAACACCACTGCAACTCAGCAGAAAGTGTGGAGATGTGAATGACAGGTGTGGGTCAGGGTTCAATCTTGGCTAAAACAACCATGGGAAATAGAAATGGTGGGACATTCATTCATTGGCTATTATCAATACTTGTTAAATCACGTAATGCTGAATTCAGTCTTTTTTCCAACAATTATTTTCTTTCAAGTGAGTATTTTTATTCAATAATAATTTGTTAGCACAACAATTTAATAAAGTTTTAAGTATTCTATCTAATAGCAATAATTTACAGTTATACTGTTTTCAAGTATCTGATCTAAGACTAATAATTTCGAAAAGATGTATTTTATTCCATAAATAGGACCCCAACAGGTACTATATCCACTCCAGGTCAGTGTGATCTATGAGAAATGATAAAGGGGTATTCCACACTCCTCAGAGTTCTTAGAACTCCAGATATAGTTTAGTGTCATAACAGGTTTGGTTTGGTGGTTGTTTTACGGCATATCAACCTCAGTGGGTCATTTAATGCCAACAAAGTTTTGAATAAATTTCATTCTTAATGGATAATCAGTTTTGTTTATAGCTCACGTTTTTCTATTTAATTCATAGATGGGACCCTAACAGGTACTACGGGCCAAAGTGGACCAGGGAGGCAATGGTAATGAAGAGCTGCTCCACATTCCCCAAACCTCCAGATAGTTTTAACATCATTCCAAGGACATGAAGACTCTCAGTCATACCAGGAAACTCTTTTAGAGGTAGGGCATTTTAGTCATCTGTAGAGATACAGTAGACAGATATAAGTTCAACCGACAGAATAACTGATAATTCACATTATTAAATGGTTTCAAGTAACTAATAATAAACCTTTGTAATCAATTACAGCTTCAAGTAATGATTCTTTATACAAAAAAAGTATATCCAGTTAAATGGGATTATTTGGATTATTTGGACTATTGTCTTCATTGTACCTCTGTAGTATCTTGCTGAGAGAGATCTTGTCGATAACTCCGGACCTCTGGTCGTATCATAAAAACCTTTGTCGGCATTAAAATGACCCACCAAAGGTTGATAGCCGTAACCAAACCAAACCAAACCATAGCATAGCTGGGGTAACAGGGTTGTTTAAGTTGTCTTAATTATTCATTCTATGTTACTGGCTGGCCGCTGACCAGGATTGAACACCTGCAGCCTAAGAGATAACTGTCCTTAGAACTGTCTAACCTACATCTTTATCCTCTATACTATGGCTATTGGTTTGGTTGGTTTTGGGTTTACGGCTATCAGACCTTTGGTGGGTCATTTAATGCCGACAAAGTTTAATGATACCCAGAAGGTTTCCGGCGGAGTTTCGACAAGAATGATACAATAAAGATGAAGAACAATAGTCCAAATAATCCAATAATCCCATTTAACTGGATATACTTTTTTTTGTTAAAGAATCATTACTCGAAGCTTAATTGATTACAAAGGTTTATTATTAGTTACTTGAAACCATTTAATAATGTGAATTATCAGTTATTCTGTTGGTTGAACTTATAATCTGTCTACTTATTCTCTACAGATGACTAAAATGCCTTACCTCTAAAAAGAGTTTCCCTGGTTATGAACTGAGAGTCTTCATGGTCCTGGGAATGTGTTAAACTATCTTGGAGGTTTGGGAATGTGGAGCAGCTCTTCATACCATTGCTCCCTGATCCACTTTGGCCCGTAGTACCTGTTAAGGGTCCCATCTTGAATTAAATAGAAAAACGTGAGCTTATAAACAAAACTGATTATCCATAAGAATGAAATTCATTTTCAAACTTTGTTGGCATTAAAATGACCCACTGAGGTTGATATGCCGTAAAACACAACCAAACCAAACCAAACCTTGTTATGACACTAAACTATATCTGGAATTCTAGAACTCTGAGGAGTGTGGAAACCCCTTTATCATTTCTCATAGATCACACTGACCTGGGTGGTAGTACCTGTTGGGTCCTATTTATGGATAAAATACATCTTTTCAGAAATTATTAGTCTTAGATCAGAATACTTGAAACAGTATAACTGTAAATTATTGCTATTAGATAGGAATACTTAAAACTATTAAATTGTGTGCTAACAAAATTATTATTGAATAAAAATACTCACTTGAAAGAAAATAATTGTTGGAAAAAGACTGAATTCAGCATTACGTGATTTAACAAGTTTGATAATAGCCAATGAATGAATGCCCCACCATTTCTATTTTCCATGGTTGTTTTAGCCCAAGATTGAAACCCTGACCCACCACCTGTCATTCACATCTCCACACTTTCTGCTGAGTTGCTAGTGGTGTTACATAACAGTATAGTACAATGCAAGGTCAAATAAAGAAAATGAAGCAAGAAGATTGTCTTGTGTCAATGTAATTCTCTCCTTTTCTGTTACTATTTATTCTTCTTTTATCTTTCTATGTCACTTTCTTGTTTTTATATCTCGATCACTCTCTTTTTACCTCTTTACTCTTCTCCTCTCTTAGCTTTCTTTTTATTCACCCTCTCTTGTCTCATCCCCCCATCCCCCAACATTTTTGAGCTTTTTCAATTTTGTCCTTACCCTTCCCTCCTGTCCCCCCACCCCTTTAAAAAAAAACTTCTGTTCCAATTGAAAGCCAGAAGTAATTACCTCAATTTCTCATTATGACCCATTGAACTGCAGCTAATGGCTACACTCCTTAATGACTCTATGAACATGACCAAGAAGGAAACAAGCTTAGTTTCCACGTCACAATCACTTTCTTCCACTTCACTCTCTTCTCCCTACTAAAACTCTTCCAATACATATACCTTTTGCTGATGATGGCGGTGGCACCCACCTCCTCTTCCTCTTCATTGTTTATCAAACAAATAGTACTTTTGTTTATAAAACATTTTTTTCTTTTTCTGTATAAAAAGATATTTGACACCATTTGATACTTAGTGAATTTGGCTTAGTACAAATCCAAATGGATTTAGAAATTTGGATTGGAAGATCTTGTTAATTAAAGATTACCATCACAAAAATCAGTTTTTATATTACATTTTAGATATATATTAACACATAAACATTTTAGATATATACATTAGCAAAGCTCACGAGAAATTTAAAATGGAATTTTGCTATAAATATATATTCATAATATATATATAATATATATATTTACCAAACATCTCCGCACAAACAGGATGTGACATTTAACAGGTTTGAATTCAGAGTTCTCCTTCTCTTGGACTGGTTGCCTAAAAAAGGTTAAAGAACCAAGCCTGCCCTATTATTTACCCATAGCTGCAGGGAGAATATTTGAATTCATACTTTCCCAAGGGTATTAGCACTATGTGAAATACAAACAGCTTCAATCTAAGATTTGAACTTGTCTTGTGTCCATTTCCTACAAATGGTAACCATTACACCACCATGCACCTCCAATATATTTATGATATATAGATCGATAAAAGATTTTGGGTTTTTAAATCATTAAAATCTATCCATAACTTTTTGAAATCTAAGTCTTGGAAGTTGAAAAAACTGGATAGAAAAGGTTCCTATTTTTCTGAAAATGTTTGGATAACATATCGTGTTTTCACTGACAAATTCCATTTACAGCAAAAACTATTCAAGATAAAGCAATTCAATTTGGCATGTATATGTAAAATTTGTTTTTTAACGGTCTGCTCGCCTTGAAAATCAGCTTTCAGGTCAGGGTTCATTTTTATCATATGGGTGTTAGAAGGTGGTGGCTGAGGGTCTTCATTTTCTGGGAATGACAATAAACTCTATCTGATGGTGATGTTCCAGTTTTGGAGGTTTGGGGAATGTGGAGCACCCCTTCATCACCATTGCTCCCTGATCCACTCTGACCTGGATTGGTAGTACCTGTTAGGGTTCCCATCTATGGGTTAAATAGAAAAATGTGTTTTATGAAAAAAACTGATTATCCATTAAGAAAGATTTATTTCAAAACTTTATTGGCATTAAAGGACCCACTGAGATTGATATGCCGTAAAACAAACCAATCTGTTCGGGGGTTCAGCAAACTTTCCAATGGATTGTGTTAGGTACTTTCCAATGGATTGTGTGGCTGGTAGGACAGATAAATAGCTCTCAGCCATCTTGAGTTTTAAAAATATGGTCAATTCTGATGTTCAGGTACATCAGATAAATATGCGGGTGAGTCAAAAAGTAATGCCATTTTGTTTAGGACAGATATAATTACCAGCACAGGAACATGTATCATACATCAAAATGATGATGGTCCTCTGTGGATCACATTCTTACTTCCCCACATAGTCACCGTTTTTCTCAATAGCAATATTCCTTCATTCATAGTTAACAGCAGTCCATGATGATATTGATGCTTCGATTTATGAAGGAGTCTTATTAGCATTTCTTAGTTAATAGCTGTCGATGATGATATTAATGCTTCTATTTAATAAGGAGTGAATGATTCTAATTAGCATTTCATAAGTTAAGTGGTCCATGATGATATTGATGCTTCTATTTATGAAGGAGTGAAGGATTCTTAACATTTTATGGTTATCTCTGTTGGATCAAGATTGTATTTCCCCAAACTCTATTATAAGACACATGGTCAATTTTTAATCAGTGTAAAGATAGTTGAATTTAGAATTTTCCTTCTCCTAGACTGGTTGCCTAATCAAGACTAAAGAACTTAGACTGGCCTCCTATTAACTCAGATGGAAGATAAATTTATGCAAACAGTTTTGTCCAAGATTTGAACTCTGGTTGCCGATTCCATTTGTTACAACAATAACCATTACGCTAAGCCTGCCTTCTATAAGCACACTATCCTAACATTTGTTTGTGTAAGTTAAAACGCCTTTGTGAAAGCCACTGGTTGGTGAGTATTGTTCAGTCTGAACACTGACCACTAGCCTTTGTGGTAGATTTATGTGACCATGGGGGCCGATAGCTATCCTCCCTCTTATTCCCCATTTTCATCATGATTCTTTAATGTATGCTGTTTTGAAATTTGAGTTCATGAAAGAGAAAAAGAGTTGAACAGGGCATTTTTAGCTAATTACATGGTTCACTAACCCTCACCTTGGTGGTGGTTTTTCAAGTGAAATTGATGACAAGTTGTTTTTCATATTTTTGATTTTTAGACTGGAAGTATTGGACACCCAGTGAGAATCAACTCACTAGCAATGATGAGGAAAATCTAGCTTGCTCACCATCACACCATTTGAAGTTTTTCATAGAGGAAATTAATTTGATGATTATTGCCACTTTCCCCCATTTTAATTAACCCCTTAGAACCTGAGTCCCAATGCTCCGAGCTGTGTTTCTAGGCTCCTCAGTGAAATGGTAAAAATGTTGTAAACCTGATTGGAAATAGTGTTGGAGAAATGGGGATTTCCAGTCTGGAATTCAAACCACACCACTAACTTCTGTAATTCTAACTGTAGCATCACAATACTGGCCACTCAGGTTCTAACAGTTTTAAAAAATTGAGGATGGACAACGTAGATTTTATAAAATTTGAAGTAAAAACAAAACAAAAAACCTTGCTAAAATCTCTAAAAACTGAAACCTTAATTGGTATCAAACCACAGATCTGTGTTTAAAAATACTCTGCATATATATATATATATATATATAGTCATCCACAGACACTGTGTTTCGACGTTAGGTCTCATCAGTGTGACTAGACTTAACAGCTACTTCTAGTTGAGAGCGAAACCTGGCTGAATTTTCATCAATCAGACTCCTTACCTCTCGGCCGTCAGTAGCTGTCAGTAAGAGGTAAACATTTAACTGATAATACATACATCTGTAGATGTATGTTACGATCACCAGAGAATTCTAGTCTGTAAACAACAGACAAGTAATGTCTTTATGCTAAGTTGTGAAAGTTCATTAAAATCCCTTCTAGAGAGCTTGACTGGCTTATGGAAGCATATAATAGCCATCCACAGAGACTGTGTTTCGATGTTTATGTCTCATCAATGTGGCTAGTCTTAACAGCAACTTCTAATTGGGAATGAACCCAACTGAATTTACATCATTCTGACTCTTTACCTCTCGGCTTTCGGTTGCTGTCATATATAAATTACATAATGCCCCTATCCTCCATTGGAAACATGATTGACAGGTGCAAGGTCAAGGTTCGATCCTAACTGTAACTAGTATTTGAAATTTAAATTCAAAAACGTTAGAATTGAGTTCAAAAATGCTAAGAGAAACAATCATGGGGTTTAAGCAAGATCTCTTCATGTACCATTCAATTAAATGTGAGTGGCTTTTTAAAAAACTTGTTTGTCATCCCTTTCATCACCTGGGGAGTCCCTGTGGTGTTTGTGGTCAACATGCTGGACTGCAAAATCATAGTGAGTGAGTTCAAACTCCAATCTTTCCTTTACATTTACTTTGGACTTATACTCTTTGGAACCTCCTCCTCATCCCTGCAGCATTCTATTTTTCTACAGGGATAGATTTGGCATTAAATAACCCATGAAGGTTGACATGTAATTAAAAAAAAAAAAGAAATCAACCAAAATTTCGTCACAGGGATCAAGTGACAACATACGAGGTCCACATGTAACAGAGAGAGTAGGAGTGTTGGTGTGGCTAGGTTGCTATACATGCATACCTATTAGTATTCAAAAAAAAAAAATAATAATAATATATATATATAATGTACTGTGTGTGTGTGTGTGTGGATATTTTTGTTGCATTCAGGACTACAAATCAAGTGAATGTTGAGTAAGAAAGTTTGGTTATATTTTTAGTATTTAAGCTCAATTTCTCCTCATCCTCCCACACTCTTCATACTAATGGGTTGTTATAGAAATGACATGTTTACTCATTGAGCTTATGCCCTACCCTTTGCATTTGTGAGCACCTAGTCTCATTTGTATATGTTCTCCACAAAATGATCAATTACACTGTCCGTTGTCTCCCTGGCACCATTCTGTCTGTCTTGTGTCCAATGTTTAAAAAACAACAAAATCAACTCCATATTCTGTAGCCTTTGCAAACAATCCAATTGGAATTTAGTTGCTATATTTTCACTGTTGTCATTGTCTGTAGAAAAAGTAATTTCTATAATATTAATATTTTGCTTTCTTTCTATCTCTCTTTCATTAATACTTTATTTAGTTCTCTCTCTTTTCTTTTTGGTTAAATTAACATTTTTCTCTTTTTCTCTTTTCAGTTTTCTCTCTTTTTTCTTTCTTCTCTTTTTTTCAGTTTCTTTTTTCTTCTCTTTCTCTTCTTTCTTTTTCAATTTTCTTTCTCTTCTCTTTCTTTTTCAATTTTCTTTCTCTTCTCTTTCTTTTTCAATTTTCTTTCTCTTCTCTTTCTTCTTCAGTTTTCTTTCTTTTCTCTTTTCTTTCTTTTCTCTTTCTCTTTTTTTCTCCCATTTTACATTTCTTTTGTTTCTATTTTATGTATTGTTTCTCTTTTTTTTCCTCCAGTTTTCTTAGTTCCTCTTTTCTATTTTTCCTAACCCCTTTTCTTCTCTCTCTCTTCATTTATTCTCTCTCTCTCTCTCTCTTCTCTCTCTCTCTCTCTCTCTCTCTCTTCCTATCTTTTCCCTATTTTGCTTTTCTTTGCTTCTGCCTTCCTCTTATTTTTAAAACTCCTATTATTTCTCTTTCAAATGTTATTTTATGTATCCACAAAATATGCAAATGAACCTGTGGTATGAGTGTCTTGATATTTGAATGAAACCAAAGCTGACTTAATATGCAGATCAACCTGTCACTCATATATAAATGGTATTTACTGTGCATATTTTTGTTGAAAATTAAAAAAAAATGCAAAATTATCTGAACACAGAAATTTTACATATATTGAATAACTTGTAGTTATTTACTAAGCTTAGCTTAGTTGTGGCACAAGCCCAATATTTGGCCCACCCAGTGAGAACCAAACTCACTATTAATGGTCTGTTAATCTAGATTGCCGACCATTACGTGTGAAGTACCCTAATATATATATATATAAATGAAAAAGGAATGACTTACCAGTGAAAATATTGGGTTGGTTTCAATATTTGGTTGGTACAAGTTTTACCTGGATAAGTCAGTGTTATAACAAATATAGTGCTCAATATGTAAGTCACTCAGAGCGGATTTATTATTATAGTGTGTACAAAAATAACCTAGTCTAGTTTTCACCCACAAGGATCTTCAGGGTTAAATCCACTGAATTAATCAATATCTTTATTAATTTAGTGGATTTAACCCTGAAGATTCTTATGATAAAACTCGAGTAGGTTATTTCTGTACACACTATAATAATGATATAGAACAAACACAGGATTTTATAATGATTGGAAATTTACTAGTAGTGGGTCGATGTAGTAAATTTCCATCCATTATAACATCCCGTGTTCTATATTTTCTTCACATACTGTAGGATTTAATTTCCTCATTTTAATCATATATATATAATATATATATATATATATATATATATACACACCAACCTGTATGTCTGAGGATTTGGACTTAGCTAATTTCCTACAATGTTTACTCTCAACGCCTCCACCATATATGTGGATTATACTTCAAGGTTAGATCTATATTAGGTTACAGCTCCTTGTTGCCTTGTCTTACCAATTCGACGGTAATTGGAACTTAGTATGATTATTCTACAATAGTTGTGTATAAATGATTAGTATTAGATAGGAATACTTAAAACCATATGTGCAAATTATTAGTATTAGATAGGAATACTTAAAACCAAATGTGCAAATTATTAGTATTAGATAGGAATACTTAAAACCATATAACTGTGCAAATTATTAGTATTAGATAGGAATACTTGAAACCATAACTGTGTGCAAACAAATGATTACAGACAAATAAAAGTGCAATTAAAAAGAAAAAAATGGAACAATAAAAATAATTATGATTACAATGAAAAAAAATCATTATTAAATGACTCCTATGGAATTAATATCTCGTTAAATAAACCAAACCAAATCAAGTCTGCATATTAAACATTTTTCAAAAATAATTTTGCTTACCTTCCATTTAGAAGTATTTCCTCTACTCAGGAAATTTGTCATATTTGAAATTAATTGATTTTTTAGATGAAAGGTGTGTGGGACATGGTTCCTGCCCTAGTTCTACATAAATGCACTGACAATAGTCTCTGACTTTTTTCATTTCCATGAGGACTTTGCCAACCGTCTAATTCCATTAAATAATCAATTAATTTCAAATTTGACAAATTCTCTGAGTAGAGGAAGTTCTACTGAATAGAAAGCAAATAAAATCATTCACACAAAAAAAAATCTTTTGAACTGTTGACAAGTGGACCACATGAACTCACTTGTGCCAAATTTTAAGACTAAAATGATGTGTGCCCAGCTAAACAACCTATATAATAAAGTGATTAGGTTTTTGTTGTCTCTGTAGAATGTGGAGGATGTTAAAAGAAATATAATTCAAGAGAAACTTTGAAAAGGGCTTTGACCAATGGAAAACTCTCTGGAATAAATGTTGAGTGCCAATTGAGTATTTTGAAGAAAATATGATTTGTTCATTGTTTATTTCATAAAAAGATCTTCCATCACTGTTGTAATACTGGAACATAGAATGTTTTTGGTATACTAGTACGTCCAAATAAATGTTTTGTATACTAGTACGTCAAATAAATGTTTTGGTATACTAGTACGTCCAAATAAAGTGTTTATACTAGTACGTCAAATAAATTGTTACTAGTGTTTTGGTAACTAGTACGTCCAAATAAATGTTTCGTTATACTAGTACGTCAAATAAATGTTTTGGTATATAGTACGTCCAAATAAATGTTTTGGTATACTAGTACGTCCAAATAAATGTTTGGTATACTAGTACGTCCAAATAAATTTTTGTTATACTAGTACGTCATAAATGTATACTAGTACGTCCAATAAATGTTTCGGTATACTAGTACGTCCAAATAAATGTTTTGGTTACTAGTACGTCCAAATAATGTTTCGGTATACTAGTACGTCCAAAATAAGTGTTTCGGTATACTAGTACGTCCAAATAAGTGTTTTGGTATACTAGTACGTTACGTCTATATGTTCAAATACGTTTCAAATAAGTGTTTCGGTATACTAGTACGTCCAAGTGTTTTGGTATACTAGTACGTCCAAATAATGTGTTTTGGTATACTAGTACATCCAAATAAATGTTTTGGTATACTAGTACGTCCCAAATAAATGTTTTGGTATACTAGTACGTTCAAATAAAGTTTGCACTAACTGTACAGTACTTCACTACGGAGTGCTAAGAATACGTAGACTAAATAGTCAGTTCTCATAATGATCTCTCATAGCACTAAACAGCAAGTTGTCTTGGACCAGTTCATTTACTCTATGAAAAGGTAGGATAGGCTAGTCCATAACAATCACCATACTTTTTCAACACACCTTGTATTTTTTGAAGAAATGAACATTTCATTTATTGTTCATTTCTGTCTCGGTAAATACAGTTTCAATCTGGAATACTTTTTCAACACACCTTCTGTGCATCTACTGAGATTATGATGTTCCATTTTACATGTGTGTCTGTGTATACTGTGTGTGTCTCTCTTTTAGTTTCAGCTGATTTAGTGTGTGTGTGTCTGTATGATTACTTATTAGTTGTAGCTTTTGTTCATTTCTTTTAAAGAATTTTTTTAAAAAAAGTTTTAAATGGCTTTAGGATATTTACACAAGAGATTAGTCTCCACAAGGCAAACATTTGGAACAAAACCAATCTCAGAAGACCTTCAAGCTTGATTTGAAAGAACAAAAAAAAAAAAAGAAAAGAAAAAAAGAATGAATGAATGAATTATCTCAAAGAAAATTAAATTAATGGGGTGAGGGTAGGTGGAGGAGAGACAAAAATTAGAAAAAAATTCAATTTTTTCATTTAGAATAAGATTTCTTCCCAAAAATATTTAAAGTATTAGATATTGAATAAGCTGTATTGTCATTATCTTTGGTATCTCTTTTGTTGGGAAGACATGTTGCCAATAAAACTTGCTTTTGGCTTGAAGCAAAAAGGGCATCTTTGCTGTAAAAATCTGTTCTGAAAACAAATGTATAGTTTATTCAGTAAAAGGGACAGTTGGTTGAGCATCTGCCTAGGAACCACAAGGTTCCAGGTTTGATAACTTGCTCTCATCAATATATGCAAAGCTTGGATCTGTTCGATAAAAGTGGGGAGCTAATAGTAGGTGTGGCCACTCCAACTTAGGTGTAAAAACAATCTCCCTGGTTTAGCACTAGTGCAAAAGGTATAGACTCCTTCACTGTCCGGCTGATACCATCAATAGGCCACTTTGCCAACTTTACTAAAAATTGCTGACGGGCAAGTCATATTGAAAGCACCAGGTCCTTAACGCAGTTAAGCAGAGATGAACCTGTTCAATACTTAGATGGGTCACAATTTAAGCACATGATTTGGTTTGGCATTAAATGACCTGAAAAAGGTTGATATACAGTAAAACAAATAGAAATTAAATGTTAATTGTGATTGCATTTCTGGCATCTAACAATGACCATGATCATATTAACACAAAATTAGAACCAAATATTTTGTCAAAAATCTAATGTTAAAACAAATTTTTATCCTCATTATAAAAAAAGATCTATCTTACATGTGCCTATCAATTGAAAAAATTTGAGAATGTTTTTGAGGCATAGTGGTCATTTTCAGTCATTAAGTCAAATAGTGACAGAAAATGCTGGCTATATGTTCATTACTGTTTAGGGATTAAAAAGAAAACAAGATGTTATTTATGCTTAGCATTCCCAGTTGATTTTTTTATTTGAGGTTATTGTTATTTAATCACATTAGTTATATAGAGCTCTGTAAATGGAGTTCAAAACTGTTTGAATTATACAAATATCCCCAGTGGTTCAAAAGTTATGATGAATTTAAAGCCCCGAAATATATAGTCAAAAGGAACGTTTATGAGAAAGGAACCCAACGTTAAAACATTTCATATACCTCATTATAAAAAATGATCTATCTTAACATGTGACAATCATTGAAGGAAATTAGAGAATGTTTCGAGTATAGTGGTAATTTTTCTGTCATTGTCAAATAATAACAGAAAATGACTGACAGAGTAACTTCCTATTGTAAAATAAACACCAGGTACTGAAGCTAAACTGATGTGTGTTCAACCTCATTCTGGCAACTCTTGTGGGATAATGATATTATTACTACAGCACTTAGCCCTTACCTTGGACAACCATCTAAACAAGGGTAGATCTGCTGCAATGGGTAACTGCTAGTCCTTCTATACAACTCTATTCAGAACCAATGGTCAAAAGATCCGGAGCAGATTATTATCTTTGTGGATTTCACTATGTATGAATTGTTTACTATTTAAAATGATCTATCTAAGCATATGACAATCATTGAAGAAAATTAGAATTGTATATGAAATGATTATTATACATTGGGTTACTTGAAACAATATAATTGATTGCAAAAAAGACTGACTTGTGTAACTTGATAGTATTATAACATTTTAAAAACTGATTTTTTTGGGAATATCAAACCCCGTAAAAATAAAAAAATAGAAAAAAAAAAAACATGCTTACAACATGAAATCAAAACATTTATTATATATCTGAGGAACTTTATCTGAGGAGTCAAAGTTAGAAATTTAGTTTATAAATAATCAAATTTGGTTTTATAATAATTATTTAACTTAAAAAATAATGCTATAGAAATTCTTGGATCAATAACAATAAGGCACCCGGCTGTGAGCTAGGTTAAAAAAAGAGGTTTTGCTTTGTTTAAAGTTTTATAATAAAAAAAAATTGCTATTAAATTAAACAGAAATAAGTAAAAAAAACAACGTGTGTCTTTAATGTAAAACATGTCTTTCTTTATAGTTTTATAATTTAAAAAAATGCACTGAAGTAACAACAAAATGAAATAACTAAAAAAACGTTTCTAAAATAAATCGCAGTTGACAAGCCAACCAGAAGTGAGCGGTGAAAAGCAAAACCTGTCCCTTTGAAATCTAGCTCACAGCCAGGGTGGCCTATGGTTACTTGAACGCCAGAAATTCTAAAGAAACTAAGATTAACCTTCTGCCTTCTATCAATCTTAGCCTTAATTTCTATCTACTCATTATCTCTTTATCACTTTCAATGCCAAATGACTTCATTTTAAAAAAAAAATCTAAATATCATACAAACCTAGATTATTTTCAATATATATTATACCCAACCCCTCTACCATGGGCAAGATGTGACATAAAGGTCAAAGTTGAGTACGCTGTTTTGAATTCAGAGTTCTCTTTCTCTTAGACTAGTGCTTGTGATAAAGGCTAAAAGGGTTCAGTTGTGGCCAACATTAGCCCATATCTAGAGGGAGGAAAGATAATTCATGCTTTTTCCAAGGGGATTAGTATAAAATATAAACAGTATTGTACAGGATTTGATCTTGGGTCATCACATATTCCTATGATGATCCGCCCTGTCGGTGAGGCATTAGAATGCCACTGACTGCACCTCTGCAGAGAGGAAGACTTCCCTCAATGTGGCCCACCTGTTGGCAGTGGTGACGACCCGTATATTCAGGTGTTGAAGCAGTCATACTCTGCTGGGCTAGACGGGCATCGGATAGGCCCCTCCCGATCAGTCGGCTGGTCATGTCAAGCCCGCACGCTATATGTTGTTCCCACACCCTATTGCCCAATGGCAAGCCCAAAACCCTTTTTTATCATATGGGTGCTAGAAGGCGAGTGGTTGAGGGTCTACATGTCCTGGATGACGTTAAACTCTATCTGGGTGGGGTGCAGTTTTGTTCCCAGTCCACTCTGACCTGGAGTGTAATACCTGTTAGGGTCGCCATCTATGGGTTAATAGAAAACATGATTTTATAAAAATTGAGTATCGATTAAGGATGATTGTTCAAACTTTAATCGGCATTAAATAACCCACTGAGGTTGATATGCCATAAACCAAACCAAACCTATGTGATAAAATTAAAGTGGTGTACTACCGACTGTTAATTTTATATGCGCATAAGAATGTTACAAATATTTTCTTTCTTGGTATTTATTTACTCTATCTTTCTATGAAGAAATTATAATAATTTCACCCCTTTCTATCCACCTTGATTTCAATTGATTGCTTTTATAAAAATTAATAAGTTTTAACAATAATAAAATTGTTTTTCCTTTTACTAAATTGGAAATATCCTCTGTATTTGGTATGACTTATTTGTTTTATTTATTTTAGACAGTAGGTCAATACTGAAATTTGGTTTATATTTGAAATGGTTTGTGGAGTAACCATCTTTCTCGGTGCTTTCGCATGAATTGCGTCCCGCCCTTTCTCTTTAAAAACGCTGGGGGTGATGGCTGAAAAATGAATTCCTAGCTGAAAAAACAACCAAGCGCTTACGCTTTTTCCGAAGGTTAAGATGCAGTATTTTTTTTTTTTTTTTTTCTGTCTTTTTTCGACAAGTATTGTAAATATTTTAACCTCGCACCTCTTAAAATTTTAGGGGGGGGCAAAAATATTTACATTTACCTTGTCGATAAAAATAGGCTTCCTTTTAATGCCTTCAAACCACTATAAAAAAAAAAAATAATTTGTTGATAAAAAAGCCTTCAATCCCGCTAAAAAGAATATCTTTTTTTTTTTTTTTTTTCCGGGGGTATTTTCATTTAATTTAATTTTTTCGATAATCAATTAGCAAATAAAATTCTACATTTTTTTCGGTATTTTATTTTATTTGTATACCACACGATGCATTTTCAGTGCTTCAGCTGGGATTCATTTATAGGTGGGTTTGTTTTTTCCAGCTATCACCGCCTAGCGTTTTTTAAGGGCAGGAGCCCGGGAACGCAATTTGTGAATAGCATCATTTTCTGCTAAGTTTGGGCGGAGGTTAATTCTTTTATATTTTTTTTGAAACAAA
>CM042177.1:14391858-14460306 GCA_023376005.1 Doryteuthis pealeii
CACACCATGTAAAACATAGAAAAATCTTGTCTTTAATGCAATAAATATCTAAATTATGGGAAAACGGACTCTAACATAACTTTAATATAGATAAGAGCTAACCCTCGATTATCGGTGATTAAAGTGAAATGTTTTGAATCGATTGTTACGAGTAGTGTTCATTACAAAGCTAATGTCGCAAGTCAAAAGCTGGGACACCAGTGAGAAATTTCAACTCAGTTAAAAAGAAAAAACGAGAGTAGTTACTGGCCTATGAATAAAAATCAAAATCATCAGTACGGACTTCGCATAGGATGAATAATCCCCGTTTTTACCTTGTACTATATTATATATATATATTAGTGTCGGTGCTTCCACCTCAGATGCAAACAATCTCCTTGGTCTTCGCTTTTGGAAAAAGGGATAACTCCTCGCTATTGTATACGACTCTAAGCCGGCCGAGACTTACTTATAATATATATATATATATAATAATTTAATATATATATATATATATATATATTTATAAATATATATATATATAAGTATACATATTACATAGTATATAACTATAACAATCTTGACTTCGCTGAAACAACTAAAAAGAAAACCGAATGGTGCGAATAAGTACAATCAATATCAGATTGTTTTGTATCAACTATCTCTGTGATATATTAGCTATACTCATACCAAATCACCAACTTTTAAACTCTTAAAAAATTAATTAATTTATATCTAAGATTAATATATAATATATTAATTATATATTTGTGTGTGTTGTGTTGTGTATGTGGTGTGGTGTTGTGTGTGTGTGTGTGTGTGTGTGTCCGTGTGTTAGTTAAAGTCAGATTTTAATAACATTTCTGCAACACAATCTTAAGATTATTACAATAATATGAGTCAAACATCAGAACCATTTATTACAACTTCGTATTGTTCACACTGTCTATTGTATGGAGTAGAGCGTTCACAAAGAATTAATATCTAAATACTATCGAATGAATACTCTATATACTATTGTCTTTGTGTCTTCAATCTGTATTGTTCCATATAAATCCATGGTTAATATCAACAACTTTTCAATTCCCGAGTTAAAGTATAATAGAGCAATTGCACGACTCATCATTAGATTTTTTTATGAACTATAGTAGCTTTTTTAAAAAGATTTAAACAAAATATATATTTCTTGAATATACTATATATGCATGTAGCCGTATTTAAACATGTTAATAATCTTGTGTTAAATTAAAGAAAAGCAAAAAATCTTATATCCCTACTTTTTATTCCAAATAAAATGGAGTCCCCAGCAGGAATACATAATTGAGTGCATTATTAAAAGAACATACAATTAACAAGAATGCAAAGTTTTATCAAATTGTTCAAAAAATAAGAAATGGTGAGAAATTACTATATTTCTGGTTTCAATTAGTCTGTGATTTGACATTTTTTTAAACCAAAATCCATTCCACTTTTGTACCCCCAATTTCGGGCTTAAATTCGTCATAACTTTGAACCAGGATTTGTAATGAAACATTCGAATTCATTTACAAAGCTCTATATAACTAATGTGATTAAATAACAAATAACCTCAAAATAAAAAATCAACTGGGAATTGCTAATAAGTAAGCAATTGTGTCAGCTTGACATATTAATTTTTTATGAACGCAGCCATAAGTTCTCCAGATTGTTAATTGACATTATTTCCTTTTGATTGACAAATATGGAAAAACAGGATTTGTTTTGTAATGTAATGTGTGTTCCTGTAAATTGGACATCGGATGCTTATCTATACCCCCCCCCCTTAAGCACTTAAGAATAGAAAAAATTCTATACGAGACAACATCTGCTAGTACTAGAATCAATACCATAAACAATTAAACAAAAGGGGCACACATAATTAATCATACTAGCCAAGATATAGGTACCCCCAGGATACAATATTAAGTTAAATGTAATAGAATCATTATATTAATTAAGGTGAAAAAAAGGGCTTTTAATGAATATAAAGAATGCAGATAAAAAATCTTACTCAGAGGATTATAATTGAAAAATAGAATGAAAACTACTCTCCACATCCTGTTTTCATTGCTAAATTTCCTAATCCAACTAATTTAATTAAATAGGAAGTAAAGAATAACATTCAGTATTTCTTATTCGTAATGGATTCTTTTATCCCTGAGATAATATGCTATATCTCATAGGTAAATATATCAGATATGCTTATTCAAAGTTTACTAAAACATTTAAGTTTCCAAATTTATTGCACCAAGAAAAATTATTTATAAAAAATAAACATTAAACATATTACAACAAAAGGCTGGTTTAGCTCAGTCGTTAGAACGTTTTTATAACCACAATGTTCCTGTCAATATGGGCCCTCCCAACCGCTATGAGTAGCACAGGTCTGTGTGGTAAAGTGAGGAGCTTATGTGATAAGGTGTGGTGCTCCACCTCAGATGCAAAAAACAAATCTCTTGCTCTAGTCTAGTGGAGGATAGACTCCACTGCTGTATGACAATCAGCCTCCAATGACTTTACTTTTACTACACATAATTTCATTACATTCTATTTTAGTATTTAGTACATACATGTTATTGTCTTATCTAGAAAATATAGCAAAAATGAGTGTTTGTTTGGGGCCTTGAATGTTGGAATGTATTTCAGTTTCAATGTTGAAAATTGAATAATATCCAAGGAATTAGAGTGGAATAAATTAATCAAGTCAAGTATCTACAATAGCAAATATCACCTGCCATTTTGTCTGGAATGTTTCTAACTAATCCCCTGATAGGATTGACAATGTGAAAACTAAACCATCATCTATGTTCAAATAAATCTATTTGAAATTATCATGTTAGATAGAAACTTGAAACCATTTAACTGTTATTTCTTTTGAATTTTGAATGAGCTGATAATAGTATTAGTTAATATTCAGACTATTAGCTCAATTTTTATTGTTATCACTACATCTTTCAGCTTATGTGCTCCGGCCTTCTGAAGTTTCTTGTCGACTCGGAACCTTCCTTTCAAACTAGGGATCTGTTATCATAATCGGGAGCCATCATGGAACTTCAACCCAACACTTTATTCAGATCAAGGGATCTGTTCTCATTCCGCTAACCTAGCTGGGTACAGTGAAGTGTCTAATTATTATTCTATGTTACTGCTGCCCTGACCGGACTGAACCGCAGCCTAGAGATAATGTCACTTATAACTGTCTTAAACTAACATCTTTATCCTCCTATACTTGCTATTGGTTTTGTTGGTTGGTTACGCATATCAACCTTGGGTCTCTTTAAGCCGATCAAAGTTTATGATAGAACCAGGAAGTTCCCGAGCTTCGCAAGAAATACAATAAAGATGAGACAATAGTCCAAATATCCAAATAATCCCCTTAATGGATTACTTTGTATAAAATCATTACTTGAATCTGTAATTGATTACAAGGTTTTATTATTAGTACTTAAACCATTAATAATGTGAATATCAGATGTCGGTGAACTTAGTAATCTTGTCACCTGTATTCTCTAAATGACGAAAATGCTACCTCTAAAAAGAGTTCCTGTTATGGATGAGATCTTCATGTCGGGAAGGACGTTAAACTATCTGGAGGTTTTGGTTTTTTTTTTATTTTTTGGTGTTGGGAATGTGGAGCACTCTTCATTATCATTGCTCCCTGGTCCACTTTGCCCGTATACCTGTTAGGTCCCTCTTGAATTAAATAGAAAACATAGCTATAAACAAAACTGATTATTCCATTAGAATGAATTTATTTCAAAACTTTCTGTTGGCTAAATTACCCACTGAGTTGATATGCCGTAAAACAAACCAAACCAAACCAAACCTTTGTATATGACACTAAACTATACTGATCTAGAACTCTGAGGAGTGTGGATACCCCTTTAATCATTTCTCATAGATCCAACACTGACCTGAGTCGGTAGTACCTGTTTCTTTTATGGCATAAAAATACATCTTTCAAAATAGTCTTAGATCAGAATAACTTGAAACAGTAAACTGTAAATTAGCTATTAGATTAGAATACTTAAAACTCATAAATTTTGCAAACAAATATTATTGAATAAAATACTCACTTGAAAGCAAATAATTGTTGGAAAAAAGGACTGAATTCAGCATTATCGTGACTAACAAGTAATGATAATAAGCCAAGATGAATGTCCACCATTTTATCTTTCCCATGAGTGTTTTAGCCAAGATGAACCCTGACCCACACCTTCATTCACATCTCCACACTTTCTGCCTGATTTGCTAGTGGGTCTACATAACAGCTATAGTCAATGCAGGTCAAATAAAAGAAAATGAAGCAAGAAGATTGTCTTGTGTCAATGTAATTCTCTCCTTTCTGTTACTTTTATCTCTTTTATCCTTTTTTTCTTTCTATGTCACTTTGTTTATATCTCCATCACTCTCTTTTTACCTCTTTTACTTCCTCCTCTCTTAGTTTCTTTTATTTCAACCCTCTCTTGTCTTCCCCAACATTTTTGAGCTTTTTCAATTTTGTCCTTACCCTCCCTCCTGTCCCCCCACCCTAAAACTCTGTTTCCAATTGAAAGCCAGAAGTAATACCTCAAGTCTCATTATGACCATGAATGCAAGCTAATCTAACACTCCTTAAGACCTCTATGAACATGACCAAGAAGGAACAAGCTTAGTTTCCACGTCACAATCACTTCTTCCACTTCACCTCTTCCCTACTAAAGCTCTTCCAATACCATACCTTTTTGATGAATGCGCGGCACCCACCTCCTTTCCCCTCATGTTTATCAAACAAATAGACTTGTTTATAAAACATTTTTTTCTTGTCTGTATAAAAAGATATTTGACACCATTATGATACTAGTGAATTTGCATACCAAAACAAATGGATTGAAATTGGTTGGAGATCTTGTTTTATTTTGTGATGTAATCTTTAAGCATACCATCACAAAAATCAGTTTTATATTACATTTTAGATATATATAACACATAAACATTAGTACTAACATTAGCAAGGCTCAGAGAAAATTTAAATGGAATTTGCTATAAAAAATATAATTCAAATATCATATATATTATTTACCAAACATCTCGCACAAACAGGATGTACATTTAACAGTTTGAATTCAGAGTTCTCCTCTGATCTGGTTGCCTAAAAAAGGTTAAAGAGCCAAGCCTGCCCTACTATTTACCATAGCTGCAGGAGAAATTTGAATTCAGACCTTCCCAAGGTATTAGCACTATGTGATAATACAAAAGCATTCATCCAAATTTTGAAACTTGCTGGTCCATTTCTACATGGTAACCATACACCCACCATGCACCTCCAATATATTATGAATAATAATCGAAAAAGATTGGGTTTTTTAAATTCATTATAATCTATCCATAAACTTTTTGAAAATCTAAGTCTTGGAAGTTAAAAACTGGATAGACAAAGGTTCCTATTTTTGAAAATGTTGGAACAATCGTGTTTTCCACTGACAAAGTCCTTACAGCACAAACTATTCAAGATAAAGCAATTCAATTTGGCATGTATATGTAAAATGTTTTTAACCGGTTGTCTCCTTGAAGAAATCAGCTTTCAGGTCAGTTCCTTATCTATGTGTGCTAGAATGGTGGCTGAGGTCTTCATTTTCTGGGAATGACAATAACTCTATCTGATGGTGAGTTCCATTTGAGGTTTGGAATGTGGAGCACCCCTTCATCACCATGTCCTTATCCACTCTGACCGATGTATACCTGTTAGGTCCCCATCTATGGTTACATAGAAAATTGTTTATGAAAAAAATGATTATCCATTAAGAAAGAATTTATTTCAAACTTTAATTGCATAAAAACCCACTCGAAGATTGATATGCCGAAAACAAACCAATCTGTTCGGGTTCAGCAAACTTTCCATGGATGTGTGTTTAGGTACTTTCCATGGATGGTCTGGTAGTGACAGATAAATAGCTCTAGCCTTGAGTTTTTAAAATAGGTCAATTCCTGATTTCAGTACAACAGATAAATTATGCGTAGTCAAAAAGTAATGCCATTGTTAGGACAAGATTATATTACCACACTGAAACATGTATCATACATCAAATGATGATCCTCTTGGATCACATTCTATCCACATATCACCGTTTCTCAATAGCAATATTTCCTTCATCATAGTTAACAGCATCCATGATGATATTGAATGCTTCGATTAGAAGGAGCTATAGCATTTCTTAGTGAATAGTGCGATGATATCATTAATGCTTCTATTAATAAGGAGTGAATGAGTCTATTAGCATTTCATAGTCTAATTGGTCCATGATATATTGATTATTTATGAAGGAGGAAGGATTCTAACATTGGTTATCTCGTTGGATCAAGATTGTATTTCCCCAAACTTCTAAGTATAAAACACATGGTCAATTTGTTAATCAGTGGAAAATAGTTTGAATTTAGAATTTCCTTCTCCTGATGGTTGGCCTAATCAAGACTAAAAACTTAGACTGCCTCCTATTAACTCAGATGAAGATAAATTTATGCCAAACAGTTTGTCCAAATTTGAACCTCGGGTGCCGTTCATTTGTTACAACAATATACCATTACGCTAAGCTGCTCTATAAGCACACTATCCAACATTGTTTGTGTAAGTTAAGAACGCCTTGTGAAAGCACTGGTTGGGTATTGTTCATCTGAACACTGACACTAGCCTTTGTGGTAATTAAGGACCATGGGGCCGAAACTATCTCCCTCTATTCCCCATTTTCATCATGATTCTTAATGTATCTGTTTGAAATTGAGTCATGAAAGAGAAGAGTTGAACAGGCATTTTAGCAATACAGTTCACTAACCCTCACCTTGGGTGTTTTTCAGTGAAAATTGATGTCAAGTGTTTTTCATATTATTTTTAGACTGGAATATTGACACAGGAGAATCAAACTCACTAGCAATGATGAGGAGAAGCTACTGCTCACCATTCACACCATTGAAGTTTTTCATAAGAAATTAATTTGAGATATGCCCACTTTCCCCATTTTAACTTAACCCCTGAGAACCTGAGTCCCAATGCTCCGACTGTGTTTCCTAGCCCTCATGAAATGCTAAAATGTTGTAAACCTGATTGGAAATTGTTGGAGAAATGGGGATTCCATCTGGATTTCAACCACCACACTAACTTCTGTAATTCTAACTCTAGCACACAAATTAACTGCCTCAGGGATTCTAACAGTTAAAAAAAATTGAGGATGCAACGTGATTTTATAAATTTGAAGTAAAAACAAAACAAAAAACCTTGCTAAAATTCTCAAAACTGAACCTTAATTGTATCAAACCAAGATCTGTGTTAAAAATACTCTGCCATTATTATATATATATATATATATCATCCACAGACACTGTGTTTCACGTTTAGTCATCATCAGTTGACAGACTTAAACAAGCTATTTCTAGTTGAGAGCAAACCTGGCTGAATTTCATCAATGCAGACCCTACCTTCTCGGCCGTATCTTCAGTAAGAGTAAAACATTTAACTGATTAAGTTACATAATCTGAGAGTATTACATCACCAAAATTCTAGTCGTTAACAACAGACAAGTAATGCTCTTTATGCTAAGTTAGTGAAAGTTCATTTAAAATCCCTCTAGAGAGTCTGACTGGCTTATGGAACATATAATAGCCATCCACAGAGACTGTGTTTCGATGTTAGCTCATCAATGTGGCTGCTAACAGCAATCTCTAATTGGAAGAAACACTGAATTTACTCATCGACTCCTTACTCTCGGCTCCGTGCTGTCAATATATAATTAATAAGCCCTTCTCCAGGGAAACTGTTGACAGGCAATCAAGTCGATCTAACTGTAACTAGGATTTGAAATTTAAAATTTCAAAACTTAGAATTGAGTTCAAAATGTAGAGAAACACAGTAGGTTTAAGCATATCTCTTCATGACATTCAATTAAATGTGAGTGCTTTTTATAAAACTTGTTTGTCATCCCTTTCTCACCTGGGGGAGTCCGTGTGTTTGGTCAACATGCTGGACTGCAAAAATCATAGTATGAGTTCAAACTCCAATCTTTCCTTTACATTTACTTTTGACTTATACTCTTGGACCTCTCTCTCCCTGCAGCATGTCTATTTTCTACAGGATTAGGATTTGGCATTAAATACCATGAAGGGTTGACATGTAATTAAAAAAAAAGAAACAACCAAATTTCCGTCCAAGGGATCAAGTGACAACATACGAGTCCACATTGTAACAGAAGAGTAGGATGTTGTGTGCTAGGTGCTAACATGCATACCTATAGTATTCAAAAAAAATAAAAAATATATAATAATAATGTACTGGTGTGTGGGGATATTTTTGTGCATTCGGACTACAAATCAAGTGACTGTAGGAGTAAGAAGTTTGTATATTTTAGTATTTAAGCTCAATTTCCTCATCCTCCCACACTGTCATACTAATGGTTCATAGAAAGACATGTTTACTCATTGAGCTTATGCCCTACCCTTTGCATTTGTGGAGCACCAGTCTCATTTGTAATGTCTCCACAAAATGAGCAATCACTTGTCCGTTCGTCTCCCGTGCCCATTCTGTCGTCTTGGTCCAATGTAAAAAACAACAAATCAACTCCATATTCTTAGCCTTTCAAACATCCAATGGATTATTGCTATATTTTCACTTTGTCATTTCTGTAAAAATTAATTCTATAATATTAAATTTTGCATTCTTTCTATCCTCTTTCATTAATACTTTATTATTCTCTCTTTCTTTTGGTAAATTAACATTTTCTCTTTTTGCCTTTTCAGTTCTCTCTTTTGCTTCTTCTCTTTTTCATCTTTTTTTTCTCTCCTTCTTTCTTTTAATTTTTTCTTCTCTTCTTTTTCAATTTCTTTCTCTTCCTTTCTTTCAATTCTTTCTTCTCTTGCTCTTCGTTTCTTTCTTTTCTTCTTTCTTTCTTTCTCTTCTTCTTTTTTCTCCCATTTACATTTCTTTTGTTCTATTTTATGTATTGTTTCTCTTTTTTCTCCAGTTATCTAGTCCTCTTTTCTATTTTCCACCCTTTTCTTCTCTCTCTCTTCATTTATCTCTCTCTTCTCTCTCCTCTCTCTCTCTCTCTCTCTCTCTCCTCTCTTATCTTTCCCTTTTTGCTTTCTTTGCTTCTCCCTCCTCTTATTTTTAAAATCCTATATTCTCTTTCTCAAATGTATTTTATGTATCCACAAAATATGCAAAATGAACCTGTGGTATGAGTGTCTTATATATTGAATGAACCAAGCTGACTTATATGCAGATCAACCGTCACTCATATATAATGTATTTACTGTGCATATTTTTGTGAAAATTAAAAAAATGCAAATTATCTGAACCAGAAATTTTACATATATTGAATAACTTTAGTTATTTTACTAAGCTGTAGCTTATGTGGACAAGCAATCATTTCTTCCCACCAGTAGAAACCAAATCACATTAAGGGCTGTATCTAGATTGCACCATTAACTGTGAAGTACCCTTATATATAATAAATGAAAAGAAGACTTACTCATGAAAATATTGGGTGTTTCAATATATGGTTAGTACAAGTTTTACCTGATAAGTCAGTGTTATAAAACAAACTATAGTGCTCAATATGTAATCACTCAGAGCGATTTATTATATTATAGTGTGACAAAAAATAACCTAGTCTAGTTTCACCACAAGGATCTTCATGGTTAATATCCACTTAATTAATCAATATCTTTATTAATTAGTGATAACCCTAAGATTCTTATGATAAAACTCGAGTAGTTATTTCTGTTACACCTAATAATATATAGAAACAACACACCAGGATTTTATAATGATGGAAATTTACTAGGGTAGTGGGCGATGTAGTAAATTATCCATCCATTATAAATCCCGTGTCTATATTTCTTCACATACTGTAGGATTAATTTCCATTTTAAATAATAAAATATATATAGATATAACACACACACCAACCTGTAGCTTGAGGATTGGACTTAGCTATTCCTACAGTTTACTCTCAACGCCTCCCAAAGTGGATATACTTCAAGGTTAGAATTCTATATTAGTTACAGTCTGTTGCTTGCTACCAATTCGACGGTAATTATAGTATGATTATCTACAATAGTTGGTATAAATGATTAGTATTAGATAGGAATACTATTTAATAACCATATTGCCAATTATTAGTATTAGATCAGAATACTAAAACCAAATATGCAAATTATTAGTATTAATAGCATTTACTAAAACCATAAACTGTGCAAAAATATTAGTATTAAGACATAGAATACTACTAAACCATAACTTGTGCAAACAAATGATTACAGACAAATAAATGCAATTAAAAAGAAAAAAATGGAACATTAACAATAATTATGATGACAATGAAAAAATCATTATAAATGGACTCCTATGGAATTAATATCTTCGTTAATTAACCAAACCAATCAAGTCTGCATATTAAACATTTTTCAAAAATAATTTTGTTACTTCCATTAGAAGTATTTCCTCACTCAGAAATTTTCATATTTGAAATTTAATTGATTTTTTAGATGAAAGGTTGTGGACATCGGTTCCTGCCTAGTTCTACATAAATGCACTGACAAAATAGTCTCTCGCTTCTTCTCATTTCATGAGGACTTTGCACCGGTCTTTAATTCCATTAAATAATCAATTAATATCAAATTTTCTGACAAATCTCTGAGTAGAGAATTCTATGAATAGAAAGGGCAATAAAAATCATCACAAAAAAAAAATCTTTGAACTGTGACAAGTGGGACCACATGACCTCACTTGTTGCCAAATTTTAGACTAAAATGAATGTTGCCCAGGCACAACAAACCTAATAATAAAGTTTAGGTTTGTATGCTCTGTAGAATTGGAGAATGTAAAAGAAATATAATTCAAGAGAACTTGAAAGGGCTTGACCATGGAAACTCTTGAATAATGTGATGTGCCAAATGGATTTTGAAGAAAATATGATTTGTCATGTTTATTTCATAAAAAGACTTTCCATCACTTGTATACTGAAAATGGAATGTTTTGGTATACTAGTACGTCCAAATAAATGTTTGGATACTATACGTCCAAATAAATGTTCTGGTTATACTAGTACGTCAAATAAATGTTTTGATATATTGTACGTCCAAAAAAGTCTTATACTATAGTCAAATAAATGTCGTTAACTAGTACTTCCAAATAAGTTGGGATACTAGACGTCCAAATAAATTTTTGGCTTTACTAGTACGTCAAATAAATGTTAATATACTTGTACGTCCAAATAAATGTTTTAAATATACTGTACGTCCAAATAATGTTTCTAACATACTTGTAGTCCAAAAAATGTTCGTTATACTAGTTACGTCCAAATAAGTTTGGATACTAGTTACTTCCAAATAAAATGTTTTTTAATACTTTACGTCCAATAATTTTCGTTACTTACTGTATCAATAAATGTTTGAGATACTAGTACGTCCAAATAAATGTTGGTATACCTAGTACGTCCAAAAAATTTTCGTTATACTAGTACGCCAAATAAATGTTTTAATATACTTGTACGTCCAAATAAATGTTTAATAACTTGTCGTCAAATAAAGTTTCGTTATACTAGACGTCCAAATAAGTGTTTTGGTTACTTAGACGTCCAAAATAAATGTTTTTGAATATACTGTCGTCCCAAAAAAATGTTTCGTAACTAGTACGTCCAAATAAATGTTATTGGTATTACTAGCGTCCAAATAAAGTTTTTGTATACTAGTACGTCCAAATAAATTTCGTTATACTAGTACGTCCAAATAAATGTTTTGTATACTTAGTACGTCCAAATAAATGTTTGATATACTAGAATACGTCAAACAAATGTTTTTATACTATACGTTCAATAAGGTTGACACTAACTGTACAGTACTTCACTACGGATGCTAAGAATACGATAGACTAAATAGTCATTCCTCATAATGATCTCTCATAGCACTAAACGCAATTTCTGGACCAGTTCATTTACTCTATGAATAAGTAGATAGGCTATCACAAACAATTCACCATACTTTCAACACCCTTGTATTTTGAGAAAATGAACATTCATTTACTGCTCATTTCGTCTCGGTAAATACAGTTTCAATCTGGAATACTTTCCAAACACCTTCTGCATCTACTGAGTTATCATGTTCCATTTACATGTGTGCTGTGTATACTTGTGGTCTCTCTCTTAGTTTCACTGATTGTTGTGTGTGTCTGTGATATTACTTATTAGTTTTACTTGTCATTTCTTTTAAAGAATTTAAAAAAAAAAAGTTAAATGCCTTTGAGATATTACACAAAGATTAGTCTCCACAAGGCAAACATGGAACAAAACCAAATCTCAGAAGACCTTCAAGCTTGATTGTAAGAACAAAAAAAAGAAAAAAAGAAATAGAAAAAAAAAAGAATAATTGAATGAATGAATTATCTCAAAGAAATATATTAATGGTTGAGTGGAGAGAGACAAAAATTAGAAAAAATTATTTTTTATTTTAGAAATAAGATTTCTCCCAAAAATATTAAAAGTATTAGATATTGAAGAGCTGATTTCATTATCTTTGGTATCTCTTTTGTGGAAGACATGTTGGCCAATAAAACTTGCTTCTTGCTTTAAGCAAAAAGGGCATCTAGCTGTTAAAAAATCTGTTCTAAAAACAATATGTATTATTTTATTCAAAGAAAAAGGGACAGTTATAGAGCTTGCCTAGGAACCACAAGTTTCCTGGTTTGATACTGCTCTCAGAACATAGTGCAAGCTTGATCGTGTTCGATAAAGTGGACTAAATAGTGTGCACTCCAACTTAGGGTAAAAACAACCCCTGGTTAGCACTAGTGCAAAAGTATAACTCCTTCACTGTCCGGCTAACCATCAATAGTCCACTTTGCCAACTACTAAAAAATGCACGTGCAAGTCATTTTGAGAAGCACCAGGTCCTTACGCAGTTAAGCAGAGATAACTGTCAATACTTGATGGGTTCACAATGAAGCAACAGTAGTACTATAAGGCAATTGATTTTGGTTTGCATTAAAAGGACCCAAAAAGTTGATATTAAGAGAATAAATAGAAATAAAATAATTATGATTGCATTTTCTGGCATCTACAATGACATGATTACTTAACACAAAATTAAAAACAAAAAATTTGTCAAAGGAACGTTTATGAGAAAGAAAATCTAATGTTAAAAACAATTTATCCCATTATAAAAAAAAAAGATCTACTCTTAACATGTGCCTATCAATGAATAAAATTGAAGAATGTTTGAGCATATGGTCATCAGTCATTAAGTCAAATGAGGACAGAAAATGACGGCATATTTCATTTATGTTTAGGATTAAAAAAAAAGAAACAAGATATTATGCTTAAGCATTCCCAGTTGATTTTTATTTGGTATTGTATTTAATACATAGTTATATGGCTGTTAAATGGAGTTCAAAACTGTTTAATTATACCAAATATCCCAGTGTTCAAAATTTATGAGAATTAAAGCCCCGAAATATATAGTCAAAGGAACGTGTATAGAAAGAAACTACGATTAAAACAATTCATATCCTCATTATAAAAAAAAGATCTATCTTAACATGTGGACAATCAATTGAAGAAATTAGAGAATGTTTCGAGTATAGTGTAATTCTGTCATAAGTCAAATAATAACAGAAAATGACTGACAGATAACTTCTTATTAGTAAATAAAACCAGTACTGAAGCTAAACTGATGTTGTGTTCAACCTCATTTGCAATCTTTATAATGATATTAATACTACAGCACTTAGCCCTTACCTTGACAAGACATCCTAAACAAGGAATCTGCTGCATGCGTACTGCTAGTCTTCATAACAACCCTATTCAGAACAATGTCAAGATCATGGAGCCAGATTATTAGTCTTTGCTTTCAACTATGTATGAATTGTACCTATTTAAAAATGATCTATCTTACATATGACATCAATGAGAACATTAGATGTATATTATGATTATTATAATTGGTTACTTGAACAATAAATTGATTGCAAAAGACATGAACTTGTAACTTGATATATTATAACATTTAAAAATGATTTTTGTTCAAACCGTATAAAAATGGAAACATGCTACAACAGAAAATCAAAATATTTATATAATCTGAGGAACTTATCTGAGGAGTCAAATTAAGAAATTTGTTTATAATAATAAATTGTTTTAAATATTTAACTTTCAAAATAATGCTATAGAAATCTGGATCAAAATACCAAAGCTGTGAGCTAGGTTAAAAAAAAGAGTTTTTCTTTGTTATTAATAAAAAAAAAATTGCTATTAAATTACATAAATAAGTAAAAAAACAAAAAGTGTGTCTTTAATGTAAAAACATGTCTTCCTTATAGTTTATAATAAAAAAAAAAAAAAAATTGCCTACGGAAGTAAACAACATTAAATAACTAAAAAACGTTTCTAAAATAATCGTCAGTTGACAAGCACCAGAAGTTGACGGTGAAAGCAAAACCTTCCCTTTAACTAGCTCACAGCCAGGTTCCTATTGGTTACCTGATCAGATATTCTAAAAAACTAAGCATTACATTCTGCCCTTTTATCATCTTACTTTAATTTCATCTTCTTATCACTTCAATGCAATGATTTCATTTTTTTTTTTTATCTAATATCATACAAACCTAGTTATTTCATATTATTTACACAACCCCTCTACCATGGCAAGATGTGACACAAGTCAAAGTGAGTACTCTATTTGAATTCAGGAGTTCCTCTTTCTCTTAGACTAGTGCTGTATTAAGCTGGAGGTCAGTGTCCCAACAATTTACCCATCTAGAGAGAGAAAAATAAATTCATGCTTTTTCCAAGGTATCAGTATAAAATGTAAACATATGTACAGGATTCTGATCTGGGTCATCACATATTCTATTTGACGCCTGCGGCTGGCATTAGAATGCACTGGACTGCACCTCTGCAGAGGAGTCCCTCAATGTGCCACCTGTTGCAGGGTGACGACCCTGATATTCAGTGTTGGCAGTCCATACTCTGCTGGCTAGACGGCAGTCGGATAGGCCCCCCCGAATCAGTCGGCTGTCATGTCAACCTGAAGCACCTATATATGTCCCCACCTATTGCCATATGCAAGCCCAAACCCCTTTTACATATGGGTGCTAAATGCAGTGGTAGGTCTACATGGTCCTGGGAATGACGTTAAACTCTATCTGATGTGGTCAATTTTTTCCCAGTCCCACTCTGACCTGAGTGTGTAATACCTTTAGGTCCCATCTATGGGTTAAATAGAAACATATTTTATAAAAAATTGAGTATCGATTAAGGAGAATTTTTTCAAACTTATCGCATTAAATAACCCACTGAGGTGATCATGCCATAAACCAAACCAAACTTATGATGATAAAATTAACAGTGGTTACTACCACTGTTAATTATATGCGCATAAAATGTACAAATATTTCTCTTGTATTTATTTACTCTATCATTTCTATTGAAGAAAATTATAATAATTTCACCCCTTCTATTCCACCTTGATTTCAATGATTGGCCTTTATAAAAATTAATAAGTTTTAAACAATATAAATTGTCTTTTTCCTTTTACTAAATTGAAATAATCCTCTGTATTTTGTATACTTATTGTTTTTTTTTATTTTACAGGTAAGTCCAAATACTGAAATTTGGGTTTTCATAATTTGAAATGTTTTGGTGAGTAAACCATTTTCTCGGCTGCTATTCGCAGAATTGCGTCCCGCCTTCTGCTTTAAAACTCTAGGGTGATGGCTAAAAATGAATTCCCTAGCTGAAAAAACAACCAGCGCTTACGCATTTTTCCCGAAAGGTTAATGCAGTATTTTTTTTTTTCGTCTTTTCGACAATAAATTAAATATTTTAACCCTCGCCCATCTTTAAATATTTAAGGGGGGGGGCAAATATTTTACATTTACTTGCGATTAAAAATATGCTACTTTTAATGCTTCAAACACTTAGGGAAAAAAAAAAAAAAAAAATAATGTTTGATACAAACGCCTTCAATCGCTAAAAAGAATACTTTTTTTTTTCCGGTTATTTTCAGTTTAATTAATTTTTCGATAATCAATTACAATTAAAAAAATCTAACATTTTTTTCATATTTTTATTTTATTTGTATCCACAACGATGCATTTTCAGTTTCACTAGGACTTCATTTATAGTGGGTTCTGTTTTTCACATCACTGCTAGCGTTTTTAAGGCAGGAGGCCGCGACCAATTCTGTGAATCAGCAATCATTTTCTGACAAGTTGGGGAGGTAATTCTTTTTATAGAACATTCCAATTAATCATTACTCCATCCCAATTATTGGTATAGCATGTGCTATTTTCCAGACCAAAGTAGTAAGTCTGTTAGGTAGCCAAATCAAAATCAGCCATCAGCAAGGAGTCTATCCCCTTTTCAACTAGTGCAGACCAAGGAGAATTGTTTGCTCTGAGGTGAAAGCGGAACACCTACTATCAGCCCTTACTTTACCTACACAGATACCTGTGCTACTCATACGCTGAGTTGGTGATGTAGGTATCGAACTAGAAACCTCGTTTTCTTAGCCAAATGCTCACCGACTGAATAACCCGGCCCTTTAAGACCAAAATTAGGATATATATGAGAACTAAATATAACTTTTTTTCCGCCACATGTCGCCATTATTCAAGATATTGTACATAATAATTGGATTCCCTATACATTTTAAGGTAGTGTAGAAATAGGTATGGCGATCAGTACAGGCTGATGGCTTGAGAGTGAGGACTACTTGACCTCCTCAGACCTTGTTTGCGGATAAACGTGAGAACCGAACCGATAGAAGGCTCTTCCGTTAGATACTAATAAGTAACTAGCATTAGAAGTTAGAGCAAGCTAGCAGATGTATCTCACTGTAGATTGTTCTGTCTGGGGATCTATAATAAATAACATCATCGTTAATCGAAGTTCTTGTTTATTACTAAAAACTAACAATACACAGCTCAAAACCCAACGAAACAGACCCGGATCCAACAAGAAAGACCAGACTAGAAGATATACCAGACCAGATTGAGATAGACGATCAGAAGCAAAGCCGGCCAGAATAATAGACGACCAGAGTAGAATTAAGAAAGGATATTAAACTTATGCTGATTTGCTTAGTGAAAAGACCAGTATATAACATATCACCTATTTAGTGCGGTAAAGAAGGCCTATGAAACATAGGCATAACCAAAGTAAGTTAATCTAAGATGAGTGCGTGGTATATGTTAAAGTCTCGGAAATGAACTTTAAATCGAGTTCATTCCTGGACAAGACTGTTTGCATTCACATTCGCTAAATTCCTTGGGAAAGGTATGATCAATCTTCCTTCTAGCTATGGGTAATAGCAGCAGAACTGGTCTCTTTAACTATGGCTAGGTAACCATTCAAGAGAGGAAAACTCTGAATTCAAACCTGTTAAACTCGCTTAAGAAATGACCCTTGTGCACATCCTGCTCCTGCGAGGGTTTGATAAATATATATTTAAATTTTCTTTGTAGTTTTTTTTTTTCTGAAAAAATCCAAATTGTTATATTTGGTCTTTTTCTTCTTTCTTTTCCTCACACTTCTTCTTCTTTTCCTTTAGCAGTAGGAAAAGCAAATGGTGATATATTGCAATTCAATAGCTGAGCAAGACCTTGACCTCTCTAGTTCTCCAAAATTTCCAGAATCCCAAGGCAATCAAAGCTAGGGTGTTTTTCCTTAATAAATCAAACCATGAAGGATACGGCGCACCAAAACAAACTTTTCATAATTTACAAGTTCTTGAACAAAAAAACAACCTTTTTTTTTCAAAGAAGACAGATTTATCATTCAACTTCATATCAATAAATGCAGGATGAAATTTTTCAAACCAAGAGTTCTACTTTTATAGCCTATATACCCTTCTAAATATCAAAGCCCGGGATGGGGCTTAGAACTTACAACCGACGCACCTCTGCAGAGGTTAAAAGCCTCTGTTGCCGTGGGTGGCCGAAACATGAGCTTAGGTATAGCACTCCATGCATGCACACTCCAGGTCAGAGGACCAGGACAATGATGAATGGTGCCATTCCTCAACCCCAGAACTGGAACCTCCCCCATCAGATGAGTTTATAGCTGATTGATCGGAGGGGGTCTCGTCGACCGCCCGTCTTGCCTAAGTAAGGGTCTAAGTGGAGTGTTGCATGTCATGGAGTGCTCATCCCTAAGCATCATGGTTCGCCACCCACGGCCAACAGAGGCTTCTTAACCCTCTGCAGAGGTGCAGTCGGTGTATTCTAAAGCCCCATCCAACAGGGCTTTGAGTATATTAGAAGGGTATATATGGCTATATAACAAAAGTAGAAAACTTCCTTGGTTTGAAAAATTTCATCCTGCATGTATTGATACTGAAGTTGAATGATAACATCTGTCTTCTTTGAAAAAAAAAGGTTGTTTTTTTTGTTCAGAAATTGTAAATTATGAGTTTGTTTGTGCGGATATTCCTTCATGGTTGATTTAATGAAGGAAAAAACACCCTAGCATTTGAAGTTTGCCATTGGGGAATTTTCTGGAAATTTTGAGAACTAGAGAGGTCAAAGGTCTCTGCTCAGCTAATTGAATTGCATATATCCATTGCTTCCTACTGCATTAAAGAGAAAAAGAGAAAGTGTGAGGAGAAAGAAAAGGAAGAAAAAGACCAATATAAACAAATTTGGATTTCTCTCAGAAAAAAAAAAAAAAAACTAAAAAGAAAAAACTTAGATATATATATTTACCACCCTCCGCACGAGAGGATGTGACACAAGGTCAATTCTTAAGCGAAGTTTAACATTTTGAATTCAGAGTTTTCCTTCTCTTAGACTGGTTACCTAGCCATAGTTAAAGAGCCCAGTCTGCCCTGCTATTTACCCATAGCTAGAGGAAGAATTGGATTCATACCTTTCCAAGGATATAGCGCAATGTGAAATGCAAACAGTCTGTCCAGGAATTGAACTCGATTTTACAAGTTCATTTCCACGACTTTAACCATTATACCACGCACCTCCATCTTAGATATAACTTACTCTTGGTTATGCTATTTTTGCATAGCGCCTTCTTTACCGGCACTAAATAGGTATATGTTATATACTGGTCTTTTCACTAAGCCAAATCAGCATATAACGTTATTACCTTTCTTTAATTCTTACTCTGGTCGTCTATTATTCTGGCCGGCTTTGCTTCTGATCGTCATCATCTATCTTGTCTGGTATTCTTCTAAAGTCTGGTCTTTCTTGTATGGGGATTCCGGGTCTGGTTTCTGTTGGGATTTGAAGCCTTGTGTCATTGTTAGTTTTAGTAATAAACACAAGACTTCGATTTACGATGATGTTACTTTATTCATAGATCCCCAGACCAGACAATCTGCACAGTGAGACTCACATCTTGCTAGCTTGGCTTCTAACTTCTAACTGACTAGCTTACTTACTTAGTATCCTTAAACCGGAAGAGCCTTCTATCGGGTTCCGGTTCTCACGGTTTATCCCGCAAGACAAGGTCTGAGTGAGGTCAAGTATTGTCACTCACTCTCAAGGCCATCAGCTGTACTGTCGCCATACTGATTTCTACACTACCTTAAAAATGTATTAGGGATCCAATTATTATGTAACACTATCTTGAATATGGCCACGCATGTGGCTGGAAAAAAAAGTTAATATTTAGTTCTCATATATAATCCCTAAACTTTTGGTCTTAAAGGGCCGGGTTAGTTCAGTCGGTAGAGCATTTGGCTAGAAACCACGAGGTTCCTAGTTCGATACCTACCCTCACCAACTCAGCGTATGAGTAGCACAGGTATCTGTGTGGTAAAGTAAGGGGCTGATAGTAGGTGTGTCGCTTCACCTCAGATGCAAAAACAATCTCCTTGGTCTAGCACTAGTGAAAAGGGATAGACTCCCTTGCTGATGGGCTGATATTGACTTTAGGCTACCCTAACGACTTACTACTTTGGTCTGGAAAAATAGCACATCTCATACACAAATAATTAGGGATGGCAGTAATGATTAAAATTGGAATGTTCTCATAAAAAGAATTAACCTCCCCCAAACTTAGTCCAGAAAATGATGCTATTCACAGAATTGCGTCCCGGCCTCCTGCCTTAAAAACGCTAGGCAGTGATAGCTGAAAAAACAAACCCACCTATAAATGAAGTCCCTAGCTGAAGCACTGAAAATGCATCGTTGTATACAAATAAATAAAAAATACCGAAAAAAATGTTTAGATTTTTTTATTTGTAATTGATTATCGAAAAAAATTAAAATTAAAATGAAAATACCGGAAAAAAAAAAAAGATATTCTTTTAGCGGATTGAAGGTTTTTATCAACAAATTATTTTTTTTTTTTTTTCTAGTGGTTTGAAGGCATTAAAAGTAAGCCATATTTTTATCGACAAGTAAATGTAAATATTTTGCCCCCCCCCTTAAATATTTTAAAGAGGGCGAGGGTTTAAAATATTTACATTTACTTGTCGAAAAAAAGACAGAAAAAAAAAAAATACTGCATTAACCTTTCGGGAAAAATGCCGTAAGCGCTGGTTGTTTTTTTCAGCTAGGGAATTCATTTTTTCAGCCATCACCCCCTAGCGTTTTTTAAAGCAGAAAGGCGGGACGCAATTCTGCGAATAGCACCGAGAAAATGGTTACTCACCAAACATTTCCAAATTATGAAACCAAATTTCAGTATTTGGACTTACCTGTAAAATAAAATAAAAACAAATAAGTATACCAATACAGAGGATTATTTCAATTTAGTAAAAGGAAAAAACAATTTTATTATTGTTTAAAAACTTATTAATTTTTTATAAAAGCCAATCAATTGAAATCAAGGGAATAGAAAGGGGTAAATTATTATAATTTCTCATAGAAAGATAGAGTAAAATAAAATACAAGAGAAAATATTTGTACATTTCTTATGCGCATATAAAATTAACAGTGGTAGTACACCACTGTTAATTTTATCATCATAGGTTTGGTTTGGTTTATGCATATCAACCTCAGTGGTTATTTAATGCCGATAAAGTTTTGAAACAAATTCATCCTTAATCGATACTCAATTTTTATAAAATCATGTTTTTCTATTTAACCATAGATGGGACCCTAACAGGTATTACCACTCCAGGTCAGAGTGGACCTGGGAACAAAACTGCACCCCCATCAGATAGAGTTTAACGTCATTCCCAGGACATGTAGACCCTCAACCACTGCCTTCTAGCACCCATATGATAAAAAGGTTGGGCTTGCCATATGGCAATAGGGTGGGACAATCATATAGGTGCTAGGGCTTGACATGACCAGCCGACTGATCGGAGGGGGCCTATCCGACTGCCCGTCTAGCCCAGCAGGAGTATGGACTGCTCAACCACCTGAATATCACGGGTCGTCACCCACTGCCAACAGGTGGCCACATTGAGGGAGTCTTACCCTCTGCAGAGGTGCAGTCAGTGCATTCTAATGCCTCAGCCGACGGGCGGATCATCATAGGAATATGTGATGACCCAAGATCAAATCCTGTACAATACTGTTTACATTTTATACTGATCCCCTTGGAAAAAAGCATGAATTTATCTTTTCTCTCTCTAGATATGGGTAAATTGTTGGGCACACTGAACCCTCCAGCCTTAATACAGCCACTAGTCTAAGAGAAAGAGAACTCTGAATTCAAACTAGCAGTACTCAACTTTGACCTTGTGTCACATCTTGCCCATGGTAGAGGGGTTGTGTAAATACATATGAAAATAATCTAGGTTTGTATGATATTTAGATAAAAAAAAAAAATGAAGTCATTGCATTGAAAGTGATAAAGAAGATAGAAATTAAAGTAAAGAGTGATAAAAGGGCAGAAGTGTTAATCTTAGTTTCTTTTAGAATTTCTGATCAGGTAACCAATAGGCACCCTGGCTGTGAGCTAGATTCAAAAGGACAGGTTTTGCTTTTCACCGTCAACTTCTGGTTGCTTGTCAACTGACGATTTATTTTAGAAACGTTTTTTTAGTTATTTCATGTTGTTGTTACTTCAGTAGCATTTTTTTTTTTTTTATATTAAACTATAAAGGAAAGACATGTTTTTACATTAAAGACACACATTTTGGTTTTTTTACTTATTTCATGTTAATTTAATAGCAATTTTTTTTTATTATAAAACTTTAAACAAAAGCAAAACCTCTTTTTTAACCTAGCTCACAGCCTATTGGTATTTGATCCAGAATTTCTATAGCATTATTTTTAAGTTAAATAATTATTAAAAACCAAATTTATTATTATAAACTAAATTTCTTAACTTTGACTCCTCAGATAAAGTTCCTCAGATTATATAAATATTTTTGATTTTCATGTTGTAAGCATGTTTCCATTTTCTATACGGTTGATATCAAAAATCAGTTTTTAAATGTTATAATACTATCAAGTTACACAAGTCAGTCTTTTTTGCAATCAATTATATTGTTTCAAGTAACCAATTATAATAATCATTAATATACAATCTAATGTTCTTCAATTGATTGTCATATGTTAAGATAGATCATTTTAAATAGGTAAACAATTCATACATAGTTGAAATGCCACAAGACTAATAATCTGCTCCTGGATCTTGACATTGGTCTGAATAGGGTTGTATAGAAGACTAGCAGTTACCCATGCAGCAGATCTCCCTTGTTTAGGATGTTGTCCAAGGTAAGGGCTAAGTGCTGTAGTAATTAATATCATTATCACCACAGGAGTTGCCAGAATGAGGTTGAACACAACATCAGTTTAGCTTCAGTACCTGGTGTTTATTTTACAATAGGAAGTTACTCTGTCAGTCATTTTCTGTTATTATTTGACTTAATGACAGAAAATTACCACTATACTCGAAACATTCTCTAATTTCCTTCAATTGATTGTCACATGTTAAGATAGATCATTTTTTTATAATGAGGATATGAATTTGTTTTAACGTTAGGTTTCCTTTCTCATAAACGTTCCTTTTGACTATATATTTCGGGGCTTTAAATTCTCATAAATTTTGAACCACTGGGGATATTTGTATAATTCAAACAGTTTTGAACTCCATTTACACAGCTCTATATAACTAATGTGATTAAATAACAATAACCTCAAATAAAAAAAATCAACTGGGAATGCTAAGCATAAATAACATCTTGTTTTCTTTTTTTTTAATCCCTAAACAGTAATGAACATATAGCCGTCATTTTCTGTCACTATTTGACTTAATGACTGAAAATGACCACTATGCTCAAAACATTCTCAAATTTTATTCAATTGATAGGCACATGTTAAGATAGATCTTTTTTTTTTTATAATGAGGATAAAAATTTGTTTTAACATTAGATTTTCTTTCTCATAAACGTTCCTTTTGACAATATTTTTGGTTCTAATTTTGTGTTAATAAGATCATGGTCATTGCTAGATGCCAGAAATGCAATCATAATTAACTTTTAATTTCTATTTATTCTACTGTATATCAACCTTTTTTGGGTCATTTAATGCCAAACCAAATCATGTGCTTATAGTACCTACTGTTGCTTAAATTGTGACCCATCTAAGTATTGAACAGGTTCATCTCTGCTTAACTGCGTTAAGGACCTGGTGCTTTCAAAATGACTTGCCCGTCAGCAATTTTTAGTAAAGTTGGCAAAGTGGCCTATTGATGGTATCAGCCGGACAGTGAAGGAGTCTATACCTTTTGCACTAGTGCTAAACCAGGGAGATTGTTTTTACACCTAAGTTGGAGTGCCACACCTACTATTAGCTCCCCACTTTATCGAACAGATCCAAGCTTTGCACTATGTTGATGAGAGCAAGTATCAAACCAGGAACCTTGTGGTTCCTAGGCAGATGCTCTACCAACTGTCCCTTTTTACTTGAATAAAACTATACATTTGTTTTCAGAACAGATTTTTACAGCTAGATGCCCTTTTTGCTTCAAGCCAAAAGCAAGTTTTATTGGCAACATGTCTTCCCAACAAAAGAGATACCAAAGATAATGACAATACAGCTTATTCAATATCTAATACTTTAAATATTTTTGGGAAGAAATCTTATTTCTAAATGAAAAAATAAATTTTTTTCTAATTTTTGTCTCTCCTCCACCTACCCTCACCCCATTAATTTAATTTTCTTTGAGATAATTCATTCATTCATTCATTCTTTTTTTTTCTTTTCTTTTTTTCTTTTTTTTGTTCTTCAAATCAAGCTTGAAGGTCTTCTGAGATTTGGTTTTGTTCCAAATGTTTGCCTTGTGGAGACTAATCTCTTGTGTAAATATCCTAAAGCCATTTAAACTTTTTTTTTTAAATTCTTTAAAAGAAATGAACAAAGCTACAACTAATAAGTAATCATACAGACACACACACACTAAATCAGCTGAAACTAAGAGAGAGACACACACAGTATACACAGACACACATGTAAAATGGAACATCATAATCTCAGTAGATGCACAGAAGGTGTGTTGAAAAAGTATTCCAGATTGAAACTGTATTTACCGAGACAGAAATGAACAGTAAATGAAATGTTCATTTTCTTCAAAAATACAAGGTGTGTTGAAAAAGTATGGTGATTGTTGTGGACTAGCCTATCCTACCTTTTCATAGAGTAAATGAACTGGTCCAAGACAACTTGCTGTTTAGTGCTATGAGAGATCATTATGAGAACTGACTATTTAGTCTACGTATTCTTAGCACTCCGTAGTGAAGTACTGTACAGTTAGTGCAAACCTTTATTTGAACGTACTAGTATACCAAAACATTATTTGGACGTACTAGTATACCAAAACATTTATTTGGACGTACTAGTATAACATTTATTTTACTAGTATAACATTTATTTGACGTACTAGTATACCAAAACATTTATTTGGACGTACTAGTATACCAAAACATTTATTTGGACGTACTAGTATAACGAAACATTTATTTGGACGTACAAGTATATCAAAACATTTATTTGGACGTACTAGTATACCAAAACACTTATTTGGACGTACTAGTATAACGAAACATTTATTTGGACGTACAAGTATATTAAAACATTTATTTGGACGTACAAGTATATTAAAACATTTATTTGGACGTACTAGTATAACGAAACATTTATTTGGACGTACTAGTATACCAAAACATTTATTTGGACGTACTAGTATACCAAAACATTTATTTGGACGTACTAGTATAACGAAACATTTATTTGGACGTACAAGTATATCAAAACATTTATTTGGACGTACTAGTATACCAAAACACTTATTTGGACGTACGTATAAGAAACATTATTTGGACAAGTATATTAAACATTTTTGGACGTACAAGTATATTAAAACATTTATTTGGACGTACAATATATTAAAACATTTATTTGACGTACTAGTATACCAAAACATTTATTTGGACGTACTAGTATACAAAACATTTATTTGGACGTACTAGTATAGTATAACGAAACATTTATTTGGACGTTACGTACTAGTATACCAAAACATTTATTTGGACGTACTAGTATACCAAAACATTATTTGGACGTACTAGTATAAAAACATTCCATGTTCCAGTATACAACAGTGATGGAAGTCTTTTTATGAAATAAACAATGAACAAATCATATTTTCTTCAAAATACTCAATTTGGCACTCAACATTTATTCCAGAGAGTTTTCCATTGGTCAAAGCCCTTTCAAAGTTTCTCTTGAATTATATTTCTTTTAACATCCTCCACATTCTACAGAGACAACAAAAACCTAATCACTTTATTATATAGGTTGTTTAGCTGGGCACACATCATTTTAGTCTTAAAATTTGGCACAAGTGAGTTCATGTGGTCCCACTTGTCAACAGTTCAAAAGATTTTTTTTTGTGAATGATTTTATTTGCTTTCTATTCAGTAGAACTTCCTCTACTCAGAGAATTTGTCAAATTTGAAATTAATTGATTATTTAATGGAATTAGACGGTGGCAAAGTCCTCATGGAAATGAGAAAAAGTCAGAGACTATTTTGTCAGTGCATTTATGTAGAACTAGGCAGGACACCATGTCCCACACACCTTTCATCTAAAAAATCAATTAATTTCAAATATGACAAATTTCCTGAGTAGAGGAAATACTTCTAAATGGAAGGTAAGCAAAATTATTTTTAAAAATGTTTAATATGCAGACTTGATTTGGTTTGGTTTATTTAACGAGATATTAATTCCATAGGAGTCATTTAATAATGATTTTTTTCATTGTAATCATAATTATTTTTATTGTTCCATTTTTTTCTTTTTAATTGCACTTTTATTTGTCTGTAATCATTTGTTTGCACACAGTTATGGTTTCAAGTATTCCTATCTAATACTAATAATTTGCACAGTTATATGGTTTTAAGTATTCCTATCTAATACTAATAATTTGCATATTTGGTTTTAAGTATTCCTATCTAATACTAATAATTTGCACATATGGTTTTAAGTATTCCTATCTAATACTAATCATTTATACACAACTATTGTAGAATAATCATACTAAGTTCCAATTACCGTCGAATTGGTAAGACAAGGCAACAAGGAGCTGTAACCTAATATAGATCTAACCTTGAAGTATACATCCACATATATGGTGGAGGCGTTGAGAGTAAACATTGTAGGAAATAGCTAAGTCCAATTCCTCAGACATACAGGTTGGTGTGTGTGTATATATATATATATATATATATATATATGATTAAAATGAGGAAATTAATCCTACAGTATGTGAAGAAAATATAGAACACGGGATGTTATAATGGATGGAAATTTACTACATCGACCCCACTACTAGTAAATTTCCATCCATTATAAAATCCTGTGTTTGTTCTATATCATTATTATAGTGTGTACAGAAATAACCTACTCGAGTTTTATCATAAGAATCTTCAGGGTTAAATCCACTAAATTAATAAAGATATTGATTAATTCAGTGGATTTAACCCTGAAGATCCTTGTGGTGAAACTAGACTAGGTTATTTTTGTACACACTATAATAATAAATCCGCTCTGAGTGACTTACATATTGAGCACTATATTTGTTTATAACACTGACTTATCCAGGTAAACTTGTACCAACCAAATATTGAAACCAACCCAATATTTTCACTGGTAAGTCATTCCTTTTTCATTTATATATATATATATAGGGTACTTCACACGTAATGGTCGGCAATCTAGATTAACAGCCCATTAATAGTGAGTTTGGTTCTCACTGGGTGGGCCAAAATATTGGGCTTGTGCCACAACTAAGCTTAGTAAATAACTACAAGTTATTCAATATATGTAAAATTTCTGTGTTCAGATAATTTGCATTTTTTTTAATTTCAACAAAAATATGCACAGTAAATACCATTTATATATGAGTGACAGGTTGATCTGCATATTAAGTCAGCTTTGGTTTCATTCAAATATCAAGACACTCATACCACAGGTTCATTTGCATATTTTGTGGATACATAAAATAACATTTGAAAGAGAAATAATAGGAGTTTTAAAAATAAGAGGAAGGGCAGAAGCAAAGAAAAGCAAATAGGGAAAAAGAGAGAGAGAGAGAGAGAGAGAGAGAGAGAGAGAGAGAGAGAGAGAGAGAATAAATGAAGAGAGAGAGAAAAAGGGGTTAGGAAAAATAGAAAAGAGGAACTAAGAAAACTGGAGGAAAAAAAGAGAAACAATACATAAAATAGAAACAAAAGAAATGTAAAATGGGAGAAAAAAGAGAAAAGAAAGAAAGAAAAGAAAAAAAAGAAAGAAAGAGAAAGAGAAGAAAATTGAAAAGAAAGAGAAAGAGAAGAAAATTGAAAAAAAAAGAGAGAGAAAGAAAAATGAAAAAGAAAGAAGAGAAAGAAAGAAAAAAGAAAAAAGAGAAGAAAGAAAAAAGAGAAAACTGAAAAGAGAAAAAGAGAAAAATGTTAATTTAACCAAAAAGAAAAGAGAGAGAACTAAATAAAGTATTAATGAAAGAGAGATAGAAAGAATGCAAAATATTAATATTATAGAAATTACTTTTTCTACAGACAATGACAACAGTGAAAATATAGCAACTAAATTCCAATTGGATTTTTGCAAAGGCTACAGAATATGGAGTTGATTTTGTTGTTTTTTAAACATTGGACACAAGACAGACAGAATGGTGCCAGGGAGACCAACGGACAGTGTAATTGATCATTTTGTGGAGACATATACAAATGAGACTAGGTGCTCACAAATGCAAAGGGTAGGGGCATAAGCTCAATGAGTAAACATGTCATTTCTATAACAACCCCATTAGTATGAAGAGTGTGGGAGGATGAGGAGAAATTGAGCTTAAATACTAAAAATATAACCAAACTTTCTTACTCATAACATTCACTTGATTTGTAGTCCTGAATGCAACAAAAATATCCACACACACACACACACAGTACATTATATATATATATTATTTTATTTTTTTTTGAATACTAATAGGTATGCATGTATAGCAACCTAGCCACACAACACTCCTACTCTCTCTGTTACAATGTGGACCTCGTATGTTGTCACTTGATCCCTGTGACGAAATTTGGTTTGATTTCTTTTTTTTTTTAATTACATGTCAACCTTCATGGGTTATTTAATGCCAAATCTATCCCTGTAGAAAAATAGAATGCTGCAGGGATGAGGAGGAGGTTCCAAAGAGTATAAGTCCAAAAGTAAATGTAAAGGAAAGATTGGAGTTTGAACTCACTCACTATGATTTTGCAGTCCAGCATGTTGACCACAACACCACAGGGACTCCCCCAGGTGATGAAAGGGATGACAAACAAGTTTTAAAAAAAGCCACTCACATTTTTGAATGGTACATGAAGAGATCTTGCTTAAACCCTATGATTGTTTCTCTTAGCATTTTTGAACTCAATTCTAAGTTTTTGAATTTAAATTTCAAATACTAGTTACAGTTAGGATCGAACCTTGACCTTGCACCTGTCAATCATGTTTCCACTGGAGGATAGGGGCATTATGTAATTTATATATGACAGCAACCGAAAGCCGAGAGGTAAAGAGTCAGAATGATGTAAATTCAGTTGGGTTTCATTCCCAATTAGAAGTTGCTGTTAAGACTAGCCACATTGATGAGACATAAACATCGAAACACAGTCTCTGTGGATGGCTATTATATGCTTCCATAAGCCAGTCAAGCTCTCTAGAAGGGATTTTAATGAACTTTCACAACTTAGCATAAAGACATTACTTGTCTGTTGTTTACAGACTAGAATTCTCTGGTGATCGTAACATACATCTACAGATGTATGTACTTATCAGTTAAATGTTTACCTCTTACTGACAGCTACTGACGGCCGAGAGGTAAGGAGTCTGATTGATGAAAATTCAGCCAGGTTTCGCTCTCAACTAGAAGTAGCTGTTAAGTCTAGTCACACTGATGAGACCTAAACGTCGAAACACAGTGTCTGTGGATGACTATATATATATATATATATATATATGCAGAGTATTTTTAAACACAGATCTGTGGTTTGATACCAATTAAGGTTTCAGTTTTTAGAGATTTTAGCAAGGTTTTTTGTTTTGTTTTTACTTCAAATTTTATAAAATCTACGTTGTCCATCCTCAATTTTTTTTAAACTGTTAGAACCTGAGTGGCCAGTATTTGTGATGCTACAGTTAGAATTACAGAAGTTAGTGGTGTGGTTTGAATTCCAGACTGGAAATCCCCATTTCTCCAACACTATTTCCAATCAGGTTTACAACATTTTACCATTTCACTGAGGAGCCTAGGAAACACAGCTCGGAGCATTGGGACTCAGGTTCTAAGGGGTTAATTAAAATGGGGGAAAGTGGCAATAATCATCAAATTAATTTCCTCTATGAAAAACTTCAAATGGTGTGATGGTGAGCAAGCTAGATTTCCTCATCATTGCTAGTGAGTTTGATTCTCACTGGGTGTCCAATACTTCCAGTCTAAAAATCAATAAATATGAAAAACAACTTGTCATCAATTTCACTTGAAAAACCACCACCAAGGTGAGGGTTAGTGAACCATGTAATTAGCTAAAAATGCCCTGTTCAACTCTTCTTTCTCTTCATGAACTCAAATTTCAAACAGCATACATTAAAGAATCATGATGAAAATGGGGAATAAGAGGGAGGATAGCTATCGGCCCCCATGGTCACATAAATCTACCACAAAGGCTAGTGGTCAGTGTTCAGACTGAACAATACTCACCAACCAGTGGCTTTCACAAAGGCGTTTTAACTTACACAAACAAATGTTAGGATAGTGTGCTTATAGAAGGCAGGCTTAGCGTAATGGTTATTGTTGTAACAAATGGAATCGGCAACCAGAGTTCAAATCTTGGACAAAACTGTTTGGCATAAATTTATCTTCCATCTGAGTTAATAGGAGGCCAGTCTAAGTTCTTTAGTCTTGATTAGGCAACCAGTCTAGGAGAAGGAAAATTCTAAATTCAAACTATCTTTACACTGATTAAAAATTGACCATGTGTCTTATACTTAGAGTTTGGGGAAATACAATCTTGATCCAACAGAGATAACCATAAAATGTTAAGAATCCTTCACTCCTTCATAAATAGAAGCATCAATATCATCATGGACCACTTAACTATGAAATGCTAATTAGAATCATTCACTCCTTATTAAATAGAAGCATTAATATCATCATCGACAGCTATTAACTAAGAAATGCTAATAAGACTCCTTCATAAATCGAAGCATCAATATCATCATGGACTGCTGTTAACTATGAATGAAGGAATATTGCTATTGAGAAAAACGGTGACTATGTGGGGAAGTAAGAATGTGATCCACAGAGGACCATCATCATTTTGATGTATGATACATGTTCCAGTGCTGGTAATTATATCTGTCCTAAACAAAATGGCATTACTTTTTGACTCACCCGCATATTTATCTGATGTACCTGAACATCAGAATTGACCATATTTTAAAAACTCAAGATGGCTGAGAGCTATTTATCTGTCCTACCAGCCACACAATCCATTGGAAAGTACCTAACACAATCCATTGGAAAGTTTGCTGAACCCCGAACAGATTGGTTTGTTTTACGGCATATCAATCTCAGTGGGTCCTTTAATGCCAATAAAGTTTTGAAATAAATTCTTTCTTAATGGATAATCAGTTTTTTTCATAAACAAATTTTTCTATTTAACCCATAGATGGGACCCTAACAGGTACTACCAATCCAGGTCAGAGTGGATCAAGGAGCAATGGTGATGAAGGGGTGCTCCACATTCCCCAAACCTCCAAAACTGGAACATCACCATCAGATAGAGTTTATTGTCATTCCCAGAAAATGAAGACCCTCAGCCACCACCTTCTAGCACCCATATGATAAAAAGGAACCCTGACCTGAAAGCTGATTTTCAAGGCGAGCAGACCGTTAAAAAACAAATTTTACATATACATGCCAAATTGAATTGCTTTATCTTGAATAGTTTTTGCTGTAAATGGAATTTGTCAGTGAAAACACGATATGTTATCCAAACATTTTCAGAAAAATAGGAACCTTTTCTATCCAGTTTTTTCAACTTCCAAGACTTAGATTTCAAAAAGTTATGGATAGATTTTAATGATTTAAAAACCCAAAATCTTTTATCGATCTATATATCATAAATATATTGGAGGTGCATGGTGGTGTAATGGTTACCATTGTAGGAAATGGACACAAGACAAGTTCAAATCTTGGATGAAGCTGTTTGTATTTCACATAGTGCTAATACCCTTGGGAAAGGTATGAATTCAAATATTCTCCCTGCAGCTATGGGTAAATAGTAGGGCAGGCTTGGCTCTTTAACCTTTTTTAGGCAACCAGTCCAAGAGAAGGAGAACTCTGAATTCAAACCTGTTAAATGTCACATCCTGTTTGTGCGGAGATGTTTGGTAAATATATATATATATATATATTATGAATATATATTTTTTATAGCAAAATTCCATTTTAAATTTTCTCGTGAGCTTTGCTAATGTATATATCTAAAATGTTTATGTGTTAATATATATCTAAAATGTAATATAAAAACTGATTTTTGTGATGGTAATCTTAAAGATTACCATCACAAAAAAACAAGATCTTCCAATCCAAATTTCTAAATCCATTTGGATTTGTACTAAGCCAAATTCACTAAGTATCAAATGGTGTCAAATATCTTTTTATACAGAAAAAGAAAAAAAATGTTTTATAAACAAAAGTACTATTTGTTTGATAAACAATGAAGGGGAAGAGGAGGTGGGTGCCGCCGCCATCATCAGCAAAAGGTATATGTATTGGAAGAGCTTTAGTAGGGAGAAGAGAGTGAAGTGGAAGAAAGTGATTGTGACGTGGAAACTAAGCTTGTTTCCTTCTTGGTCATGTTCATAGAGTCATTAAGGAGTGTAGCCATTAGCTGCAGTTCAATGGGTCATAATGAGAAATTGAGGTAATTACTTCTGGCTTTCAATTGGAACAGAAGTTTTTTTAAAGGGGTGGGGGGACAGGAGGGAAGGGTAAGGACAAAATTGAAAAAGCTCAAAAATGTTGGGGGATGAGACAAGAGAGGGTGAATAAAAAAGAAAACTAAGAGAGGAGGAGAGTAAAGAGGTAAAAAGAGAGTGATGGAGATATAAAAACAAGAAAGTGACATAGAAAGATAAAAGAAGAATAAATAGTAACAGAAAAGGAGAGAATTACATTGACACAAGACAATCTTCTTGCTTCATTTTCTTTATTTGACCTTGCATTGTACTATACTGTTATGTAACACCACTAGCAACTCAGCAGAAAGTGTGGAGATGTGAATGACAGGTGGTGGGTCAGGGTTCAATCTTGGCTAAAACAACCATGGGAAAATAGAAATGGTGGGACATTCATTCATTGGCTATTATCAATACTTGTTAAATCACGTAATGCTGAATTCAGTCTTTTTTCCAACAATTATTTGCTTTCAAGTGAGTATTTTTATTCAATAATAATTTGTTAGCACACAATTTAATAGTTTTAAGTATTCCTATCTAATAGCAATAATTTACAGTTATACTGTTTCAAGTATTCTGATCTAAGACTAATAATTTCTGAAAAGATGTATTTTATCCATAAATAGGACCCCAACAGGTACTACCACTCCAGGTCAGTGTGGATCTATGAGAAATGATAAAGGGGTATTCCACACTCCTCAGAGTTCTAGAACTCCAGATATAGTTTAGTGTCATAACAAGGTTTGGTTTGGTTTGGTTTGTTTTACGGCATATCAACCTCAGTGGGTCATTTAATGCCAACAAAGTTTTGAAATAAATTTCATTCTTAATGGATAATCAGTTTTGTTTATAAGCTCACGTTTTTCTATTTAATTCATAGATGGGACCCTAACAGGTACTACGGGCCAAAGTGGACCAGGGAGCAATGGTAATGAAGAGCTGCTCCACATTCCCCAAACCTCCAGATAGTTTAACATCATTCCCAGGACATGAAGACTCTCAGTCATAACCAGGAAACTCTTTTTAGAGGTAGGTCATTTTAGTCATCTGTAGAGAATACAGTAGACAGATTATAAGTTCAACCGACAGAATAACTGATAATTCACATTATTAAATGGTTTCAAGTAACTAATAATAAACCTTTGTAATCAATTACAGCTTCAAGTAATGATTCTTTATACAAAAAAAGTATATCCAGTTAAATGGGATTATTTGGATTATTTGGACTATTGTCTTCATCTTTATTGTATTTCTTGTCGAACTCGGGAACCTTCTGGTCGTAATCATAAAACTTTGTCGGCATTAAATGACCCACCAAGGTTGATATGCCGTAAACCAAACCAAACCAAACCAATAGCATAGTATAGAGGATAAAGATGTTAGGTTAAGACAGTTCTAAGTGACAGTTATCTCTAGGCTGCAGGTTCAATCCTGGTCAGGGGCAGCAGTAACATAGAATAATAATTAAGACAACTTAACACCTGTACCCCAGCTATGGTTAGCGGAATGAGAACAGGATACCCCTGTGATCTGAATAAAGTGTTGGGTTCGAAGTTCCATGATGGCTCCCGATTATGATAATAAGATTCCTGAGTTTGAAAGGAAGGTTCCCGAGTCCGACAAGAAATACCTTCAGAAGGCCGGAGGGCACATCAGCTGAAACATTGTAGTGATAACAATAAAAATGAGCATAATAGTCTGAATAATTCAAATAATACTAATTATCAAGCCTCATCTCAGAAATTCAAAGAAATAACAGTTAAATGGTTTCAAGTATTCCTATCTAACATGAATAATTTTCAAATAGATTTATTTGACACATAGATGAATTGGTTAGTTTTACAGCATTGTCAATCCTCAGCAGGGGATTTAGTTAGAACATTCCAAGACAAAATGGCAGGTGATTTTTGCTAATTGTAATACTTTGACTTATGAGTTTAATTTATTCCACTCATAATTTCCTTGGATATTAAATCAATTTTCACCATTGAAACTGAAATACCATTAACACATTCAAGCCCCCAACCCAAACACTCAATTTTTTGCTATATTTTCTAGATAAGAAAAATAACACTGTACTGTATAAATACATAAAATAGAATGTAATGAATTATGTTGTAAGTAAAAAAAGTAAAGTCATTGGGATGGCTGATGTCATACAGCGAGGGAGTCTATCCCCTTTCCACTAGCACTAGAGCAAGGAGATTGTTTTTGCATCTGAGGTGGAGCACCACACCTATCACCAGCTCCTCACTTTACCACACAGATACCTGTGCTACTCATATGCTGGTTGGTGAGGGCCCATATTGAACCAGGAACATTGTGGTTCCTAACCAAACGTTCTACCGACTGAGCTAAACCAGCCCTTTTGTTGTAATATGTTTTAATGTTTATTTTTTTATAAATAAAATTTTTCTTTGGTGCAATAAATTTGGAAACTTAAATGATTTTAGTAAACTTATTGACATAAGCATATCTGATATATTTATCTTAATGAATATGAGCAAATTATCTCAGGGATAAAAGAAATCCATTAACAAGAAGAAATAACTGGAATGTTATTCTTTACTTCCTATTTTAATTAAATAGTTGAATTAGGAAAATTTAGCAATGAAAAACAGGAGTGATGGAAGAGTAAGTTTCAGTTCTATTTTTCAATTATAATCCCCTCTGAGTCAAATCTTTTTATCTGCATTCTTATTTAGTTTCATTAGCCTTTCTAATTTAATATAATATTCTATTACATTAAAACTTAAATACTTGTATCCTGGGGGTACATATATTTGCTAGTATAGATAATTATGTGCTGCCCGTTTGTTATAATGTTTATGGTATGGATTCTAGTACTAGCAGATGTTGTCTCTATAGAACTTTTTTCCTATTCTTAAGTGCTTAAAAAGGGGGGGGTATAAGATAAGCATCCGATGTCCAGATTTACAGGAAACACAACATTCCATTAAAAACCAATCCTGTTTTCCTATATTTGTCAATCAAAAAGGAAATAATGTCCAATTAACAAACTGGAGAACTTATGGCTGAGTTCATAAAAAATCTAATGATGAGTCAGCTGACAAACAATTGCTCTATTATTAGCATTCCCAGTTGATTTTTTTTATTTGAGGTTATTGTTATTTAATCACATTAGTTATATAGAGCTTTGTAAAAGGAATTCAGAACTGTTTCAATTATGCAAATATCCCCAGTGGTTCAAAAGTTATGAGAATTTAAAGCCCCGAAATTGGGGGTACAAAAGTGGACATGATTTTGTTAAAAAAAATGTCAAATCAGAGACTAATTGAAAACCAGAAATATAGTAATTTCTTCACCATTTCTTTATTTTTGGAACAATTTTGATAAAACTTTGCATTATGTAAAATTGTATGTTCTTTCTAATAATGCACTCAAATTTTATGTATCTCCATGCTGGGACCCATTATTTGGGAATAAAAAGTAGGGATATCAAGATTTTTTGCTTTTCTTTTAAGTTTACCACAAGATTATTCAACATTTTAATACGGCATACATACACATATATAGTATTAATTCATAGAAATAATATTACTTTGTACTTAAAATACCTTTTTAAAAAGCTACTATGAGTTCATAAAAAAATCTAATGATGAGTCAGCTGACAGCTCTATTATACTTTAACTCAGAATTGACAAAGTTGTTGATATTAACCAATGAGGATTTATGGGATGTTGATAAATGTGTCTGATGATGAAGTTGAGGGTTCAAAAAGTTAACATTAAGAAATAATATGTCCCCTATTTTTCAAGAATGATATTCACAGCGAAACACAACACAGAACAATAATCTCATGGGATTTGATATAAAAGGTAGGATAAAAATAGAGACTAAATTTTGAAGTTATTTAAATAAATTATAGACACAGCTAAGCAATTTATATATTAAATTTTTACAATTTATGGTGTCATAAATTGTAGCTGAATAAAGGGCTGTTAACTTTGAATTCATGGGGACCAGTGGAAATTTACCAGGACTGTTGGTAACCCTGACCCCTAGAGGCACACCATGAGAAACACTGATTAGTTTAGAGAATCAGATTCACCCGGACTTTGAAGAAGGATAGTGTCGCTGCTGAGGTCAATATCTCATCCGCATGGAAAAACATGGGCTAAATAAAGAAGCTTGATCAGGCAACAAAAATGTCTTGTAGTTCATTTAATTAAACACAAGTAAAGCCCAACAGAAGCCCTTAGAAGAACTCAACTCCCTTAGTTAGAAGTCAAGTCAACTAGAAGAAATGTCGGTCAGAGAAGATAGCAAAAATCAGCAGTAAGCAGAAATGAAGCAAGCAAGTAAGTCTTTAATCTCTAATGTGTGTGTATCTCTCTCATATCTCTCTATCACTGAAGAACTCTCTCTGATGTAATAATCTTTCACACTCTCGTTTTCATACCCGATGTTGATGTACAATGTTTGATGGGTATAGAACAAAGTGATGATAATTTAAATTTGAACAAATCATTGCCTTTTTTGAAAAAGGAAAATATAAAGCCAATCTTGACATTTTTTAATGTTTTTTTGTGAAATACAGGATTGTGAAAGTGCATAAGTCACCATATCCCCCCCCCATATCTAAATACATTCAACATTTCCTTGTATCTAAACTAAAATTCCATCACAAGAGGAATGTTGAAAGAAATACAATAGCAATAATTTGTACTATGTCACACACACACACCAATACGTAAAACATACACACATACACACACATACACACATACACACACAATACACAAAACATACACACATACACACACCAATACACAGAATATACACAAACACATGCCAAAACACAAAACATACACAAACACACAAAACATACATACACACACCCATACACAAACACAGAGAAATATTCCAACATAGACAAATCTATATATTTACCAACCCCTCCACACGAGCAGGATGTGACACAAGGTCAATTTCTTAAGCAGAGTTCAACAGGTTTGAATTCAGAGTTTTCCTTCTCCTAGACCGGTTGTCTAAGGTTAAAAAGCCCAGTCTGCCCTACTATTTATCCATAGCTGGAAGGAGAGTAGGATTCATACCTTTTCCAAGGGTATTAGTGCAAATATATACCCATATACAAATGTATGTGTGGTGTAATGCTTACTGTAGTTGGAAATGAACAGGGCAAACAAGTTCAAATCCTGGACAAGGCCGTTTGAATTTCACATGGCACTAATAATCTTGGAAAAGGTATAACTCAAACTATTCTCCCTCCAGCTATGGGTAAATAGTAGGGTAGACCAAGCTCTTTAAACTTGTTTAGGCAACTAGTGTAGGAGAAAGAAAACTCTGAATTCTAACCTGTTCAACTCTGCTTACTAATTGACCTTTTGTCACATCCTGTGCGGTGGTGCTGTGTGTGTGTGTGTATATATATATATATAATATATATATACACACACACACACACACACACAAACAAACCCATACGTACACAAAAAATTATGTATATGTAAACATAAACACATACTCAAACATATCCATATAAACACATACAAATACACATATACAACCACCCACATATACAAACTAACACTTATACATGTACACTATATGTAACTATGTATACACAGCCAAATAATATAAATACATAATTAATTTATAACCCCTGAGGCTTTTTATAATTATTAAATTCTCGTTGAGCTGGAAAATTATATATTTATTTTTTTATAATTACCTAATTTTGACCTGGGATAGCAAGGAAGTCCCTAGTTAACCCACAACCAACAATATTTCATTTTAATCTCCACCTACCATCCCCCTGGGCTACAAATTCATTTTTGGTGTACTGACAGATTTGTCATGGACAAATGACTTATATTTATTAGCTTGGTAAAAAAAAAAAAAAATCTAATAATGATAATAATAATAAGACTAAATTCCACTGTTAGATCGACAAAATGTGAGATTAGGTTGCAACTTTGAAAATTGATTTATATCTAAAGTTTATTAAAAGTGTTTTATAATTTGCTTGAAGCATTGTGTTTATTATTGGTTTGGTGGTTGGTTTTGAAGGCTATCACAATGCAAGTGTAAAGAAAAATAACTAACTATGGTGTTATTTGTTAACCCCAAATTCATTCTTAATATTTGAACAGACACACACATCAACACATACATACACACACACACACACACACACACACTCAGAATTTGGAAGATGGACACAAAACAAAATGGACGGTCACTAGCAACAGCTTCAATTTCAGAAATCTTCTGTTGAAGAGATTTTATCTTGAAATATTAAGAATAAATAAGAGGTTAACAAATAACACCATAGTTTATTTTTCTTTACACTTGCATTGTGATAGACTTCAAAACCAACCAACAAATTAAAGTTTATTATTTATTGACAATTTATAATAGAAATAAATATATGGATAAAAATGGCAGAGAAATAAAATGTGAAAACCAATTAAGTGGAGAGATTTAATATATGTATTACTTAGCTTAAAAGCTGCCCTATCAGGCAGCAATTAAGTTGATTATTCCCAAATTTATTTCCAAGTTATAAAAATTGTTTTGTTTTACGGCATATCAATCTCGGTGGGTTATCTAATACCGACAAAGTTTTGAAATAAATTCATTCTTAATATATACTCAATTTTTTCTAGAAACACATTTTTCTATTTAACCAATAGATGGGACCCCAACAGGTACTACCACTCCGGGTCAGAGTGGACCAGGGAGCAATGGTGTGAAGGGGTGCTCCACATTCCCCAAAACTGGTTCCAGTTTTGGAATATTATAAGATAGAGTTTAATGTCATTCCCAGGACCCTCAGCCATCACCTTCTAGCACCCATATGATAAGAAGGGTTGGGGCTTGTCATATGGGCAATAGGGTTGGGGCAATCATATTAGGTGCTAGGGCTTGACATGGCCAGCCGATAATTAAAAGATTTGAAAATATTATATGTATGAAAAACAAAATTATAATATAAATAGTGCACCAAAATTTACTGAATGTTGGGTAATTTTTTTTTCTTTTCCCTTTTATTCTCACTATTCAAACTTATGTGAATCTGAGTCATTGTTTTGACTGTTCAATATTAGACAAAAAATTGATTTATTTTGTTAAACTAGCTTACCCAAAAATCGTCTGATAATGTTTTTTAAAAACAAATTAAAATGAATTAAATCGATTATTTAAGGTCAAACTTTTGTCTAAATCAATAAGTAGTAACATAATTACCATAAAAAAAAAAGCAAAATAATATTACACAATTCATTTTTAATACATTTAAAACAAATTTTTTGGTCAATTTCGATCGTGTTCAGCCATTAACGATCTTGAAATATGGCATGTTTACAAAATTATTGTAACATTAGTGATTTTACCAAATTTACCAAAAATCAGGGAATTATCTGATTTTAATGAAATTTTCAGTATTGATAAATTATTTTCTGTAGGGGGGGGGGCTAAATTCATTTTGTCAAAAACGCATTTTAGGTCAATTTTGGGTATACCCATGTTAAACCAAGTTCCCATCAAGGTGATGTGGTTATATATATTTTATATATTTTCCAACACTTCTATTACATATTATATTGTAGTGTATGCGAACTTTGCCTAGGATCAGAGTAGAGTATCTGTTACTCCAATTCGGACTAAATATATTCCCAAGTTTTAATTACTAAGAATGTATTTCAATTTTTTTTGTATGATAAAATTTAATTAGTATTATTTGGACTATTGTCCTCATCTTAATTGTTATCTGTACAACATTTTGGCTAATATGCCCTCAAGGCCTGCTACAGGTATTTATTGTCAAATCGGGAACCTTCATGTTGTAATCGGGAGCCATCACAGAACTTTGAACTCAACCCTTTATTCAATCCACAGGGGTATTCTGTTCTCCTTCCGCTAACCATAGTTGGGGTACAGGTGTTAAGCCGTGTTAATTATTATTCTATATTACCTGCCCTTGACTAGGATTGAACCTGCAGCCTAGAGATAACTGTCACTTAGAACTTTCTTAACCTAACGCCTTTATCCACTAGGCTATGTGTCCAATAAAATTAAATATATGCTCAATGCATGAAGTTTCATTGTTGGATGAAAAGCCGAAGCAAAAGCCCTCTGCAGTAGCTAACTAAATTGCCGCTTTATAGTGTGGCTTTTAAGTTAGTATATTTATAAATTTTTACAGTTTATCTATTGTGAAAAAAGTCTAAGCATATAAAAAAAAGGCTATGATAATTAGAGATTACATCTGGAAGAAAAATTATGTATTCTGGAATATAGTGAAAATAAATAAAATAAATTGCTGAACAAAAAAAAATTGAATTGATTCCTAAGTGTAGACATATTAACAAAATTCTTAAGTGTCACTCACCACCTGATTGATTTCATAATGGATTTTCCTGGATTCACACTCTTCAGGTTTCGAAATTCAATAAATTATTTTCTCTGTGTGTGTGTGTGTGTGTGTGTGTATGTGTGTGTGTGTGTCATATAAATAAACACTGTATGACATGATGAATTCCTCACATCATAAATATGGTTGATTAGCCACTTTTTCTCATATTACTGATTGCATGATTCACACAAAACTTTAAGTAATGGACTTTAAGAGTACATAATTTGGATATTTTAGATTTTAGACCTACCCCTTCTATAGCAGCAACAAGCACTTTTTTAAGTACTTTTCCTATTCACTTGTTATCATATATATATATATATATATATTGACCTTGTGCCACATCCTACTCATGTGGAGGGGTTGGTATGTGTGTACATACATACATACATATATATATATATATATATATATATATATATATATATATTTACCAACCCCTCCACACGAGCAGGATGCGACACAAGGTCAATTTCTTAAGCGGAGTTTAACAGGTTTGAATTCAGAGTTTTCCTTCTCCTAGACTGGTTATCTAGTCATGGTTAAAGAGCCCAGTCTGCCCTGCTATTTACCCATAGCCGGAGGGAGAATTGGATTCATACCTTTCCCATGGGTATTAGCGATATGTGAAATGCAAACAGCTTCGTCCAGGAATTGAACTAGGATTGACGAGTCCATTTCCTATGACTCTAACCATTACACCATGTGCCTCCATTATGTATGTGTGTACATATATGTGCATGTGTGTGTGTGTGTGTGTGTGTGTGTGTGTGTGGAATGCCAAGAAGAATATTTTGAAGAAAATTAACATTGCATTCATTGTTCATTTCTGTCTTACTAAATACAGCTTTGACTTTTTTAAACACACCTTGTACATGCATTGATTATTTTACAAGTTAACACAAGACCATTAAGTAACCAGTTTTATAGGTTGGTTATTGCTAATAAGAAATGATTTGAGATATTTTAATCTAACACTAAAACTATAAACTACAAGATTATATCAACAATAATGTTGATATGTACAAGATATATATATATATATATATATATATATATATATGTGTGTGTGTGTGTATATTGTATGTACAGTGATGCTCATAGCTTTTTGATCTAGTGCATTTTGGGAATGAGTCTTTGAATGAGTCCCTAGGGAATTTGATGGGTCCCAACTAAAATTTCTTAATAAATTGTAGGGTTTTTATTTATGATCTGGGGAAACAACTAAAGCCATCTAACTTCTACCTTGTAACCTATCCTGTGTAAATCTTTTCTAAGAAAGCATTGAAATGTATTTACAGTTAGCTTAAAATGGTGAAGGAAGAAAAAAGAAAAACACTGGGATGCATGGATATGATTTTACAGTGTCCTTTAAGAAGTTTATGTGTCAAGGACACAGGATGCATACCTATCAGCATCTCTGATGTGTGTGTGTGTGTGTGTGTAACCCTGGTTTCTTTGGTTTAGAAGAAAATTAATTTTATAAAATAAAATTTGGGGGTGTGTACTTATTTATGGGTGATACTTTATATATATATGTATGTATGTATGTATGTATGTATATACACACACACACACATATATATATGAAGAAAAAGTGGAAGTGAATCCGACAGTATGTAATATTATGAAAAATTGAAAAAACACAAGTTCATAAATAAAGTAAGATTCATTTCGCCTATGCTGCAGTGTTTCCATCTATTTCAATAGATCTTCATCAGGGCTTTCATTAATTTGAGGAAAAATAAATGTATCTCAGAAAATAAGAAATCTGCGAGACTCGTTTGTTTTGTCAGTCAGTCTATTTAAAAAAATTGTAGGATGAAACGCATAGCGCCTGTGGAAACGGTTACTGTGGATATTTGAAAAATATATATATATGTAAAGTATCACCCATAAATAAGTACACACCCCTAAATTCTTTTTTATAAAATTAATTTTCTTCTAAACCAAAGAAACAAGAATTTTATTATTTCTAATGCAACATCATAAAATTAAAACAGATATCATTAGCTATCATTTATTACCTATCTCTACAACATTGAAACTCTGTAACCTAAAACAAAATTGCATAAATACAAAGGGTTTACTTATTTTTGAACTGCTACATATTTATATCATTGGGTTTTTCGTAACAACATAGTCGGTGCAGTATTAATGTTTGAAGAGGCAATGTATTAAGGTAATTGAAAATCATTTTAAACATCTCAAACACAACTACTTGACCCATGATGGGACCTTAACAAGCACTAGCACTCTAGATCAGAGTGGATGTGTAAAGAAGTGGAAACCCCCCACACTCTCCAGACCTCTAGAACTGGAGACTCACCACTCGATGTTGTTCGGTGTTATACACCAGACTCTATATATGTGTGTGTGTGTGTGTGTGTGTGTATGTAAAAGGAATGACTTACCAGTAAAAATATTGGGTTGTTTTCACTATTTAGTCGGTATAAGTGTTACTTGGATAAGTCAGCATTATAACAAATATAAAGTGCTCAATTCATAAGTAGAGCAGAGTTATTATTATAGTGTGTACAGAAAAAATACTCGAGTTTCACCATAAGGATCTTCAAGGTTAACCCTGAAGATCCTTATGGTGAAACTCGAGTAGGTTATTTCTGTACACACTATTATATATATATATATATATATATATATATATATATATATATATATATAAGTGAGAAAAATGGAAGTGAATCCGACAATTGTGTTGAAAGATAAATGGAAAGAAAATGTTGTATGGATAAAAAGTATTTATTGGAATGTCAACTCGGGTTTTCGACGAAGAGTTTATCCTTGTATACATTGTATCCTATTTAGTATTATCTTAAATATAAAATAAAATAATAATAATAGAGAAACATAAAATTTAAGTATACAAAAAAGCAGTCTTCTTCTGGGCAAGATATTTTGATTTGTGAAAATAAAACGGTGTGAATATAGAGAATTTGGATATGTTCGAAAAAAGAATCTTTTTTGAAAATTTAAGAGATACTTTTGGTTTGAAAGTTTATGGAGAATATTCAGTGAGATCTAACATTTTATAAAATAAGTTTAAATATTTCATATATTTTTAGCCTGCGTATGGATCTTGAAACAGAAAGCTGTGTTTTATTATTATTGTAATTTTATTTATTTATTTTAATACATCTGTATATGCGTGTATATATATATATATATATATATATATATATATACACACACATACATATACACTGCTCATGAATAAGTACAGCACAAGCAATATTTCATAATAATGATCGCCTCAACAAAAGATAGCTAGATTTATTATTTTTGGTGGAATATTATAGAAGCAACAGGATATTATTAGGTATTATTTATTACCAAACTCTAAAAAAACTGACACTCTAATGAAAAATAAAATGTCAACACCTCTGTCAGCAAAAACAACTTTGCATAAACAGATATATACGTAGTTATTTACTAAGCATTGCTTAGGTGTGGCACAAGGCCGGATGTATGAGGCAACCAGTGAAACACAAATTCACTAGTAATGGTTTGCTAGTCTAGCTTGCTAACCATTACACTATGCGAGGCACACACACACACACACATATATATATATATTATTTTTTATTTCTAAACTCAAACATTATTAAAGAAACTCCCGGCTTTATAGTTTGTAATTACACAATACAAACTTTTTGCCAGGAGAAAAAATATATATATATATAAAAAAAAAAAAGAAAAGACCAAATCATCCACACCTCCTGAAAAAAAAACAAAAAAATAGATTTTGCTATAAAAATGGCCAAAAGAAGAAAAAAATACTGTAAGAGTTGCATAAATTAAATATACTAAAGTGCTCAATACAAAAAGTAGAGCTAATAAATAATAATAAAGTAAGCCTAATGAGTCAGAGAATATCTACCTAGGTTTCCCCTAATGGATAATCAGGATAATTATGACTAGGAGAAACCTAGGTAGAAATTCTCTGACTTATTAAGCTTACTTTATTATTATTTTATTATATATATATATATATATATATATAATAAAGTTGATTCACTCAGCTTTAGTATAATATATATATATATATATTATACTAAAGCTGAGTTAATCAACTTTTGCTTCCTAAAGGCTTTTTTAGTGTTTAGTTTAATGACACGAAAATTATACTAAATTATTCCTTACTTTTAGGATTCAATTATGTTTGAAAAAAATTCTGTTTTAATTGTTACTAATTAGTCATAATTTGCAATTAAGTCAAAAACCGACCAATCTCTTACTTTACTCTGTGTCTATCTCTTTCTTCCCCTCTATGTATCGCTTGACTACCTCCTCATTATATAATGTTAGTTTCTCTGGAGAGTAGAGAGGGAGAGCCGGGAGAATTTGAAATATATTTCCATGTTAAATTTAACAATCAGCAACCAGTAGCTTAAATGAGATCAAACATTTCCTTTCTTAGAAAGCTAACAAAATTATTTCAAGGTTTCGTCCGGCCGTATTTATTTTTAAAAAAAATCTCAACTAAATTTCCTAATCCCTAAATTTTCCCTAATCTCAATTATCTACCCAGAGCTGAATGGGTGACCCAATGGGACACATTTTGTCTAGTATATATATAAATGTACTTATTTTTGAAGGTTACATATTCATATTTTTGGTTGCAGAACTACAATATTTCATTGAATAGACCTTGTATATTTATTCTCTTACACGTTACTACAAGACTGCAAAGTAGCAAGTCTTATAAGTTGTTTCTTTCTAATAAATAATTTATGAGATTTTAATGTAACACAAAAGCTATAAACTATAAGCTCAGTTTACACTGATACACATATAAAAACAAATATACATACATAAATACATACATATATGTATGTGTGTGTGTATGTATACAGTACCACTCATAAATAAGTACATACTTAAGAATTTTTCATAAAAATTTAATTTTCTTCTGAACTAAAAGATACCAGGATTTGACTACAAGGAAAACAGGTGTTGGTTGGTTGGTTTTACAGCATGTCAAATCCAGGTTGAATGATTTTATGTTAAAGACAGTTTAATAATTATGGTCTCCACTTAGATAAGCTTCAGAAATCTAAAGAAAATATAATTAAGATTACATTCAAGCATAAATCAAATCCTGGCATTAAATAACACATAAGGAGTTGACATGCCAATAAACAAATAAACCAAAGCTATATCATTTGTTAGTATAGATCTTTTATTTTTTAAACTGACATTATGGTACTAATTTTTAAGTATATATATATAAAGTAAAGTAAGTAAAGTCGACGGGGCGGCCTAAAGTCGGTATCAGCCAGTCAGTGAGGGAGTCTATCCCCTTCTCACTAGTGCTAGACCAAGGAGATTGTTTTAGCATCTGAGGTGGAGTACCACACCTATCATCAGCTCCTTACTTTACCGCACAGATCCCTGTGCTACTCATACGCTGAGTTGGCGAGGACCAGCATCGAACTAGGAACCTTGTGGTTTCTAGCCGAACGTTCTACTGACTGAGCTAACCCGGCCCATATATATATATATATAAAGTTAAAAGTAAAGTTTATGGAGTGGCCTATTGTCGGTATCAGCCAAAGAACGAGAGAGTCTATCTCCTTTTCGCTAGCACTGGACCAGGGAGATTTTTTTTTTTTTGCTGAGGTGGAATGCTGCACCTACCATCAGCTCCCCACTGCACAGATCAGATTACCCAATCTGTGCTACTCATGCGCTGAGTTAGCGAGGACCAGTATCGAACCAGGAACCTTGCAATTCCTGGCCGGGTGATCTACCAACTGAGATCAATCTACCCCAATGGATTAATTAAAGGGTACGGTTCAAAATTTTATGAAGACTCCAAAGTTCAACAAGAAGCACCTGAAGAAGGATGGCAAAATTTGTGTCTATAACAATAACGATGAGGACAACAGTCTGAAAAATCTAAATAATACAAATTATCAAGTCTCATTTAAAAAGATTTAGACATATAATAAACATTACTTAATAAAAAAAAATCAATCATTCAAGTAAAGAAGAACCTACTATAAGTAGCACATGGCCTTGAACCAGACTAAGTCAAGTTTAGTAAATATAGAAGAGTGAAAACAGAGGGAAACATATAATTATGGTGTCAAAAGTTTAAAATAAGACACATTGGAAATATGAAACACGGCTTTAAAGTGACAAAGAAGAAACAAAAAGTAATTATTAAAATAAAATATAAAAACCAAATATAAAAGAAAATAAATAACTAATGATATTTTTCTTACTTTCACCCTAGAGGACAAAGATCAGGACTTTTTTTTTTCTTTTTAAATTCTGAAGCGAATGTTTTGCAGACTTCACTGTTATTATCTTTACAATGAAAAGAAACATTTATTTTGGTTTTAATGATTTTTTCTTTTGCCTCAAATAATTTTTAGTTTTTTTCAAATTTGTTCCTTTCTTTTTCTTTTGGCTGGAAGAAATGTTTGTAAAGGAGGCCATAACTATTTTTTCCATTTTATTTGATGACCAATGAATGTCTTCTTTTAGTTCTGAAATTTTCATTCTCTCTTAACAAAACACACCAAAGAACTACTTATCAAAGCAAAATCTACCAATAATATCACTTGGCAGGTGTGTGTGTCTATATTAAGAATTTGGGAGAGCTTGTCTACCCTCTATTAATAGTATAAAAATTTAATGTAGACCTAACATTTTCAAGAAGAAAATCATTCATAATGTATTTTTTATAATGAAATCATTCACAATGCATTTTCTATATTAAAATCATTTACAACACAATTAAATAGAAAAATCATTCAAAATGCATTTTCTTATAGTAAAATCATTCAAAATTCATTTTCTATAGTAAAATCATTTACAACTCACTTTCTATATCAAAGTCATTTGCAATGCATTTACATGGTTTCAAATAACTAATAATAATAATCCTTAATAAGTAATTATAGATTCAATTAAACTAATTGCAAAAAGTAACTTGCACAGTCTTATGGTATCAAGTATTCCTATCTATTTTCAAACCAATCTATTTGACCCATAAACCCTAACAGATACCTATGTGTTTCAGTAGACTTTGGGGTAATGACAATGAAGGTTTGGTTTGGTTTGTTTTACAGCATATCAACCTCAGTGGGTCATTTAATGCCAACAAAGTTTTTAAATAAATTCACACTTAATGGATACTTTTATTATAAACACATTCAACAATTACTACCACTTTGGTTCAGAGTGGACCAGGGAGCAATGGTGATGAAAGGGTGCTCCATATTCTTCAGACCTCCAGAACTGGAACCTCAACATCAGAATTTAACATCATTCCCAGATCATGAAACCCCTCAGTCACCACCTTCTAGCACCCATATGATAAAAAGGATTGGGGCTTGCCATAAGGGCAATTGATCAGAGGGGGGGGGGGCTCTCCAACCACCCATCTAGCCTAAGTAAGGGTCTAAGTGGAATGTTGCATGACACTCTCCAAAGCAACAGAATTAGAGCCTTTCCAACAGATGCAGTTTAATGTCATACCAAGCACGTACAATCTTTTATATTAGGGGTGGGGTGGGTCTTACTTACACCTCTGTATTAAAAATACAGTCAGCAATAGTACTCATATGTTGGATCCATAGGAGAGTCTATTTTATATATATATATATATACGCACAGAGGGAGGAGTATAATATAAGAGAGGGACAGGTGAAAATTGCATTGGTGGATTCCTTGGAAATGAGGGCACCACAATTTTTTTTTAAATTTGCAAAATTTGTTTTTTTATTTGTAAATATTTATATTTATGTAAAATCTTTAAATAATGGATAAAATAAACAACATTTTTAAAATCAAACATTTTTATTGAGAAATAACAGATATTCAAACAATATGACTAGAATTATTAACAATGATTACATTGCAGGGAAACATTTTCAAAAAAGAAATCAAACATTACATTATTTGAATTCAAAAAGAAGTTTTTGTGATGATAAAATTAAGTAATTTATTTTTTAAGTTGAAGGCAAAAATTGCCATGAAAGTGACTTTATTTTTAAGGACTCTGTGGCATTAATACAGGCACCATAGCATTTGTGCTGTGGTCTAGCCTCATATATGTATGAAATTGAATGAAAATTTTGCCATATTTATTTAATAATTTCTACCTGTGCTATCAGAAGTAATAATTATCCAGCCTTGCCAGAAAAACAAATTTTGGCAAAAGCAGGAAAGAAACTGTAGCAAGCAGCACAAGGATGATAAGACACATTACCATGCAAGGCTAATCAAGCTCTCTAAATATATAATCGGTATATCAGTAGAAACATACAAACATATGAAATATATTCTCTGTGCCTACGGTAACAGTCTAGTCGCCTGGAGCAAAATACAGGACAGAGAAAAATTATGATGATGCAGACATGTAAGGAGATAAAGTCAGAATTAATAAAAAATAATCGAGGCAAGAAAAACCCAAAATAGACATGTATGTTTTTACCCGAGACTTCTATCCACAGGTAGGATTCTAAACAAAGCCCATTTTTATGCAGAGTATGGTTGGTTTGAATTCAAAACTTTCTTCTCTGAGGCAAATTGTCATACCTCAAATCATTGTGGGTCCGATTGAGAATATTTCTATTTTAAAAACTAAATTTCTCACTCATCACACAATTTATTGTAAAGAAATTTAAGTAAATTTTAGACTTTTTTTGTTGTTGTTGTTTTGAATCATTTTTTTAAATTATTATTTCATTTATCATCAAATTAAATTTATTTTTGGTCTGTAAATCTCTGGTGCAATTTCATCCAATCATTAACCAAGTCACTTGGTCAATTTGACATCCTTATTTTTTTTTTCCTCTTTACAATTTTTCACTGAAGAGTTTGAAAAAAAATGTGACAAATTTGTCGTTGAAGGGTTAAGAAGATAAAAACTAAAAAATTTACACACACAAAAAATATTTAAAAAAAAAATTTTTTTTTAAATTGAAAGAAAAACTTTTTATGACCAATTTCCTTCCAGTGCCATTTTGTAACAAACAAAAAAGATCTTAGTATTTCCTATTTACCGATAGCTGGTAAGACTGACTGATTGATTTTAACAGTATGTCAACCTGCAGTTATTTTATACCAAAAGGTTAGGAAATCATATACATTGTATGGTTATGTTTTTTGAGGTACTTGTTTCTTAAAAAATACTATTATACGACATCAAGTATTTCTATCTTTATAAAATAATATATAATAATATATCTTTAATACTGGCCCTCACCAACTCAGCATATGTGTAGCACAGAGATCTGTACGGTAAAGTGAGGAGCTGATGGTAGGTGTGGTGCTCCACCTCAGATGCCTAAACAATCTCCTTGGTCTAGCGTCTGGCTGATACTGACTTTAGACCACCCTGATGACTTTACCTTTTTTTTTACCTTATAAAAAAGTATAAATTGTATCCTTCAAGCACTCCTACACTAATTATATGGTTTCAAGTAACCATTTCTATTTAATAACTAGAAGCGGCGACCCAGCATCAGCTGAGTAGAGGGGGAGACAAAAAATGGAGTGTAATGCTTAGCAAGTTAGTCTTACAGATCCATTACTATTATTATGTATATTCTAATTCTTAGATATTTTTGTAAATATAAATCAAATCTTTATAATTTTTGCACAAAAAGCAAGAACGAGTGATATTTAATATGTATATATATATTTACTTTGTCATTAATTGTTTTATTTTCATAGTTCCATCTGGACATACATAAATATAGCAATAACAAACTTTACAGATCACTGCTGTCCCTCACAATCCTATAACCCACCACCAGAACCTTTCCTCTCATGAGCCCTCAAATGACTCATCAAACCCGCTGCAGATCCACAAAGTTTGATGCAAATATGACATAGGAAGGACGTCCTTCTCATTCTATCAGATGGACCAGATGATAAAATGTTATGCTTATGCGCTACCATATGTCTCTTAAGACCAGAAGTTGACTTACAGACTTTGTTACAGATTGCACAAGACACATTGTTTGTTCCTGGAGTTTGCATGAATTGTCCCAGATGAGATTTCCTATGATTGACATATTCAGCCTGAGATAGCAGAATTCAACCACAAGTCTGACATTTCCAACCCCCATGTTCTCTCCAATTTGACAGGTATATACATAAATACATACATACACACCTGCAGCCCTTTATATATAGAGAGATAAGACTAATAATTTAATAGTTTAATAATCTAAACTAAACAATACTTATGAAGTTGGGATTTATTAACCTTCATTTAGTTTGGCACAAGGCCAGAAGTATAAGTACCTAGAGAGAATTGAACTCTTAACAATGGTTCAATAGCATAACTCACAAACAATTACATTACATGATTATGGCATGTCAATCCTTGTTGGATTATTTATTGCCAATGTCAATCTTTTATTCAATATATGGGTTTAAGTAACTATTCCTATTTAATAATAGTAATAATCATTTATAAACAATTATAATTATTTATATTATTCAGACTATTATCCTCATCTTTATTGCTATCTGTACAACATTTCGGCCAATGTGCCCTGCAGCCTTCTTCAGGTATTTCTTGTCAAACTTGGGAACCTTTTTGTCGTAATCGAGAGGCATCACGTAACTTTGAACTTAACCTTTATTTAGTCCACGGGGGTTTCCTTTCTCATTCTGCTAACCATAGCTGGGGTACAGATGTTAAGCTGTGTTAATTATTATTCTATGTTACTGCTGCCCCTGACCAGGATTGAATCTGCAGTCTATTTAGAACTGTCTTAACTTAACTCCTTTATCCACTACACTATGTGTCCAATTGTTCGAAAAGAAGGTTCCCGAGTCTAAGGTGTCCAAGTCCAACAAGAAATACCTGAAGAAGGCTGGAGATAACAGATAACAATGAAGATGAGGACAATTTATTTTAAACACTTTTTTTTCATCTATTTAAGCCATAGATGGGACATTAACAGGTACTATCACTCTGGGTCAGAATGGACCTGGGAGTAATGGCAATAAAGGGGTACTAAACACACCTCAGAGCTCCAAGAAATAGAGCCTCACCACTAGATGCAGTCATACCCAGGACACACAACATTTCAGATCACTGAATGTCTTATACTGCCTCATTCGGCCTGGCTGGAAGTAATGTCTGTATTCTTAAACCACCTGAAGCCGCCCCAAATAATAGCATTGTTTAAATGTAGTATTAAACATATTTAGAACACTAATTTTAGGGAAATAACTCAGGTAGTCACTAGTGTAGTGACTAATCATCAAAATGATGTGAATCATTGAAAAATATGATGAAAGAGTTAACTAGGTTTATGTGAAAACATCTCTTACACACCTGTGATTTTTACATAAGTAAGCTGCATCAAGGTGATTGACAATTGTATACTATCTACATTTTTTTCATAATTTTTAATGAGTATACCTGGGTTTTTTTTTTTTTTTGGGGGGGGTAATCTATAATCAATCAACAACCATGAATATAGATCATTATTTTTAGCCCAAATGACATGATATTAAAGAACAAAGTCTTTCTGGTAATACTCTCAATTTTGATAACAATTGTCCAAAAATAAAAGCATTATAAACATTTAAATTTTAGCCATTTATTGGTAAATCCTTCCAGGAATCGGGTTCTGGACTTGGAAAATTTTCAACAGGATGTTAAAATTAGTATTATTCGTGTTATTTGGAATATTGTCCTCATCTTCATTGCTATCTGCACAACATTTCAGCCGATGTGCCCTCTAGCCTTCTTCAGGTATTTCTTCTCAGATTTGGGAACCTTCTTTTCAAACTCTGGAACCTTCTTGTTGTAATTGGGAGCCATCACGGAACTTTGAACCTAACCCTTTATTCAGTCCACAGGGTATCCTGCTCTCATTCCACTAACCATAGCTGGGGTACAGGTGTTAGGCTGTGTTAATTATTATTAATTTAATGATTGAATCTGTAATCTAGAGATAACTGTTACTTAAAACTTAACTTCTTAATCCACTACACTATGTGTCCAATTGGACAATTCAGTGTGAATTTTGGCAACTTATAAACCTAATGCCTTGTTTTTGCCTAAAATATCTACCTATTCACTTATGTATGATTTTTTTTACCTAGACTCATATTGGGTGTTTTTTTTTGTTTTTGCTTTTCAAATCTAATCTAGCCTTTTTAATTATAAATTCAGAGAAATAGGATGTTAAAAGTTAAGCAAACTCTGTTGTATTTGGATGGGTGACTGTTTCAAAACATCTACTGGTTTCTAATCCTTATTTCAGTAGAAACTTACAAGCATATGAAACATCTTCTTTGTGCCTAAGGGGCGGAGTCAAATAGCCAGGAGCAAAATCCAAGACTGTGAAAAATTATTAGGGATGATGATGATGATGGGTACATCATAAGTAGATAAGTAAAGATGAATAAAAATGATCTGAACTTGGACACTCAAAATAGATTTGTAGATATAAGGAAATCTTGAATTAATTAAAAACAACGAGAATGGTTGGAAAAACAAGGATTGGAGGGAAATCTGTGCAAAGATAAGACGCTAACAAGACAAGCAGATATGTCCGATTAAGGATTGGTTGAATGATTTTTCACCAAAATTTTCTTTTGATAATTTACAGAAAGTGATAAATGTTCAGTCAGTGGAAATAAATTTAACTGGAATGATTACTTATATTCACTGGAAGCATGTGGTGTAATGGATTTGTCAGCCTGAGTTCAAATCCTGGATGTGGTAATTGCATTTCACTTAGTGCTAATACCCTAGGGAAAGGTATGAATCCTACTCTCCCTCCAGCTATGGATAAATAGTAGGGCAGACTGGGTTCTTTAACCTTGGTTAGGCAAACGGTCTAGGAGAGGGAAAACTCTGAATTCAAACCTGTTGAACTCTGCTTAAGAAATTGAACTTGTGTCACATCCTGCTCGTGCGGAGGGGTTGATAAATATATATATTCATTTGAGACTAATGTTTGTGGTTTTACAGCATGTCAACTCTAGTTGGGTTATTTGATGCTAAAGTCTGATCTTTTTTTCTTTTTTTTTTTTTACAAGTAATTTTACAGTTTCCAGTAACTATTCCTATTTAATAATAATAATCTAAAAAAAAAAAAAAAACAGTTACAGCTTCTTAATATAAATAATTTGCACACAGTTATAGGGTTTCAATTATTCCAATAAATTACAAATAATTTGAAAGCAATTATAGGATTTCAAATATCTATCTCTTTAATAATGCTTTGTTTGGTTTGGTTTGTTTTACGGCACATAAACCTTGGTGGATCATTTAATGCTGACAAAGTTTTGAAATAAATCCATTTTTAATGGATAGTCAATTTTCTTAAGAACACATTTTTTTATTTAACCCATAGATGGGACCCTAACAGGTACTATCACTTCCGGTCAGAGTGGACCAGGAAGCAATGGTGATGAAGGAGTGCTCCACATTCTCTAAACCTGCAGAACCTCACCATCAGATAGTTTAACACCATTCCCAGGACATGAAGACCCTTAGTCACTGTCTCTCCACCCACCTGTCTAGCCTAAGTAAGGGTCTAAGTGGAGTGTTGTATGTCATAGACTGCTCATCCACCAGGATTCCTTCCTTAAGCATCACAGGTTGCCACCCACTACCAAAAGGTGGTCCCATTGGGGGATCTTACCCCTCTGCAGAGGTGCAGTTGGTGTATTCTAAAAACCCAGCCGACAGGGCTTATATGGCTTTGTGTGATTATTCCTAATACAAATAATTCATATACAAATAGTGGCAATATCAATATTTTAAGAGTCAATTAATGAAAAATCATTTTAAACATCTTTAGCAGATCTATTTGATGAGACAATCGGTAGGACCACTCCAGGTCAGTGCAACTAAGGGATGACTCCTGTGACGTCTGATGGTGGTGGGATCTCATTGTAAATACATGATTGATACAGGTTATTCAAAAAAGCTGTTTACTACTACTACCGGGAACATGTTAGCCGTTTACACTAGAGGGAGAAAGAAAGGATAGTCTTGAGATTAGTAGTAACGGGAAGAAAATGAAAAAAAAAGGAAAGGGGAGGGAGAAACCCCACTTCTGAATACAGGTGTGTGCAGGAAAAAACATCAGGAAGTGAGAGGAAAAGAAGGGCACCCGCCCTCATTTTTGGTCACAGCTTTGGTTGGAACAGACGTGAGTCTGTTTGGCTCTATCTTTATGGTTAGGAGAGCAGTCTTGTTCCTCCTTGCTTCTCCAGCATGTCTTGTTCATCTTATTGGATGGTTTGTATGATAGGGGGCAAGTGGCCAAACAGCTGCTTTTTTTTCGGGTGCTACTTCCAAGGTTTGTTCAAGATAGCATGCAGCATTCTTGTGTAGTTCTTATCTAGCTTTTTCTCTCAGTGTATAATTAGAGTTTAAGTGGTGCAGCCATAGAATAGCACTGACACAGCTTAGAAGAATTCTCACTTTATCTTATCAGATTTTCATTCTGTACAAACTGTTAATTTTATTTTTATTTTCTTCAATATACAATACATTATTAGGTATTACCAAACTCTACAGTATTAAAATTAACCAAATATAAAATTGTATATATAAATATAAGGTATACAACTTTTTGAACTGCTATTTATTCATATTTTTGGTTACAAAGTTACAATGCTGTTTAATCATTGTATAATTAAAAAGATGAAATGAAAGCTATGGAACATGAGGATGACAGTGAGACCAATTGTACTTGGTGCACTTGGAACTGTCCCTAATGGTTTGGAAAGCAAACTAGAGGAATTGGTAATCAGAGGAAAAGTTGAGACCTTACAGATCACAACATTATTAAGATCAGGTAGAATACTCAGAAGAATCCTGAAAACCTAAATACTTGACTACTTTTATCAAACTCCAGTGAAAGACCACCAGTTAATGCTGGTGTGAAAAACTTACAAGGAGTATAATGATAATTATTGACAATAGAAAATAGTTAAGTCTGAGGAATGGCCTATTGTCAGTATCAGCCAAACAGTGAGGGAGTCTATCCCCTTTTTGCTTGCCCTAGACCAGGGAGATGTGTAACACCACACATATCATCAACTGTAAGATGCTTTACCACACAGATAAGATTACTCAAGCTATAATACTCATGCGCTGAGTTAGTGAGGACCAGTATTGAACCTTGAACCTTGAGATTCCTAGGCAGAATTCTCTACAAACTGAAGACCAGTATTGAACCTGATCTTTGAGATTCCTAGGTAGAATGCTGTTCAAACTGAGGTAACCAGGCCCCATTGATTGACATAAATAAAAGATAACCTTTTATTGGTTTTTACTACTTGCAACTAATATATTCTACATGTGTCATAATGTTTTAATCAAATTTCTTAGAGTAATAAAGTAGTTTTTATATAAACTTCCCCTGACCTGTGGGTAAAATAACTCTCCAGTGACAGACTCATCAAACTGACACTTCCTGTTATAATAAGCAAACAGATTTATTTATTAGTTTATTTATTTTGTATACTCCAAGAATGCAAGATAATAAATATAACAACGTTGATTTTTTTTTATATGGGTTTCAGCAAAAATAATTTCTGGGTCCCTCGGTTGTTGACACTGAACCCAATACCATTTACTGCAATGGTTCTTGTTTATTTTGCATAGTTAAAGAATTTCCAAATAAGATGTTTTTTTAATCATTTGGGATTCAGCAAAGATATTATTGGTACCCGCTGTTTTTACCACAGACATCAGAGAATGTACTAAACGACGCCAATGGATTCTACAGGCACCAAAGGCAAAATTACATACACTTATGTGTCAGAAAAATATCACAGACTTCTTCACTCTTTAGCATGGACATAAGGATGTTAACTCTTTTAGTACAATGAAAGGTTATTTTGTATACATACAGGTTTTTTTTTATGTAGTCTTAACAAAACAATTAATAGGTGAGTTATTGCAATCATCAGGGAAAATAAGATCATGCCTTCTTTTAGCAAAATATTTTCTGGGTATTTAAAAGTGCAAGAGAAGTTGATATATCTCCAGATACACTGCAAAATATGACAAAGCCATCTTTTGTAGGCTATAAAAAAAGTAAATCTTTGGGGCGGCCTAAAGTCGGTATCAGCCAGACAGCAAGAGAGTCTATCCCGTTTACACTAGCGCTAGACGAAGGAGATTGTTTTGGGGTCTGAGGTGGAGCACCAAACCTACCATCAGCTCCTTACTTTACCACACAGATCCCTGTGCTACTCATATGCCAAGTGGGCGAGGGCCGCATCGAACTAGTCAGACGCTCTACCAACTGATATATATCCGGCTATTATATATTTACCAACCCCTCCGCACGAGCAGGATGTGACACAAGGTCAATTTCTTAAGCGGAGTTCAACAGGTTTGAATTCAGAGTTTTCCCTCTCCTAGACTGGTTGTCTAACCCAGGTTAAAGAGCCCAGTCTGCCCTACTATTTATCCATAGCTGGAGAGAGTAGGATTCATACCTTTCCCAAGGGTATTAGCTAAGTGAAATGCAATTACCACATCCAGGATTTGAACTCGGGGTGACGAGTCCATTTCCCATGACTTTAACCATTACACCACGCACTTCCATTAAACCGGCTTTAGTAAAACAATTCTTGAGGCCTCTTTGTTGCAGACATCAAGTTGTACAAAAGTCATAACCTTTTTAACTGTAATTGTGTTTGTTTTTTGTATATTCACACAATACAAAATATGGCACAAGACTTCTTTTAAAGAATTTAGCAAAAAACATTCCAGGGGTTTCATATTTGCTGCAGACATTAGGGTATATACATAACTCTATGTCTGGGGTAGAGATCCTTATTTACAGGTTAAAATTATTGCTAGACACTTCCTGTTGCTTAACAAAACAGTTAAGAACAGATGGTCCCTGTCAACAGGGTTTAGAATATACTGATTGCATCATCTGCACAGGGGTAAGACCCCACTCACAACGGCAAGGTTGCAGAGTCAGGGGGAATCGGAGGTTTTGGATGGAGTCAGACTCAGCATCCTAAGAATACTAGGAGTTGGAGTCAGACTCAGCATCCTAAGAATACTAGGAGTTGGAGTCAGAGTCAGCATCCTAAGAATACTAGGAGTTGGAGTCAGAGTCAGCATCTAAGAGTCAGCATCCTAAGAATACTAGAGTTGGAGTCAGAGTCAGCATCCTAAGAATACTAGGAGTTGGAGTCAGAGTCAGCATCCTAAGAATACTAGGAGTTGGAGTCAGAGTCAGCATCCTAAGAATACTAGGATTGGAGTCAGAGTCAGCATCCTAAGAATACTAGAGTTTAAATCAGAGTCAGCATCCTAAGAATACTAGGAGTTGGAGTCAGAGTCAGCATCCTAAGAATACTAGGAGTTGGAGTCAGAGTCAGCATCCTAAGAATACTAGGAGTTGGAGTCAGAGTCAGCATCCTAAGAATACTAGAGTTGGAGTCAGAGTCAGCATCCTAAGAATACTAGGAGTTGGAGTCAGAGCTTATACTTTGTTGTTTACTAACTAGAATTTTATTTGGGAATGAATATTTGATAACTATTTTATTTTTTTTAGGTGTACCCTTTTTTTAGTCAAATTATTTTAGTTAGATACTTTGCCTTTGTTGGCAGTCTTACTTAATTCTAATTAGTTAAAGAATTGGAGTTGGAATTATAGGAATCCTAGGACTCAGAGTTGGCATCCCAAGAATACAAGGAGTCAGAGTCAGAGTTTATACCGAGTTCTTTACTAATTAGAATTTTATTTGGGAATGAATATTTGATAACTATTTTATTTTATTTGTATTAAACATCTAATATATATATATATATATATATATATATATATATATACACATACATACATATTTTTTATCAAATGACTATGATGGGATAATTTTGTTTTTTTTAGTCAAATTATTTGAGTTACCTACTTTGCCTTTGTTGGCAGTCTAACATAATTCTAATTAAAGAGTTGGAGTTGGAATTATAGGAATCCTAAGACTCAGTGTCAGCATCCCAGGAATTCAAGGAGATGCTATGACACTATACTGTATCCATGGTGAGATTTCAGTTCATTGCCATTACTCCCAGGTCCACTCTGATTCAGATTGATAGTACCTGTTAAGGTCCCATCTCTGGATCAAATAGATTATTATTATCATTAAACAGGAATAGTCACTTGAAACCATAAAATTCTGTATAAATTATTAGTATCAGATAGGAGTACTTAATACCACATAATAATTAACACAGCTTAACACCTGTACCCCAACTATGGTTAGCGGAATGAGAACAGGATACTCCCATGGATTGAATAAAGGGTTGGGTTCAAAGTTCCACGATGGCTCCTGAGTTCAAAAAGAAGGTTCCCCAAGTTCAAGAAGGCTCCTGAGTCCAAGAAATACCTGAAGAAGACCGAAACATTGTACAGATAACAATAAAGATGAGGACAATAGTCTGAATAATCCAAATACTAATTATCAAGCCTTATTTCCAAAATTCAAAGAAATAAATCCTATCTAATACCAATAATTCACACACCATTATACAGTTTCAAGTAAGTAATAATAAAAACTTTGTAAATGACTAAAGCCTCAAGTAACAATTCTTAATACAAATAAATTGCATACAATTAAATGCTTTTAAGTACTCTAAATAACAATTCTATTCAATAATAATCATTTGTTTACAGTTTCAAGCATTCCTATCCAATACAATAATATTCAAAAAGATCTATTTGACCCATAGATGGGAGCTTAACAGGTACTACTACCATTCCAGGTCAGAGTAGACCTGACAGTGATGGCAATAAAGAGGTGACACCACACTCCCAAAACTTGAACTTGTATTCTAAGCTTTCATTAACAGGGCAAACAAATTTAGGCTTTTAACAAAAAAAACTGTTATGGATATACTTATCTATAGGTAATATGAGGGATTGGCGGTGGATATATAAAAACCATAATCAACCATATATATATATATATATATTTACACAAAGACATATACATACATACCCCCATACCTCAAACAACATATGTTAAAAATATACTTACAATAAATAGCCCTACAGAGAGACAACCTGAGTTATTATCTCTCTGATTTGGGTCTCTGAAGTGACAACAGGAAGTTGTCACACTTGAGGAGACAACTTCCTGTTGTCACTTAAGAGCCCTAAATTGAAGGGGAAAAAAAGAAAGAAATAAAAACAACAAAAGGACTTTTGTTGAATTAATTTCCGAGTTGTTGATTGGTTGGTTAGTTAGTTAGTTGTTTGGCTGGCTGGTTGGTTGGTTTTGTAGCACGTAAAATCTTTTTATACTGAAGTTAGTTTAGTAATTATGACCTCCAATTATATACAGTACAAAAATATATCTTCACACTCATTTTAAACATACAAACACTTTATTATCTCAAATAGATCTATTTGACCCATAGATGGGACCCTAACACATACTACCACTCAATGAGTAATGATAATGAAGGGGTGACTACACATTCTCCTAAGCTCCAGAACTGGAGCTTCACTATAATACAGTTTAGTGTCATACTGAGGAAACGCCTTTTTGGAAGGATCTTCCTCATCTGTAGGAGATGCAGTCAGCATATTCTATGCTTTGTCAACAGGGCCTACACCTAAATGGACCCACTCTTAGAATATGTGAATAGGTGTCAACTACACTCTATATATTTCTTTATATGATATCAAAAGAACAGTTTCATAGGTGCTACAACTAATGAAATAACCTTGCTGGAGTACGTGTGCTGAAGACCAAACAAACTATTCTGAGAGAAATTTGTTTAATTCACAGTTCATTTCTGTTTTGGTAAATACAGATTCAGTGTCATTTTCTTTTAACACACATTGTACGTTTGTGTAGAATAAGCATACTAAGTTCCATTTACCGTCAAATTGGTAGACAAGGCAACAAGTAGCTGTAACTGAATACGGATCTAATTTTGTTGCTATATTACTGCAGAATGCCAGGTATTTATGAAGTCTCATAACATCATGGAAACCAAGCAATCAATCAGGACTCAAGGAATGGAATCACCAAATGCATAATGGACGGTTCTTGAGTTCCACAAGTACCAGTTGTTTTGGGTCTAGTCAGTTGTGCTTAGCCAGTTGCTGTTGTTCAAACCGTAACAGTATACTGACTGACTGACTGAGATCAATAGTTTGTATAAGACACACACACAAATATTTCTTTGTAATTGCTTACTTGTTAATTTTTTTATTGTTCTAAACAAGTTTCGACCTTAAGTCATCATCAGGAGAAAGGTTTTAGGAAGAAAAGATTTTTAAAGAGCTGATATTCAATGAAAAATAAACCAATAAACTAGCATATCAATTTCTTAAATGAGGATTATCTTTTTAGGATCCATTTGAGCTGACTATTTTATGATCCCTGTGTACAGTGACCACCTGACACTCTAGTCACACATAGAAGGTATTGCTGTTTGTATTTAATTTCATGCTAATAGCCTTAGGAACGGCATGAATCCACCTGTTCTCACTAAAGCTATGGAAAATAGTAGGGCAGACTGGGTTCTTTAGTCTTTATACAGCAATCAGGGAAAAAAAGGAAAAATCTAAATTAAAACCGCTTAAAAATAAACCTTGTGTCAAACCTTGTCTGTAGAAAAAGGGTTGGGAAAATACATATGTTGAAAGGATAAATAGATAAAGGAAAGGAAATGTTGAAATGGATAAAATTAGTTTAATGAATTACCAACATGTGTTTCGGACAGGAATTTGTTCATGTACACATTGTATTCTATTTATAATCATTTAAAAATATGAAATAAAATAATAATAGAAATTATAAAATATTTAAGCATACAAAAAAACGGCCTTCTCGGGGTAAAATGTTTGATATTAAATATTTTATAATTTTCTATTATTATTATTTTATTTCCTATTTAAAATAATTATAAATAGAATACAATGTGTACATGACTAAACTCCCAGCTGAAACACATGTTGGTAATTCATTAAACTAATTTTATCCATTCAACATTGTCTTTCCTTTATTTATTTATCCTTTTAACATATTGTCGGATTCATTTCCATTTTTCAACTTATATATTTATCCCATTTCATTTTTGGTTAAATCAACATGGCCATTTTTATTTGGCTTACATATTGGTAGCAAATTTTATTCTACTATTTATTTTTACTATTATACACAACAAGGTGCTCTTCATTTACTAAGCTTAGTCTGAAACAAGCCAGAAATAGTGAGAATCTAACAACACTCTGTTGGTCTAGCTTGTCGATCATTACACTATACAATACACTCATTATATATAAGTAGATATAATAGCCTAGTCTTGTTAGTAACACATTATTTTCTGATAACTGAATAAGTTTAGCAAAATAACATAATAATAGTGTACCTTGACTTACAAGAACCCCAACTTATGAGTTTTTTGAAGTTACAAGACGTCACATGGTTTTGCTTTGTTATGAGCTAAAATTTGAAGTACGAGCAAGCTTTCAGATATGCTTATGTTAATAAGTTCACTAAAACATTTAAGTCTCCAAATTTATTACGCAAAAAAAAAATATATATTATTATGAAAAAAATAGAATAACCCAATTGGGACACATGACTAGTGGATATAGGTGTTGAATAAATACAGTTCAAGTGACAGTTATCTCTAGGCTGCAGGTCAATCCTGGTCAAGGGCAACAGTAACATAGAAATAATTAACATAGCTTAACACTTGTACCCACTCATGGTTAACAGAATGAGAATTGTCACCTCCCTGGATTGAATAAAGGATTAAGTTCAAATTTCCATGAGGTTCCCGATTACAACAAAAAGGTTCCCGAGTTCAAAAAGAAGGTTACCAAGTTCCAACAAGAAATACTTGAAGAAGGGCCAGAGGGTACATCGGCCAAAACGTTGTTATAGATAACAAAAAGATGAGGAGATGACAATAGTTTGAATAAATCCAAATAAGTACAAAAAAAAACAACAAAAGCATTAAACCTATTTACAGACATATTTCCTACATTCTACTTTATTATGTTTTTTATACAATACAGTGTATTGTCACAAAAAGAAATTAGAGTGTTGTTTTGGCTGCCTGAAAACAAGTTAATGTCCTTTCAGTTTATTTCAAAGGGGAAAACTGATTTGATAGAAAAACGAAAATTGAATTACAAACAAATTGAATTACTTCGTAAGTCAAGGTACCACTGTATATTATGTTATTACCAATTTCCATTTTTTGAATATCAATGTTACTAGGTTAATTTCACTGTTCATACACTTGTAAATGACTATGAGGTAGGTTGATATTTTTTCACTTTTTACAATTCAAATTCTCTCAAACAGTGAAAGTTGTATGTTGGTATAATGAATACTGATACCAAAAAACCTAGACTCTTACTGCACGATTGTTTGAGGAATAGCATTGAAAACATCTATTAAAATGCACCAAAAAATCCTCATCCTTTGCAAACATTTAGCCAAGGAATCCATTAGAAAAATTTAGTGACTTTCAATATTTAAAACAGAGAAGGTTGTCATTTTTAGCAAAGTGAATAAAATATAACTAGAATTCAAATTGAATATATGCCCCCATCACTCCAACCACCTCCAATCTGCTGCTTTTTACCTGAAATAATTAAAGCGTATAACCAGTCATAACATTTTAAAGATTGAAAATCTCATTTCCACAAACGAAGACCAAGTTTTGAGAAAAAATATTTTGGGTGTGTAATTCTTATGTTAATTGCAACTTTCCACCACATATTAGATGTTAACAGTTACCAAAAGTTCGACCTACCCTAATGACCATTTTTGGTACCAAAATTAACATTTTACCAACTGCTGGAGCTTTTACTGATTCTTCTTTTAATATGGCAGATCCAAAATGTACCCATTTTACCCTTAAGGCATCCCCTGAAAATTAACAGCTGTATAAATTTCCTAGAGAAAATAGATAAGAATTAAATTGATCAACGTTTTGAATTGGTAAGAAGTTCCTTCAAGTTACCCCCACCCCTCACTAAAGTATTCATACGGGCTGGGGGACTTAAAAGTATGTGGCTCTTCTTTAGGGGGCATCATCAATGTCTAAGCGGTCAAATAGAGGATTATCAATGGAGCAGAGCTATTTTTTCTTACCCACCCTTAGGGTACTAATTTTAAATCTGACCCTAGTCACATTTTATTCTTATGGAGATGATAAATCATATCTGTCTCAAGATAAAGATGCAATGAAAAATGTTGGCACTGATTATTTTGACACAGATTTTTAGTATTTGCCATGTTGCTATATATGGAATCTATTAGAGGAATGAAACTTTTCTAACCCATAATACACACACACACATAAATATATAATATATATAATATATATTATATATATAATATATATAACCAAAGATCAGGTGTGAAAAAACTTCCTTATGATGTAGTATTTTTTTAAAATGATTGTAGTTGCAAGCCTCAAATGTGTTGCTGCTTATTGTTGAGTTACAAAAACAAAATTTATAAGAACAAAATAACAGAAAAATTTAGATTTTTAGCATTATAGACTATTTCAGGACCTAGAGAATTTGCTCTAGTAGCTTCCCATTCATCAGATGCAAAAGAGGATTCCTTTATTATTCTATAAGTCAGTTGAAAACAGATTTTTTTGTGGGTCTACACAGAGGAACACAGGACATTAAAATAAAAGATCTGTTTTCAATGGCTTAAAAATAATTAAAAGAATCCCGCATTCTTGCATCTGAAATAGAGTGATTAGACTATTTCCTCTAGTTCCCTGAAATAGCTATAATGCTAAAAATCTAAAATCTGTTGTTTTATTATATACACCACTATATACCAACTCCAGAACAGTATACCAAAATTATAACAATGAACATGGATTATATTACCCACTTCTCTACATGAAACATACAGTAAGAGGCGATTATACCTATAGTAAAAAGAGAGATTTTAATTTTTCTGTGTTTTTTATTTACTGCTCTGCCTGCCCAGTATTGAGCAATTCCTTGGTATTTAAATGATTATTCATTCTCACCTGTTTACTATTCATATATATACACATGTCTTTAACTTGTAAGTATTCACTAAAAAAGCAACATTCACCAGGTGTTGCAGCGTCATTCCAAAATACAAAGGAAATGCTGTGAAGTTGCCAATTAAATTTCATATAGAAAACAATTATGTAAAAGAAGAAACATTCCAGGAGGTAACTTTTGCAAATAAGTACAATTCTTGTTGTTTGATTGATTTCCACAGACTGAACTTCTTCACTGTAAATTTGGAACAGTATTCTCACCTTTTCCAGCTGAAGATAAGCATTTAACCGCCCAGCATCCAGAATCTGTCAGTTTAATTAAAGAGTTTACATTATAGAGTTAACAGCCTCTTTATTTGAGAAAAACATGACTGGCATATCCAAAGAAACTGGAAAATATGAAGATCTACAAGAGTAAAAAAAAATGACTGGACAACCAATATTTCCTACTGAAATCGGATCCAGAGATATTATCACTAATTTGATATCTACATTCTGAATCTTACTCAGAAAAACACAATATATATCAAGTGCGCTCTAAGATCAGGTAGAAGCTGCATCTGCATGGATCTGATACTACCACACTGTATGTAAAACTAACAAAGCGTTGGTGGATTGTAAGTTACTGTGGTCACCAGGGTTAGTGGTAATGATGCTTGACCTGAAACTGATAAGATTTTTTGGTGGCAGTAGGCATGCCAAACACAAGGTCAGTTTCTTAATTGGAGTTTCAACAGGTTTGGACTCACATTTTCCTTCAGACTGGATTGCCTAACCAAGGTAAAGAGCCCATCTACCCTATTATTTATCCATATCTGGAACATACGAATCCAACTATTCTCCCTCCAGCTATAGTTTAAATAATAGAGCAGACTGGGCTCTTTAACCTTGATATAGCAACTGCGCCAGAAGGAAACTAATTCAAACCAAAGGGCTCTCTTCTTGTTAGTCAAAACTACCTTAGCTCCTCCTCCTCCTCCTCCATAATATATATATATATATATATAATATTATATATATTGTAGAAGAATTATTTCCCGACCGCAGTTTCGTTCGTGTTACTCTAACACCTTCATCAGGGACTGAGTGATATTTTCGTTACTCTAATATAGCTAGAGTGATATTTCTTTAATTCTTTTCCTGAAATTAATCCTTAGTGGCTCTAGTTGTATTGAGGTTAAACTCCTCCTATCTTGACCTACGTGGGGGTAGTAGTGCGCTGCTAACATTATTTAACTTTTATTACCTTTACCACTATTCTTCAACTTACTCTATTGACTTTATGGGGTCAGTTTGTCTGAAGTTGGCTAAGTTTTTATTATTTCTTTATGGCTTCTAGTGTAGTTTTTTTCTTTGTTACTGCTTATCATAATTTACTGTATTATGGCCGCTTATGATAAATTATAGTCCATGGTATTCTAATTGCATCGTAATCTATGCATATATTTCCTAGGAACTCATCCTTTATTAGGGAAATCTAATTATTTCTACTTCTTCCTGTAGACACAAGAGCATATATATTATGATAAAGATGATACTTACAGGGGAATAAAAATATTGAGTAATCGCAATATCAAACAGATTGATTACAAATATTAACGAATAAGTCAGTGTTATAACGATATAAAGTGCTCAATACCATAGTAGAGCGGATTATAGTTAGGTGTATATAGAATAACCTATTCAAGTTTCACCCTTAAAGATCTTCAGAGTTAATTGTAAATGAATTAATCAAGATTTGCCTTTAATAATTCAATACTTGATTAATCATTACAAATTAACTCTGAAGACTCCTTTATGGTGAACTTAAATAGGTTATTTCTATATTTACACCTTTAATACTAAATTCGCTCTACTAATGTATTGAGCACTTATATCCATTATAACACTGACTTATTCGGTTATATTTGTATTCTCTGTTTGATATTGCCGGATTAACTCATATTTTAATTCCCCTCTGAAGAATCATCTTTATCAGTAACTATATATATATATATAATATATATATATATATATTTGTTTATTATGGCTTGAATAAGCATTATGCATTATCAAGAAGAGTTCATGAGTTTGGTTATTTTCATTTCTTTTATAAAGTAATAACGGATTACATTAAAACCGAGTATGGCATTGTAAACATTTGTTGATAAAACCAAGAGTAAATAGTCATAATTCCCAGAAAAACAACGTACTCAAGTTTATAGACACAAAGGGTTGTTTATTCCTTCCAGTCTCTAGGTTCTTTTTAAGAGAAGGAAGAACTAAAGAGAAAGACAAGTTAGAGAGACGAATAATCTGATCAAAATGTATGCTTAAATACCTATAAATTATGTCTATACTATAACCAAATATGTCAATAAAACCCAATTTATGGAAGCGAACCTATGAGTCTTCCACCAGAGCAATCCGAAAAAGGCCGATGTTCTTCTCTCCATTATTCTCCACCAAGGGTGGAGAAGGTCACAAACCACTTATCTAACGGTATCAAAATCCCCGGTGAACATCCCCGTCATAATTTAGTTTAAAATCTATTGGTCCTGCTGAGCACTCTCGTTAAGTGTATACTCTTCCTAAAATATTTAACCTTTGTTCTTATTTCTTTTCTTCATCTTAAACTCACAGATAATCGCTAAGACCATTTACTCATTTATTCATTCTCGATATTCCCCATGACCCTAAATTATCAGGCCTACCACATTGGAACATTCTAATATTTTAGAATCCCCTTACCACAAATAAGAGCATATTAAGCACATATATCCTATATAATAAAACCAAAAAGTCCACTTTGCCTAAACAGTATTATGACCCATAAGTGAATATACATACTAAGAACCTATTATATATATTGAATACATGATAGTGAGCATAATATATATATAGTAAGATATATATGTATGTATGAGAGTGTGATGGAGTGTGCTTTATGTTATAAACTATTTTGTCTTGTACTTGCAATATGTACTTACAATCCTGAAAACCCCTGCCAGGCCCATCTATTGTTGACGTTCAACGCGGTATAATTTTGGGCCATGCGATGTTTATAAGTATATGTGAAGAGGACATATTTACCATTAATTTACCCGTTATAGGAAACTTCACAGGCCAACAATATTTCTTTATTACTATTGTAGGTATGTCTTGTAAGTAATTTAATTTTCATGCCAAAATAATTTGTATATTTTCCCTAATTTTACATACTAAATATTAAACCATAAAACATTTATTTGCTAGCATCGTGCGCTCCCCCCCCTCGCAGACAGTAAATGTACTGCATTAATTAACACACGGATTGGCATATCTCTCTCTCTCTCTCTCTCTTTTCAAGATGGTGGCATGGTCGTGTTAACGAGTTGAGAATCTAGAAGCATCAGACAAAATTTGCCATTTCAAATAACATCTAATCAATGTAATATGTCCTTATAGGCATAAGACAACTAAAACTGCATATGCACATTTACTTCAGGTTCCCTTTTATCCATAGTGGTAAATACCTTACAGTATATACTTTATAGTCCCATTTTAAAGAGTGCTAGAGAGTATTAGTCCGACCCACAGTCTCTGCGAGCGACAGTG
>CM042177.1:14460406-14552906 GCA_023376005.1 Doryteuthis pealeii
CCTATACTGCCGGTCTGAATTCTGTGTTTTCCTTTTCCATTGATTGGTTGCCCAACCAACCTTGATTTGCTGACCTGACCTATACTGCTGGTCTGAATTCTGTGGTTTTCCTTTTCAATTGATTGGGTTGCCCAAAGCCAAGCCATTGATTGCTGACCTGACCTATACTGCTTGGTCTGAATTCTGTTGTTTTTCCTTTTCATGTGATTGGTTGCCCAACCAGCTTGATTTGCTGACACCTGAACCTATACTGCTGGTCTGAATTCTGTGTTTCATTTTCATTGATGGTTGCCCACCAGCCTTGATTTGCTGACCTGACCTACATACAGTTGGTCTGAATTCTGTGTTTCCTTTTCATTGATTGGTTGTCTCAACCAAGCCTGATTTTTACCCATTGCCATGATGGCAAGTAAATGCATCATTCATGTATTTCAAAGGTATTAAATAGAAGTTGCCTTGTCCAGAATTTGAATCTCTGGTGCTGATCCATTTCCCTAAAAATAAGAGCCCAACCCTCACCATGAGTAGGATGTGATACAGAAGTCAATTTTTAAATTCTGATATGAATTCAAGTTTCCTTTCTAATGATCTGTCTTGCACTACCAATGCTAAGAGCCCAACTTACCCATAACTAGTGGGGGCGAAAATAGATGGTTAATAATACTTTTCTCTTCAGACTGGTTGCCTACAAAAGCAAAAGAGCCTACATTTACCCATAACTGAGTAGGAAGCACATACATGGATTCCAAGCTGTTTCCTAAGGCTATTAACACAACATGAAATGTAAATAGCTTTAAGTATTATTTGGATTATTTGGACTATGTCCTCAATCTTCATTTTATATGTACAACTTTTCAACGTGTCCCTCTCAGCCTTTTCAGGTATTTTCTTTTCAGACTCGGGAACCTTCTTTTTGAACTCTGGAACCTTCTGTATGAAATGTTGTAGCCAGATACATGAGATGTAGGACATAGTCTGATAATCCTAATAATAACTAATTACAAGCCTCATCTCAAAAATTCTGAGAAATAGTAAATATCTTGTCTAGATTTGAACTAGAGTTGCCTTAGTTCATTTCTTAGATGATAACCTGACCCCTCCAAGATTCAGATAGGATGTGACACAGTCGATTTTTTAGGCATAGTACTTGTTGTTTGAATTTAGAGTTTACCTTTTTCTAGACCACTTGCCCTACTATAGCTAAAGAGCTCTGCCTATTAAACTGTAACTGGTGGGGGAGAAATGAGTTGGGTTAATTTTTCCTCTCAAGGGGCATTACTCAAAGTGAAATGACACAAAGCTCCATCCAGAATTTGAACCCAAACTCACCAATTCTTTCCTTCAGTGATAATAACCATTAACCAACCCACACAATTGAAATGTTTCTATAATGCCTGTTTGATATGTTAGCCATTTTATATAGTCAAGAACTACTCAAAATTGCTTTTACTGGCAGCATTATTTCTTAAAAACTCTAATAGGTATGCAACTAAATATGAATTACTTAGTGGTTTTCTGAAAAGATTTGGTAAAAATAATGGTTCTTTGAGCTAATTATAGTTGTGCTAATTATATCTAAAAATAATCTCATCAGTCCACACTTTCCTTAATTCCTGGCAACTGACAACCAGCGTTCTCCCTGATTCTCAATGCATTATATAGTAAAAAAAATATTAAGTATTTGTACATCTAACTGTACTATTGCTAAAAATGTTTTGAATCAATCGACGCAACTGACAATCCCTTTCTTGATTTCCAGTAAAATCATTAGCATGCATTTAGATTATCTAATTGCCTTGATTCCTGACCACTGACAATCCCTTTCTGATTTTCAATGCATTTTTATAGTAAAATCATTAATACTGCATTTACAATTATACATATGACCCTATCGTAATGCTTTTTTTAGTTCTGATCACTAACAATTCATTTACCTGATTTTCAATGCATTTCTATAGTAAATCCTTAATAATGCATTTACAATTAAACACACAAACCTATCCTGTCAGTAATGTTTTACTTTGTTCCTGACCACCGACAATCCCCATTCCTTGATTTTCAATGCATTTCTATAGTAAAATCATTTGCAGTGCATTTGCATTATACATCTAATTGCCTTGATTCTTCTAAAAATGATTGCTTTGTTTTATGATCACTGACAATTCCTTTTACCTGGTTGTCAATCACTACACTCTGGTCTCTTGGTTGCTCTATTGGCAGAGCTTAGAATACACTGTATCCTCTGTAGAGTAATAAGACCTGCCTAAAAGGTATAGTCCTTTGGTATGTCACTAAACTGCATCTGATGGTGAGGCACCATTTCCAGAGATCTGGAGAGTGTGAATTACCCCTTCATTGCTATTACTCCCAGATCCACTCTGACCCAAAGTGGTAGTACCTGTTTGGGTCCTATCTATGGGTCAAATAGATCTGTTTGAAAATTATTTGTATTCAGTAAAATATTCAAAAAAAAAAAAGAAAAAAAAAGAATATAACTACAGTGATGCTGATAGCTTTTTGATTAGTGCATCCTGGGACGCACATATTTGCTCTGAATGAGTACCTGGGAAAATTTATGGGTCCCAACTAAAAGTTTCTTAATAGATTGTAGGGTTTTTATTTATGATCTGGGAAACAACTAAAGTCATCTAACTCCTACCTTCTAACTTATCCCTGTGTAAATTCATTTCTAAGAAAACTATTGAAATGTATTTACATTTTGCTTGAAATCATGAGGGAAGAAGAAAAGAAAAACACTGGGATGCATGGATATGATTTTTACTGCGTCCATTTTTGTGCATCAGGGATGCAGGATGCGTACCTATCAGCATCTGTGTAACTATATTAAAAATATGAATGTAGAATGAATGAGATTCTCTAACCTCTGGCAAAAAATAACCCTGATCATTTGATATGCTTTCATCTGGGGTCTGGCTAAAAAAAATAGCTGCAAATGTAAAGTTTTATTAACAGCCTGATTGGCTACCTACCCCTCATCTAAAAGGAGCAGGGCTAGGTTTATTGGCAGGTGTGCATGAGGTGCCCAAAAGTGCAATGCTGATGGGAACCAAACACTTTTTGCTCTAGCCACTGCATGATTTTTGGTATGTGTGTGGCTTCCTAGGTTAAAAAAAATCTTGTCTTAACCAGCCTGGCAGGAGGTCACTAAAATAAATAGTATTGTGTATTCCTATCCAATGCAAAAATTTCATAATAATTTGTTTGCACAGAGTTATATGGTTTAACTTATTCCTATCTAACACCAATAATTTGAAAGTAATTATATAGTTTTATGTAATAATAATAATAATATCTTTAGTAAGCAATTATAGCTTCAAGTAACTATTCTTAATACAATTTATTTTTAATCATCTAATTGGTTTCAAGTATTCCCATCTAACATTAATTCTATTTAATAATGATTGGCTTAATAATTACTAGGTAATAATGATGTAGAAATGAGGATTCCCTGTGTGAAATTCAGACTGCATAGATGTATTTCTAAATACAGCAAAAATACTGGTGGCTCAGGTTCTAAGAGTTAAAAAATAAAAACACAAAACGTCTCAGAATAATAGCAATTTTCATCTTAAGAAAAATGACTGGATCCATATTTTTGGGACACCATGTAGATTGAAGCAATGACTTCTCATTGGTTGGATTAATTTCAAATTTGGTTTAAAATATTAATCAATAATTCCAAGATAATTATGACTTGGTTGATGAAATTCAAAATATTGTGAACTCTGATCTAAAAATTGATTACTTTGACTAGACAAGTCGACAGGTTTTAGGGAGAATTTGTTGCAACTCAAATCTATGTTTCATTGTGATCAGAAATTACTTGAATAATCTTTTATATATTTTCCATTTTCCACTGATTGTATAACAATGAGAGCTGCACAGTTTGTAGACCTAATACACAACTATTTGCTTACTAAATTTCATTTAAGAGTATTTTTAAAAAGTTTAAGAACCCTCACTAAAAATAGTGAAAATAAGAATTTTATATGGGTTTTAAATAACTAATAATAATCACTTATAGTCCAATTATTGCTTCAAGCAAGTATTTTTGATACAAATGATTTGTACATAATTATATAGTTTTCAATATTCTTAATACTAATAATTCATATTATATGGTTTCAAGTAACTAATGATAATAATCCTTAGTAAATGATTTAGCTAAGTAAGTATTCTTAATACAAATAATTTGCACACAGTTTTATAATTTTAAGTATTCCTATCTATTACTAATAATTTCAAACAATCTTTTTAATGCATAGATGGGACCCTAACATGTATTATGGTTCCAGGTCAGAGGTGAAAGGGTGATTTTTTTTTTCATTCTCCAGAGCTCTAGAACTGGAGCCTTACCATCACTATTTAATGGTAATGATAGCAGTTGTTGTTGGTGCCCTAGGTATGGCAGGAACTCACTAAAATAAATAGTATTATGTATCCCTATCTAATGTAAATAATTTTCATAATAATTTGTTTGCACACAGTTATAGTGTTTAAATTATTCCTATCTAACACCAATAATTTGAAAGCAATTATATAGTTTTAAGTAACTAATAAACATCTAAATGATTTCAAGTATTCCCATCTAACATTAATAATTCTTTTTAATAATTTTTTTTTTATCTCAGTTATATGGTTTCAGGTATTCCTATCCAATACTAATAATTTTCAAATAGATCTATTTGACCCACACAGAATAACTTTTTAATTTAGTGTGTTAAATGAGTCCCCGGTAAATTTGATGGGTCCTAACTAAAGTATCTTAATAAATTGTAGGGTTTTTAATTTATAAACTGTGAAAACAACTAAAGCCAAATAATCCAGCATAGTTTGTTTCTAAGAAGATATTGAAATGTATTTACAGTTACACCATTGTGCAAAGTAATTGAAACTAAACAAATCTGTTGTTTAATAAATATCTGTGATCTCTCTGTAAAGCTTGTTAGTGTGTTGGTACAGCATTACAATTTTCATACACATCCTTACAGTAATGTCCATCCCAGACAATGGCCATAGGACAACTTATCAGCAATCAAGATGATAGTGTCTGGACATTATAAAAATCTAATGCAATCATGGATTATTTTTAAGGCCAAAGATATTTCATTATACACCCTGAAAATAAATTCATATTATGGCACACCACTGCAAGGGACCTAATCTGAGGAAAAAACTAGAAATCAATTACACCCTGTCACTCCAGTGGGTCTAAAACTGACCGAATGGTGAAAGAAAGGGAAAAAAAGCAGTTTCAATTAATTTGCATGAGGGTGTAGCTTGAAATGGTGGGGGAAGAAAAAAGAAAAACACTGGGAAGCATGGATATAATTTCACTGTGTCCAGGATGTGGGACGCATACCTCAGCATCTTTAAATGGGACCCTGACAGGTACTACCACTATGGATCATAAGGGACACTGAAGTAATGGCTATGCAGTTTAGTGTCATTGCCAGGACATATCATTATTAGAGATCTTTGAAATGGCAAATTTTGTCTGATGCTTCTAGATTCTCAACTCGTTAACACGACCCATGCCACCATCTTGAAAAGAGAGAGAGAGAGAGAGAGAGGTGCCAATCCGTGTGTAATTAATGCCATCATTTATGTCTGGGAGGGGGGGGGAGCGCAACCATGCTAGCAAATAAATGTTTTATGGTTTATATTTAGTATGTAAATTAGAAAATAAATTAATTTTGGCATGAAATTAAATTACTTACAAGAATAATAAAAGTATATAAATTTGCCGTAAGATATTAACTGCAATAATTAAAAATGTCCTCACATATACATAAGTAAACGCATGTGCCAATATACATTAACTCAACAATAGATGCACATTTCAATTATACATGCATAAAACAAAATATTAACATAAAGCACACTCTCACACTCTCATACATACATATATATATATATATATATATATATATAATATATAGTATATCATTCCATATATGTTTTAGGCAAGTGATTTTTTTTTAAAAAAGTGCTTAATGCTCTTATTTAAGATCTAAAATATTAGAATGTTCCCAATGTGTAGCCTGATTATTAGGGTCTATGGGGAATTCGAGAATGAAAATAAAAATGGTCTACAGATTTCTGGATTAAGAGAAAAAAAGAAATAAGAAAAAGGTTAATTTTGGAAGAGTAAACACTTAACGAGGTGCCAGCAATGACCAAAAATAGATTTAAAAATAAAGACGGAAGTTCCGGGTTTTGACCGGAGTGGATGTGACTCTCCACCCCTGGGAAGATAAATGGAAGAAGAAGAAAATCGGCCTTTTTCGCTTGGCTCTGGTGGAAGTCATACATGGCTCCCGGTTCCCCATATGGGTTTGACATAGTAGTACTGAACATAATTTAGGATAGCATAATTTGACAGCACCCTCTCTCTCTTCTTTCTCTTTATCTTTCCTTCTCTCTGAAAAAGAACCTAAGAGCCTGGAAGGAATAAACAACCCTTTGTGTCTATAAACCTTGAGTACGTTGTTTCTGAATTAATGACTATTACTCTTGGTTCTATGCAACAAATGTTTACAAATGCCCATGACTCAGTTTTAATGTAATACCTTATTACTTTATAAAAGCAAATGAAAAATACCAAAAACTCATAGACTCTTCTTGATAATGATAATGCTTTATTCAAGCCATAATAAACAAATATATATATATATATATATATATAGTTATGATAAAGATGATTACTTACAGGGGAATAAAATATTGAGTTAATCGCAATATCAACAGTTGATACAAATATTAACCGAATAAGTCAGTGTTATAATGGATATAAAGTGCTCAATACATTAGTAGAGCGAATTTAGTATTAAGGTGTATATAGAAATAACCTATTTAAGTTTCACCATAAAGGATCTTCAGAGTTAATTGTAATGAATTAATCAAGATATTGATTAATTAAAGGCAATCTTGATTAATTCATTACAATTAACTCTGAAGATCCTTTAAGGTGAAACTTAAATAGGTTATTTCTATATACACCTTAATACTAAATCCGCTCTACTAATGTATTGAGCACTTTATATCCGTTATAACACTGACTTATTCGGTTAATATTTGTATCAACTGTTGATATTGCGATTAACTCAATATTTTTATTCCCCTGTAAGTAATCATCTTTATCATAACTTTATATGCTTCTTGTGTCTACAGAAAAGTTAGAAATAATTAGATTCCCTAATAAAAAGGATGAGTTCCTAGGAAATATATGCATAGATTACGCAATGCATTAGAATACCAATAAGATATAATTAATCAATAAGGGCATAATACAGTAAATTATGATAAAGCAGTAACAAAGAAAAACTACTAGAAGAAATAAAGAAATAAATAAAAAACTTAGCCAAACTTCAGACAAAACTGACCCCATAAAGGTCAATAGAGTAAGTTGAAGATAGTGGTAAAGGTAATAAAAGTATAATGTTACAGCGCACTACTACCCACATAGGTCAAGATAGGAGGAGTTTAACCTCAACTACAAACTAGCAGCCACTAAGATTAAATTTCAGGAAAAATTAAAGAAATATCACTCTAGCTATATAGAGTAACCGAAAAATATCCACTCAGTCCCCTGATGAAGGTGTTAGAGTAACAACGAAACTGAAACTGCGGTCGGGAAATAATTCTTCTACAACTATATATATATATATATATATATATATGGAGGAGGAGGAGGAGGAGCTAAGTAGTTTTGACTAACAAGAAGAGAGCCCCTTTGGTTTGAATTCAGTTTTCCTTCTGGACCAGTTGCTATATCAAGGTTAAAGAGCCCAGTCTGCTCTATTATTTACCTATAGCTGGAGGGAGAATAGTTGGATTCGTACTGTTCCAGATATGGATAAATAATAGGGTAGAATGGGCTCTTAACCTTGGTTAGGCAACCAGTCGGAAGGAAAATGTGAGTCCAAACCTGTTGAACTCCAATTAAGAAACTGACCTTGTGTTGCATCCTACTGCCACCAAAAAATCTTCATCAGTTTCAGGGTCAAAGCATCATTACCACTAACCCTGGTGATCCCAGCAGTAACTTACAATACCACCAAGCTTTGTTAGTTTTACATTACAGTGTGGTAGTATCAGATCCATGCAGATGCAGCTTCTACCTGATCTTAGAGCCACTTGATATATATTTGTTTTTCTGAGTAGATTCAGATATGTAGATATCAAATTAATGATAATATCTCTGGATCCGATTTCAGTAGGAAATATATTGGTTGTCCAGTCATTTTTTTTTACTCTTGTAGATCTTCATATTTTCCAGTTTACTTTGATATGCCCAGTCAATGTTTTTCTCAAAAGAGGCTGTTAACTCTATAATGTAAACTCTTTGAATTAACTGACCAGATCTGGATGCTGGGCGGTTAATGTTATCTCAGCTGGAAAGGTGAGATACTGTTCCAAATTTACAGTGAAGAAGTTCCAGTCTGTGAAATCATCAAACAACAAGGAATTGTACTTATTTGCAAAAGTAACTCCTGGAATGTTTCCTTCTTTTACATAATTGTTTTCTATATGAAATTTAATTGGCAACTTCACAGCATTTCTTTGTAATTTTGGAAATGACCTGCAACACCTGGTGATGTTGCTTTTTAGTGAATACTTACAAGTTAAAAGACATGTGTATATATATGTAAATTAGTAAACAGGTGAGAATGAATAATCATTTAAAATACCAAGAAGTGCTCAAATACTGGGCAGCAGAGCAGTATAAAAAACAAGAAAAATTAAAATCTCTCCTTTTTACTATAGTATATCGCCTCATTACTGTATGTTTCATGTAGAGAAGTGGGTAAATATAAAATCATGTTCATGTTATAATTTTGGTATACTGTTCAGGAGCTGTATATAGTGTGTATATATAAAACAACAGATTTAGATTTTTAGCATTATAGACTATTTCAGGGAACCTAGAGAAATAGTCTAATAACTCCTATTATCAGATGCAAGATGGGGATTCTTTTATTATTCTTAAGCCAATTGAAAACAGATCTTTTTATTTTTAAATGTCCTGTGTTCCTCTGTGTAGACCACAAAAAAATCTGTTTTCAACTGACTTAAGAATAATAAAGGAATCCTCATTTTGCATCTGATGATGGGAGCTACTAGACAAATTCTCTAGGTTCCCTGAAATAGTCTATAATGCTAAAAATCTAAATTTTTCTGTTATTTTTTCCTAATATAATTTTGTTTTGTAACTCTAACAATAAGAGCACACATTGAGCTCTGCAAACTACAACATTTTAAAAAACTACTACATCATAAGGAAGATTTTTTCACCTGATCTTTGGATTATATATATATATATATATATATATATATATATATATATATATTTATGTGTGTATTATGGTTAGAAAGTTTCATTCCCTCTAATGATTCCATATATAGCAACATGGCAAATACTAAAAATCTGTGTCAGAAATAATCAGATGCCAACATTTTCATTGCATCTTTATCTTGAGAACAGATATGATTTATCATCTCCATAAGAATAAAATGTGACATAGGGTCAGATTTAAAATTAGTACCCTAAGGGTGGGTAAGAAAAAATAGCTCTGCTCCATTGATAATCCTCCTATTTGACCCCTTAGGCATTGATGATGACCCCCTAAAGAAGAGCCACATACTTATTAAGTCCCCAGCCGATAATACTTAGTGAGGGGTGGGGGTAACTTGAAGAACTTCTTACCAATTCAAAACGTTGATCATTTAATTCTTATCTATTTTCTACTAGGAAATTTATACAAGCTGTTAATTTTCAGGGGATGCCTTAAGGGTAAAATGGGTACATTTTGATCTGCCATACTTAAAAGAAGAATCAGTAAAAGTCCACAGTTGGTAAATGTTAATTTTGGTACCAAAAAATGGTCATTAGGGTAGGTCGATTTTGGAACTGTAACATCTAATATGTGGTGAAAGTTGCAAATTAACATAAAGAATTACCACACAAAATATTTTTCTTCAAAACTTGGTCTTCGTTTGTGGAAATAGATTTCAATCTTTTAAAATGTTATCACTGTTACAGCTTAATTATCAGGTAAAAAGCAGCAGATTGGAGGTGTTGGTAGTGATGGGGGGCATATATTCAATTTGAATTCTAGTTATATTTTATTCACTTTGCTAAAAATGACAACCTTCTCTGTTTTAAATATTGAAAGTACTAAATTTTCTAATGGATTCCTTGGCTAAATGTTGCAAAGATGAGGATTTTTTGGTGCATTTTAATAGATGATTTTCAATGCTATTTCCTCAAACAATCGTGCAAGTAAGAGATCTAGTTTTTGGTATCAGTATTCATTATACCAACATACAACTTTCACTGTTTGAGAGAATTTGAAATTTGTAAAAAAGTGAAAAATCAACCTACCCCTCATAGTCATTTACAAGTGTATGAACAGTGAAATTAACCTAGTAACATTGATATTCAAAAATGGAAATTGGTAATAACAATAATAATACAGTGGTACCTTGACTTACGAGTAATTCATTCTGTTTGTAATTCAATTTCGTTTTCTATCAAATCAGTTTTCCCCATTGAAATAAACTGAAAGACCATTAACTTGTTTCAGGCCCAGCAAAACAACACCCTAATTTCTTTTGTGAAAAATAGCACTGTATTGTATAAAAAACATAATAAAGTAGAATGTAAGGAAATATGTTCTGTAATAGGTTTTAATGCTTTTGTTTTTTTTTTTGTATTATTTGGATTATTCAAACTATTGTCATCTCCTCATCTTTATTGTTATCTATACAACGTTTCGGCCGATGTACCCTCTGGCCTTCTTCAAGTATTTCTTGTTGGACTTGGTAACCTTCTTTTTGAACTCGGGAACCTTTTTGTTGTAATCGGGAACCTTCATGGAAATTTGAACTTAATCCTTTATTCAATCCAGGGAGGTAGACAATTCTCATTCTGTTAACCATGAGTGGGTACAAGTGTTAAGCTATGTTAATTATTCTATGTTACTGTTGCCCTTGACCAGGATTGAACCTGCAGCCTAGAGATAACTGTCACTTAGAACTGTATTTATTCAACACCTATATCCACTACGTCATGTGTCCAATTGGGTTATTCTATTTTTTTCATAAATATATATTTTTTTTTTTGCGTAATAAATTTGGAGACTTAAATGTTTTTAGTGAACTTATTAACATAAGCATATCTGAAGCTTGGTCGTACTTCAAATTTTAGCTTATAACAAAGCAAAAATGTGACGTCTTGTAACTCAAAAAACTCATAAGTTGGGGTTCTTGTAAGTCAAGGTACCACTATTATTATTGTTATTTTGCTAAACTTATTCAGTTATCAGAAAATAATGTGTTACTAACAAGACTAGGCTATTATATCTACTTATATATAATGAGTGTATTGTATAGTGTAATGATCGACAAGCTAGACCAACAGAGTGTTGTTAGATTCTCACTATTTCTGGCTTTGTTTCAGACTAAGCTTAGTAAATGAAGAGCACCTTGTTGTGGTATAATAGTAAAAATAAATAGTAGAATAAAATTGCTACCAATATGTAAGCCAAAATAAAAATGGCCATGTTGATTTAACCAAAAATGAAATTGGATAAATATATAAGTTGAAAAATGGAAATGAATCCGACAATATGTTAAAAGGATAAATAAATAAAGGAAAGACAATGTTGAATGGATAAAATTAGTTTAATGAATTACCAACATGTGTTTCAGCTGGGAGTTTAGTCATGTACACATTGTATTCTATTTATAATTATTTTAAATAGGAAATAAAATAATAATAATAAAAAATTATAAAATATTTAATATCAAACATTTTACCCCGAAGAAGGCCGTTTTCTTTGTATGCTTAAATATTTTATAATTTTCTATTATTATTTTATTTCATATTTTTAAATGATTATAAATAGAATACAATGTGTACATGAACAAATTCCTGTCCGAAACACATGTTGGTAATTCATTAAACTAATTTTATCCATTTCAACATTTCCTTTCCTTTATCTATTTATCCTTTCAACATATGTATTTTCCCAACCCTTTTTCTACAGACAAGGTTTGACACAAGGTTTATTTTTAAGCGGTTTTAATTTAGATTTTTCCTTTTTTTCCCTGATTGCTGTATAAAGACTAAAGAACCCAGTCTGCCCTACTATTTTCCCATAGCTTAGTGAGAACAGGTGGATTCATGCTGTTCCTAAGGCTATTAGCATGAAATTAAATACAAACAGCAATACCTTCTATGTGTGACCTAGAGTGTCAGGTGGTCACTGTACACAGGGATCATAAAATAGTCAGCTCAAATGGATCCTAAAAAGATAATCCTCATTTAAGAAATTGATATGCTAGTTTATTGGTTTATTTTTCATTGAATATCAGCTCTTTAAAAATCTTTTCTTCCTAAAAACCTTTCTCCTGATGATGACTTAAGGTCGAAACTTGTTTAGAACAATAAAAAAATTAACAAGTAAGCAATTACAAAGAAATATTTGTGTGTGTGTCTTATACAAACTATTGATCTCAGTCAGTCAGTCAGTATACTGTTACGGTTTGAACAACAGCAACTGGCAAAGCACAACTGAACTAGACCCAAAACAACTGGTACTTGTGGAACTCAAGAACCGTCCATTCACGCATTTGGGTGATTCCATTCCTTGAGTCCTGATTGATTGCTTGGTTTCCATGATGTTATGAGACTTCATAAATACCCTGGCATTCTGCAGTAATATAGCAACAAAATTAGATCCGTATTCAGTTACAGCTACTTGTTGCCTTGTCTTACCAATTTGACGGTAAATGGAACTTAGTATGCTTATTCTACACAAACGTACAATGTGTGTTAAAAGAAAAATGACACTGAATCTGTATTTACCAAAACAGAAATGAACTGTGAATTAAACAAATTTCTCTCAGAATAGTTTGTTTGGTCTTCAGCACACATACTCCAGCAAGGTTATTTCATTAGTTGTAGCACCTATGAAACTGTTCTTTTGATATCATATAAAGAAATATATAGAGTGTAGTTGACACCTATTCACATATTCTAAGAGTGGGTCCATTTAGGTGTAGGCCCTGTTGACAAAGCATAGAATATGCTGACTGCATCTCCTACAGATGAGGAAGATCCTTCCAAAAAGGCGTTTCCTCAGTATGACACTAAACTGTATTATAGTGAAGCTCCAGTTCTGGAGCTTAGGAGAATGTGTAGTCACCTTCATTATCATTACTCATTGAGTGGTAGTATGTGTTAGGGTCCCATCTATGGGTCAAATAGATCTATTTGAGATAATAAAGTGTTTGTATGTTTAAAATGATGTGAAGATATATTTTTGTACTGTATATAATTGGAGGTCATAATTACTAAAACTAACTTCAGTATAAAAAAGATTTTACGTGCTACAAAACCAACCAACCAGCCAGCCAAACAACTAACTAACTAACCAACCAATCAACCAACTCGGAAATTAATTCAACAAAAGTCCCTGTTTTGTTGTTTTATTTTTCTTCTTTTTCCCCTTCAATTAGGCTCTTAAGTGACAACAGGAAGTTGTCTCCTCAAGTGTGACAACTTCCTGTTGTCACTCAGAGACCCAAATCAGAGAGATAATAACTCAGGTTGTCTCTCTGTAGGGCTATTTATTGTAAGTATATTTTTAACATATGTTGTTTGAGGTATGGGGGTATGTATGTATATGTTTTGTGTAAATATATATAATATATATGGTTGATTATGGTTTTTATATATCCACCGCCAATCCCTCATATTACCTATAGATAAGTATATCCATAACAGTTTTTTTTGTTAAAAGCTAAATTTGTTTGCCCTGTTAATGAAGCTTAGAATACAAGTTCAAGTTTTGGAGTGTGGTGTCACCTCTTTATTGCCATCACTGTCAGGTCTACTCTGACCTGGAATGGTAGTAGTACCTGTTAAGCTCCCATCTATGGGTCAAATAGATCTTTTTGAATATTATTGGTATTGGATAGGAATGCTTGAAACTGTAAACAAATGATTATTATTGAATAGAATTGTTATTTAGAGTACTTAAAAGCATTTAATTGTATGCAATTTATTTGTATTAAGAATTGTTACTTGAGGCTTTAGTCATTTACAAAGTTTTTATTATTACTTACTTGAAACTGTATAATGGTGTGGTGAATTATTGGTATTAGATAGGATTTATTTCTTTGAATTTGGAAATAAGGCTTGATAATTAGTATTGGATTATTCAGACTATTGTCCTCATCTTTATTGTTATCTGTACAATGTTTCGGTCTTCTTCAGGTATTTCTTGGACTCAGGACCTTCTTGAACTTGGGGAACCTTCTTTTTGAACTCAGGAGCCATCGTGGAACTTTGAACCCAACCCTTTATTCAATCCATGGAGTATCCTGTTCTCATTCCGCTAAACCATAGTTGGGGTACAGGTGTTAAGCTGTGTTAATTATTATGTGGTATTAAGTACTCCTATCTGATACTAATATTTATACAGAATTTTATGGTTTCAAGTGACTATTTCTGTTTAATGATAATAATAATCTATTTGATCCAGAGATGGGACCTTAACAGGTACTATCAATCTGAATCAGAGTGGACCTGGGAGTAATGGCAATGAACTGAAATCTCACCATGGATACAGTATAGTGTCATAGCATCTCTTGAATTCCTGGGATGCTGACACTGAGTCTTAGGATTCCTATAATTCCAACTCAACTCTTTAATTAGAATTATGTTAGACTGTCAACAAAGGCAAAGTAGGTAACTCAAATAATTTGACTAAAAAAAAACAAAATATCCCATCATAGTCATTTGATAAAAAATATGTATGTATGTGTATATATATATATATATATTATATATATATATATTAGATGTTTAATACAAATAAAATAAATAGTTATCAAAATTCATTCCAAATAAAATTCTAATTAGTAAAGAACTCGGTATAAACTCTGACTCTGACTCCTTGTATTCCTGGGATGCCAACTCTGAGTCCTAGGATTCCTATAATTCCAACTCCAATTCTTTAACTAATTAGAATTAAGTAAGACTGCCAACAAAGGCAAAGTATCTAACTAAAATATTTTGACTAAAAAAAGGGTACACCTAAAAAAATAAAAATTTATCAAATATTCATTCCAAATAAAATTCTAATTAGTAGAACTCGGTATAAACTCTGACTCTGACTCCTTGTATTCCTGGGATGCCAACTCTGAGTCCTAGATTCCTATAATTCCAACTCCAATTCTTTAACTAATTAGAATTCAGTAAGACTGCCAACAAAGGCAAAGTATCTAACTAAAATAATTTGACTAAAAAAAGGGTACACCTAAAAAAATAAATAGTTATCAAATATTCATTCCCAATAAAATTCTAATTAGTAAAGAACTCGGTATAAACTCTGACTCTGACTCCTTGTATTCCTGGGATGCCAACTCTGAGTCCTAGGATTCCTATAATTCCAACTCCAATTCTTTAACTAATTAGAATTAAGTAAGACTGCCAACAAAGGCAAAGTATCTAACTAAAATAATTTGACTAAAAAAAGGGTACACCTAAAAAAAATAAAATAGTTATCAAATATTCATTCCCAAATAAAATTCTAATTAGTAAAGAACAAAGTATAAGCTCTGACTCCAACTCCTAGTATTCTTAGGATGCTGACTCTGACTCCAACTCCTAGTATTCTTTAGGATGCTGACTCTGACTCCAACTCCTAGTATTCTTAGGATGCTGACTCTGACTCCAACTCCTAGTATTCTTAGGATGCTGACTCTGACTCCAGACTCCTAGTATTCTTAGGATGCTGACTCTGACTCCAACTCCTAGTTATTAGGAAGCGTCTGACTCCAACTCCTAGTATTCTTAGGAATGCTGACTCTGACTCCAACTCCTAGTATTCTTAGGATGCTGACTCTGACTCCAACTCCTACGATTCCTAACTCAACTAGTATTCTTAGGATGCTGACTCTGACTCCAACTCCTAGTATTCTTAGATTGCGACTCTGACTCCAACTCCTAGTATGCTTAGGATGCTGACTCTGACTCCAACTCCTGTATTCTTAGGAGCGACTCTGACCTCCAACTCCTAGTATTCTAGATGCTGACTCCTGACTCCAACTCCTAGTATTCTTAGGATGCTGACTCTGACTTCCTAGTCTGGACTCTCTGACTCCAACCCTAGTATTCTAGGATACTGACTCTGGACTGTATCTGACTTTTTTGAACCTGACTCCAACTCCCAGTATTCTTAGGATGCTGACTCTGATCCAACTCCTATATTCCTGACCCTGACACCATCCAAAACCTCCGATTCCTCCTGACTCTGCACCTTGCGTTGTGAGTGGGGCCTTACCCCCTGTGCAGATGATGCAATCAGTATATTCTAAACCCTGTTGACAGGGACCATCTGTCTTAACTGTTTTGTTAAGCAACAGGAAGTGTCTAGCAATAAATTCTAACCTGTAAATAAGGATCTCTACCCCAGACATAGAGTTATGTATATACCCTAATGTCTGCAGCAAATATAAAATCCCCTGGAATGTTTTTTGCTAAATTCTTAAAAGAAGTCTTGTGCCATATTTTGTATTGTGTGATATACAAAAAAACAAACACAATTACAGTTAAAAAGGTTATGACTTTTGTACAACATGATGTTTGCAACAAAGAGGCCTCAAGAATGTTTAACTAAGCCGGTTTAATGGAAGTGCGTGGTGTAAATGGTTAAGTCATGGGAAATGGACTCGTCACCCAAGTTCAAATCCTGGATGTGGTGATTGCAATTTCACTTAGCTAATACCCTTGGGAAAGGTATGAATCCTACTCTCTCCAGCTATGGATAAATAGTAGGGCAGACTGGCTCTTAAACCTGGGTTTAGACAACCAGTCTAGGAGAGGGAAAACTCTGAATTCAAACCTGTTGAACTCCGCTTAAGAAATTGACCTTGTGTCACATCCTGCTCGTGCGAGGGGGTTGGTAAATATATTAGCCGGATATATATCAGTTGGTAGAGCGTCTGACTAGTTCGATGCGGCCCTCCGCCCACTTGGCATATGAGTAGCACAGGGATCTGTGTGGTAAAGTAAGGAGCTGATGGTAGGTTTGGTGCTCCATCCTCAGACCCAAAAACAATCTCCTTCGTCTAGCGCTAGTGTAAACGGATAGACTCTCTGCTGTCTGGCTGATACCGACTTTAGGCCGCCCCAAAGATTACTTTTTTAATAGCCTACAAAAGATGGCTTTGTCATATTTTGCAGTGTATCTGGAGATATATCAACTTCTCTGCACTTTTAAATACCCAGAAAATATTTTGCTAAAAAGAAGGCATGATCTTATTTTCCCTGATTATTGCAACAACTCACCTATTAATTGTTTGTTAAGACTACATAAAAAAACCCTGTATGTATACAAAATAACCTTTCATTGTACTAAAAGAGTTAACATCCTTATGTCCATGCTAAAGAGTGAAGAAGTCTGTGATATTTTTCTGACACATAAGTGTATGTAATTTTGCCTTTGGTGCCTGTAGAATCCATTGCGTCGTTTAGTACATTCTCTGATGTCTGTGGTAAAAACAGCGGGTACCAATAAATATCTTTGCTGAATCCCAAATGATTAAAAAAAACTCTTATTTGGAAATTCTTTAACTATGCAAAATAAACAAAAACCATTGCAGTAAAATGGTATTGGGTTCAGTGTCAACAACCGAGGGACCCAGAAAAATTATTTTTGCTGAAACCCATATAAAAAAAATCAACGTTGTTTAATTTTATTATCTTGCATTCTTGGCGTATACAAAATAATTTCTGGGTCCTCGGTTGTTGAACACTGGGAACCAATACCATTTACTGCAAATGGTTTTTTTTATTTTGGCTAGTTAAATGAATTCCAAATAAAGATGGTTTTTTAATCATTGGGAATTCAGCACAAGATATTATTGGTACCCGCGTTTTACCAAAAGACATCAGAGAATGTACTAAAACGACGCCAATGGATTCTACCAGGCCCAAAGCAAAAATTACATAACACTTATGTGTCAGAAAAATATCAAGACTTCTTTCACTCTTTAGCATGGACATAAAGGAGTTAACTCTTTTAGTACAAATGAAAGTTATTTTGTATACAATATCAGGGTTTTTTTTGTAGTCTTACAAAAACAATTAATAGGTGAGTTGTTTTGCAATAATCAGGGAACATAAGATCTGCCTTCTTTTTTAACAGAAATAATTTTCTGGGTATTTAAAAGTGCAAGAGAGTTGATATATTCCATGATACCTGCAAAATATGACAAAGCCATCCTTTTGTAGGCTAGTAAAAAAAGTAAATCTTTGGGGCGGCCTAAAGTCGCGTATCAAGCCAGACAGCAAGAGAGTCTATCCCGTTACACTAGCGGCTAACGAAGCGAGAATTGTTTTGGGGTCTGAGTGGAGCACCAAGCACCTACCATCAGCTCTTACTTTACCACACAGATCCCTGTGCACTCATTATGCCAAGTGGCCGAGGGCCGCATCGAACTAGTCAACGCTCTACAACTGATATATATCCGCTATATAATTTACAACGCCCTCCGCACGGAGCAGGATGTGACACAAGGTCAATTTCTTAACGGAGTTCAACATGTTGAATTCAGAGTTTTCCCTCCTCCTAGACTGGTTGCTAACCGCAGGTTAAAGAGCCCAGTCTGCCCTACTTTATTCCATAAAGCTGAGAGAGTAGGATGTCATACCTTTCCAAGGGTATTAGCTAAAGTGAAATGCAATCACCACATCCAGGATTGAACTTTGGGGGAACGAGTCCATTCCCATGACTTTAACCATTACACCACGCACTTCCATTAAACCGCCTTAGTAAAAACAATTCTTGAGCCTCTTTTGCAAACATCATGTTGTACAAAAGTCATAAACCTTTTAACTGTAATTGTGGTTTTGTTTTTTGTTATTCACACAATACAAAATATGCACAAGACTTCTTTTAAAGAAATTTAGCAAAAAACATTCCAGGGGATTTTATATTTGCTGCCAGACCATTAGGGTATATACATAACTCTATGTCTGGGGTAGAGATCCTTATTTACAGGTTAGAATTATTGCTAGACACTTCCTGTTGCTTAACAAAAACAGTTAAGAACAGATGGTCCCTGTCGAACAAGGGTTTAGATATACTGATTGCATCACTGCACATGGGTAAAGGCCCCACTCACAACGCAAGGTTGCAGAGTCAGGAGGAATCGAGTTTTGGATGGTGTCAGAGTGCAGCATCTAAAATACTAGGGAGTTTGGAGTCAGAGTCAGCATCCTAAGAATACTAAGAGTTGGAGTCGAGAGTCAGCATACTAAAATACTAGGAGTTTGGAGTAATACAAGTAAAAAAGGGGGAGGGAAGAGTCAGCATCCTAAAGATACTAGGAGTGGCAGTCAGATCAGCAATCCTAAAATACTAGAGTTGGAGGTCAGAGTCAGCATCCTAAGAATATAGATGGAGTCAGAGTCAGCATCCTAAGAATACTAGAGTTGGAGTCAGAGTCAGCATCCTAAGAATACTAGAGTTGGAGTCAGAGTCAGCATCCTAAGAATACTAGGAGTTGGAGTCAGAGTCGCAGAGTCCTAAGAATACTAGGAGTTGGAGTAGAGTCAGCATCCTAAGAATACTAGGAGTTGAGTCAGAGTCAGCAAGAATACTAGGAGTTGGAAGTCAGAGTTCCTAAGAATACTAGAGTTGGAGTCAGAGTCAGCAATCCTAAGAATACTAGGAGTTGGAGTCAGAGTCAGCATCCTAAGAATACTAGGAGTTGGAGTCAGAGTCAGCATCCTAAGAAACTAGGAGTTGGAGTCAGAGTCAGCATCTAAGAATACTAGGATTTGGAGTCAAGTAGGAATACTAGGAGTTGGAGTCAGAGTTATACTTTGTTTTTACTAATTAGAATTTTATTGGGAATGAATATTTGTAACTATTTTATTTTTTTTTAGTGTACCTTTTTTTAGTCAAATTATTTTGTTAGATACTTTGCCTTGTTGGCAGTCTTACTTAATTCTAATTAGTTAAAGATGGAGTTGGAATTATAGAATCCTAGGACTCAGAGTTGGCATCCCAGGAATAAAGGAGTCAGAGTCAGAGTTTATACCGAGTTCTTTACTAATTAGAATTTTATTTGGGAATGAAATATTTGATAACTATTTTATTTTTTTTAAGGTGTACCCTTTTTTTAGTCAAATTATTTTAGTTAGATACTTTGCCTTTGTTGCAGTCTTACTTAATTCTAATTAGTTAAAGAATTGGAGTTGGAATTATAGGAATCCTAGGACTCAGAGTTGGCAAAATCCCAGGAATACAAGGAGTCGAGTCAGAGTTTATACGAGTCTTTACTAATTAGAATTTTTTTGGGAATGAATATTTGATAACTAATTTTATTTTTTTTAGGTGTACGCTTTTTTTAAGTCAAAGTTATTTTAGTTAGATACTTTGGCCTTTGTTGGCAGCTTACTTAATTCTAATTAGTTAAAGAATTGGAGTTGGAATTATAGGAATCCTAGGACTCAGAGTTGGCATCCCAGGAATCAAGGAGTCAGAGTCAGAGTTTATACCGAGTTCTTTACTAATTAGAATTTTATTTGGAATGAATATTTGATAACTATTTTATTTTATTTGTATTAAACATCTAATATATATATATATATATATATATATATATATATATACACATACATAATATTTTTTATCAAATGACTATGATGGATAATTTGTTTTTTTTAGTCAATTTATTTGAGTTACCTACTTTGCCTTGTTGACAGTCTAACATAATTCTAATTAAAGAGTTGGAGTTGGATATAGGAATCCTAAGACTCAGTGTCAGCATCCCAGAATTCAAGAGATGCTATGACACTATACTGTATCCATGGTGAGATTTCAGTTCATTGCCATTACTCCCAGGTCCACTCTGATTCAGATTGATAGTACCTGTTAAGGTCCCATCTCTGGATCAAATAGATTATTATTATCATTAAACAGAAATAGTCACTTGAAACCATAAATTCTGTATAAATTATTAGTATCAGATAGGAGTACTTAATACCACATAATAATTAACACAGCTTAACACCTGTACCCCAACTATGGTTAGCGGAATGAGAACAGGATACTCCCATGGATTGAATAAAGGGTTGGTTCAAAGTTCCACGATGGCTCCTGAGTTCAAAAAAGAAGGTTCCCAAGTTCAAGAAGGCTCTGAGTCCAAGAAATACCTGAAGAAGACCGAAAACATTGTTACAGATAACAATAAAGATGAGGACAATAGTCTGAATAATCCAAATACTAATTATCAAGCCTTATTTCAAAATTCAAAGAAATAAATCCTATCTAATACCAATAATTCACACACCATTATACAGTTTCAAGTAAGTAATAATAAAAACTTTGTAAATGACTAAAGCCTCAAGTACCAATTCTTAATACAAATAAATTGCATACAATTAAATGCTTTTAAGTACTCTAAATAACAATTCTATTCAATAATAATCATTTGTTTACAGTTTCAAGCATTCCTATCCAATACCAATAATATTCAAAAAGATCTATTTGACCCATAGATGGGAGCTTAACAGGTACTACTACCATTCCAGGTCAGAGTAGACCTGACAGTGATGGCAATAAAGAGGTGACACCACACTCCCAAAACTTGAACTTGTATTCTAAGCTTTCATTAACAGGGCAAACAAATTTAGGCTTTTAACAAAAAAAACTGTTATGGATATACTTATCTATAGGTAATATAGGGATTGGCGTGGATATATAAACCATAATCAACCATATATATATATATATAATTTACACAAAGACATATACATACATACCCCCATACCTCAAACAACATATGTTAAAAATATACTTACAATAAATAGCCCTACAGAGAGACAACCTGAGTTATTATCTCTCTGATTTGGGTCTCTGAAGTGACAACAGGAAGTTGTCACACTTGAGGAGACAACTTCCTGTTGTCACTTAAGAGCCCTAAATTGAAGGGGAAAAAAAGAAAGAAATAAAACAACAAAACAGGGACTTTTGTTGAATTAATTTCCGAGTTGGTTGATTGGTTGGTTAGTTAGTTAGTTGTTTGGCTGGCTGGTTGGTTGGTTTTGTAGCACGTAAAATCTTTTTATACTGAAGTTAGTTTAGTAATTATGACCTCCAATTATATACAGTACAAAAATATATCTTCACACTCATTTTAAACATACAAACACTTTATTATCTCAAATAGATCTATTTGACCCATAGATGGACCCTAAACACATACTACCACTCAATGAGTAAATGATTGAAGGGGTGACTACACATTCTCCTAAGCTCCAGAACTGGAGCTTCACTATAATACAGTTTAGTGTCATACTGAGGAAACGCTTTTTGGAAGGATCTTCCTCATCTGTAGGAGATGCAGTCAGCATATTCTATGCTTTGTCAACAGGGCCTACACCTAAATGGACCCACTCTTAGAAATATGTGAATAGGTGTCAACACACTCTATATATTTCTTATATGATATCAAAAGAACAGTTTCATAGGTGCTACAAAATGAAATAACCTTTGCTGGAGTAAGTGTGCTGAAAGACCAAACAAACTATTCTGAGAGAAATTTGTTTAATTCACAGTTCATTTCTGTTTTGGTAAATACAGATTCAGTGTCATTTTTCTTTTAACACACATTGTACGTTTGTGTAGAATAAGCATACTAAGTTCCATTTACCGTCAAATTGGTAAGACAAGGCAAACAAGTAGCTGTAACTGAATACGGATTAATTTTGTTGCTATATTACTGCAGAATGCCAGGGTATTATGAAGTCTCATAACATCATGGAAACCAAGCAATCAATCAGGACTCAAGGAATGGAATCACCCAAATGCGTGAATGGACGGTTCTTGAGTTCCACAAGTACCAGTTGTTTTGGGTCTAGTTCAGTTGTGCTTTGCCAGTTGCTGTTGTTCAAACCGTAACAGTATACTGACTGACTGACTGAGATCAAATAGTTTGTATAAGACACACACACAAATATTTCTTTGTAATTGCTTACTTGTTAATTTTTTTTATTGTTCTAAACAAGTTTCGACCTTAAGTCATCATCAGGAGAAAGGTTTTTAGGAAGAAAAGATTTTTAAAGAGCTGATATTCAATGAAAAATAAACCAATAACTAGCATATCAATTTCTTAATGAGGATTATCTTTTTAGGATCCATTTGAGCTGACTATTTTATGATCCCTGTGTACAGTGACCACCTGACACTCTAGGTCACACATAGAAGGTATTGCTGTTTGTATTTAATTTCATGCTAATAGCCTTAGGAACAGCATGAATCCACCTGTTCTCACTAAGCTATGGGAAAAATAGTAGGGCAGACTGGGTTCTTTAGTCTTTTATACAGCAATCAGGAAAAAAAGGAAAAATCTAAATTAAAACCGCTTAAAAATAAACCTTGTGTCAAACCTTGTCTGTAGAAAAAAGGGTTGGGAAATACATATGTTGAAAGGATAAATAGATAAAGGAAAGGAAATGTTGAAATGGATAAAATTAGTTTAATGAATTACCAACATGTGTTTCGGACAGGAATTTGTTCATGTACACATTGTATTCTATTTATAATCATTTAAAAATATGAAATAAATAATAATAGAAAATTATAAAATATTTAAGCATACAAAGAAAAACGGCCTTCTTCGGGGTAAAATGTTTGATATTAAATATTTTATAATTTTTTATTATTATTATTTTATTCCTATTTAAAATAATTATAAATAGAATACAATGTGTACATGACTAAACTCCAGCTGAAACACATGTTGGTAATTCATTAACTAATTTTATCCATTCAACATTGTCTTTCTTATTTATTTATCCTTTTAAACATATTGTCGGATTCATTTCCATTTTTCAACTTATATATTTATCCAATTTCATTTTGGTTAAATCAACATGGCCATTTTTTTGGCTTACATATTGGTAGCAATTTTATTCTACTATTTATTTTTACTATTATACCACAACAAGGTGCTCTTCATTTACTAAGCTTAGTCTGAAACAAAGCCAGAAATAGTGAGAATCTAACAACACTCTGTTTGGTCTAGCTTGTCGATCATTACACTATACATACACTCATTATATATAAGTAGATATAATAGCCTAGTCTTGTTAGTAACACATTATTTTCTGATAACTGAATAAGTTTAGCAAAATAACAATAATAATAGTGGTACCTTGACTTACAAGAACCCCAACTTATGAGTTTTTTGAGTTACAAGACGTCACATTTTTGCTTTGTTATAAGCTAAAATTTGAAGTACGACAAGCTTCAGATATGCTTATGTTAATAAGTTCACTAAAACATTTAAGTCTCCAAATTTATTACGCAAAAAAAAAATATATATTTATGAAAAAATAGAATAACCCAATTGGACACATGACGTAGTGGATATAGGTGTTGAATAAATACAGTTCTAAGTGACAGTTATCTCTAGGCTGCAGGTTCAATCCTGGTCAAGGGCAACAGTAACATAGAATAATTAACATAGCTTAACACTTGTACCCACTCATGGTTAACAGAATGAGAATTGTCTACCTCCCTGGATTGAATAAAGGATTAAGTTCAAATTTCCATGAAGGTTCCCGATTACAACAAAAAGGTTCCCGAGTTCAAAAGAAGGTTACCAAGTCCAACAAGAAATACTTGAAGAAGGCCAGAGGGTACATCGGCCGAAACGTTGTATAGATAACAATAAAGATGAGGAGATGACAATAGTTTGAATAATCCAAATAATACAAAAAAAACAACAAAAGCATTAAAACCTATTACAGAACATATTTCCTTACATTCTACTTTATTATGTTTTTATACAATACAGTGCTATTTTTCACAAAAAGAAATTAGGGTGTTGTTTTGCTGGGCCTGAAACAAGTTAATGGTCTTCAGTTTATTTCAATGGGAAAACTGATTTGATAGAAAACGAATTGAATTACAACAGAATGAATTACTCGTAAGTCAAGGTACCACTGTATTATTATTGTTATTACCAATTTCCATTTTTGAATATCAATGTTACTAGGTTAATTCACTGTTCATACACTTGTAAATGACTATGAGGGGTAGGTTGATTTTTCACTTTTTTACAAATTTCAAATTCTCTCAAACAGTGAAAGTTGTATGTTGGTATAATGAATACTGATACCAAAAACTAGATCTCTTACTTGCACGATTGTTTGAGGAAATAGCATTGAAAATCATCTATTAAATGCACCAAAAAATCCTCATCTTTGCAACATTTAGCCAAGGAATCATTAGAAAATTTAGTACTTTCAATATTTAAAACAGAGAAGGTTGTCATTTTTAGCAAAGTGAATAATATAACTAGAATTCAATTGAATATATGCCCCCATCATACCAACACCTCCAATCTGCTGCTTTTTACCTGATAATTAAGCTGTAACAGTGATAACATTTTAAAAGATTGAATCTATTTCCCAAACGAAGACCAAGTTTTGAAGAAAAAATATTTTGTGTGGTAATTCTTTATGTTAATTGCAACTTTCACCACATATTAGATGTTACAGTTCCAAAATCGAACCTACCCTAATGACCATTTTTTGTACCAAAATTAACATTTACCAACTGTGGACTTTTACTGATTCTTCTTTTAAGTATGGCAGATCAAAATGTACCCATTTTACCCTTAAGCATCCCCTGAAAATTAACAGCTTGTATAAATTCCTAGTAGAAAATAGATAAGAATTAAATGATCAACGTTTTGAATTGGTAAGAAAGTTCTTCAAGTTACCCCCCCCTCACTAAGTATTATCGGCTGGGGACTTAATAAGTATGTGGCTCTTCTTTAGGGGGTCATCATCAATGCCTAAGGGTCAAATAGGAGGATTATCAATGGAGCAGAGCTATTTTTTCTTACCCACCCTTAGGGTACTAATTTTAAATCTGACCCTATGTCACATTTTATTCTTATGGAGATGATAAATCATATCTGTTCTCAAGATAAAGATGCAATGAAAATGTTGGCATCTGATTATTTCTGACACAGATTTTTAGTATTTGCCATGTTGCTATATATGGAATCATTAGAGGGAATGAAACTTTCTAACCATAATACACACATAATATATATATATATATATATAATATATATATATATATATATATATAATCCAAAGATCAGGTGAAAAAATCTTCCTTATGATGTAGTAGTTTTTTAAAATGTTGTAGTTTGCAGAGCTCAATGTGTGCTCTATTGTTAGAGTTACAACAAAATTATATTAGGAAAAAATAACAGAAAAATTTAGATTTTTAGCATTATAGACTATTTCAGGGAACCTAGAGAATTTGTCTAGTAGCTCCCATCATCAGATGCAAAATGAGGATTTCCTTTATTATTCTTAAGTCAGTTGAAAAACAGATTTTTTTGTGGTCTACACAGAGGAACACAGGACATTTAAAAATAAAAAAGATCTGTTTTCAATTGGCTTAAGAATAATAAAAGAATCCCCATCTTGCATCTGATAATAGGAGTTATTAGACTATTTCTCTAGGTTCCCTGAAATAGTCTATAATGCTAAAAATCTAAATCTGTTGTTTTATATATACACACACTATATACAGCTCCTGAACAGTATACCAAATTATAACATGAACATGATTTTATATTTACCCACTTCTCTACATGAAACATACAGTAATGAGGCGATATACTATAAGTAAAAAGGAGAAGATTTTAATTTTTCTTGTTTTTTATACTGCTCTGCTGCCCAGTATTTGAGCACTTCTTGGTATTTTAAATGATTATTCATTCTCACCTGTTTACTAATTTACATATATATACACATGTCTTTTAACTTGTAAGTATTCACTAAAAAGCAACATCACCAGGTGTTGCAGGTCATTTCCAAAATTACAAAGAAATGCTGTGAAGTTGCCAATTAAATTTCATATAGAAAACAATTATGTAAAAAGAAGGAAACATTCCAGAGTTACTTTTGCAAATAAGTACAATTCCTTGTTGTTTGATGATTTCACAGACTGGAACTTCTTCACTGTAAATTTGGAACAGTATCTCACCTTTCCAGCTGAGATAACATTAACCGCCCAGCATCCAGATCTGGTCAGTTAATTCAAGAGTTTACATTATAGAGTTAACAGCCTCTTTTGAGAAAACATTGACTGGGCATATCAAAGTAAAACTGGAAAATATGAAGATCTACAAGAGTAAAAAAAAAATGACTGGACAACCAATATATTTCCTACTGAAATCGGATCCAGAGATATTATCATTAATTTGATATCTACATATCTGAATCTACTCAGAAAAACAAATATATATCAAGTGGCTCTAAGATCAGGTAGAAGCTGCATCTGCATGGATCTGATACTACCACACTGTAATGTAAAACTAACAAAGCTTGGTGGTATTGTAAGTTACTGCTGGGATCACCAGGGTTAGTGGTAATGATGCTTTGACCCTGAAACTGATGAAGATTTTTTGGTGGCAGTAGGATGCAACACAAGGTCAGTTTCTTAATTGGAGTTCAACAGGTTTGGACTCACATTTTTCCTTCCAGACTGGTTGCCTAACCAAGGTTAAAGAGCCCATTCTACCCTATTATTTATCCATATCTGGAACAGTACGAATCCAACTATTCTCCCTCCAGCTATAGGTAAATAATAGAGCAGACTGGGCTCTTTAACCTTGATATAGCAACTGGTCCAGAAGGAAAACTGAATTCAAACCAAAGGGGCTCTCTTCTTGTTAGTCAAAACTACTTAGCTCCTCCTCCTCCTCCTCCATATATATATATATATATATATATATAGTTGTAGAAGAATTTATTTCCCGACCGCAGTTTCAGTTTCGTTGTTACTCTAACACCTTCATCAGGGGGACTGAGTGGATATTTTCGGTTACTCTATATAGCTAGAGTGATATTTCTTTAATTTTTCCTGAAATTTAATCTTAGTGGGCTGCTAGTTTGTAGTTGAGGTTAAACTCCTCCTATCTTGACCTATGTGGGTAGTAGTGCGCTGTAACATTATACTTTTATTACCTTTACCACTATCTTCAACTTACTCTATTGACCTTTATGGGGTCAGTTTGTCTGAAGTTTGGCTAAGTTTTTTTATTTATTTCTTTATTTCTTCTAGTAGTTTTTCTTTGTTACTGCTTTATCATAATTTACTGTATTATGCCCTTATTGATTAATTATATCTTATTGGTATTCTAATGCATTGCGTAATCTATGCATATATTTTCCTAGGAACTCATCCTTTTTATTAGGGAATCTAATTATTTCTAACTTTTCCTGTAGACACAAGAAGCATATAAAGTTATGATAAAGATGATTACTTACAGGGGAATAAAATATTGAGTTAATCGCAATATCAACAGTTGATACAAATATTAACCGAATAAGTCAGTGTTATAACGGATATAAAGTGCTCAATACATTAGTAGAGCGGATTTAGTATTAAGGTGTATATAGAAATAACCTATTTAAGTTTCACCTTAAAGGATCTTCAGAGTTAATTGTAATGAATTAATCAAGATTGCCTTTAATTAATCAATATCTTGATTAATTCATTACAATTAACTCTGAAGATCCTTTATGGTGAAACTTAAATAGGTTATTTCTATATACACCTTAATACTAAATTCGCTCTACTAATGTATTGAGCACTTTATATCCATTATAACACTGACTTATTCGGTTAATATTTGTATCAACTGTTGATATTGCGATTAACTCAATATTTTTTTCCCCTGTAAGTAATCATCTTTATCATAACTATATATATATATATATATATATATTTGTTTATTATGGCTTGAATAAAGCATTATCATTATCAAGAAGAGTCTATGAGTTTTTGGTATTTTTCATTTGCTTTTATAAAGTAATAAGGTATTACATTAAAACTGAGTCATGGGCATTTGTAAACATTTGTTGCATAGAACAAGAGTAATAGTCATTAATTCAGAAACAACGTACTCAAGGTTTATAGACACAAAGGGTTGTTTATTCCTTCCAGGCTCTTAGGTTCTTTTTCAGAGAGAAGGAAAGATAAAGAGAAAGAAGAGAGAGAGGGTGCTGTCAAATTATGCTATCCTAAATTATGTTCAGTACTACTATGTCAAACCCATATGGGGAACCGGGAGCCATGTATGACTTCCACCAGAGCCAAGCGAAAAAGGCCGATTTTCTTCTTCTTCCATTTATCTTCCCAGGGGTGGGAGAGTCACATCCACTCCCGGTCAAAACCCGGAACTTCCGTCTTTATTTTTAAATCTATTTTTTGGTCATTGCTGGCACCTCGTTAAGTGTTTACTCTTCCAAAATTTAACCTTTGTTCTTATTTCTTTTTCTTCTCTTAATCCAGAAATCTGTAGACCATTTTATTTTTCAATTCTCGAATTCCCCATAGACCCTAATAATCAGGCTACACATTGGGAACATTCTAATATTTTAGATCTTAAATAAGAGCATTAAGCACTTTTTAAAAAAAAAATCACTTGCCTAAAACATATATGGAATGATATACTATATATATATATATATATATATATATATATATATATGTATGTATGAGAGTGTGAGAGTGTGCTTTATGTTAATATTTTGTTTTATGCATGTATAATTGAAATGTGCATCTATTGTTGAGTTAATGTATATTGGCACATGCGTTTACTTATGTATATGTGAGGACATTTTTAATTATTGCAGTTAATATCTTACGGCAAATTTATATACTTTTATTATTCTTGTAAGTAATTTAATTTCATGCCAAAATAATTTTTTATTTTCTAATTTACATACTAAATATAAACCATAAAACATTTATTTGCTAGCATGGTTGCGCTCCCCCCCCCTCCCAGACATAAATGATGGCATTAATTACACACGGATTGGCACCTCTCTCTCTCTCTCTCTCTCTTTTCAAGATGGTGGCATGGGTCGTGTTAACGAGTTGAGAATCTAGAAGCATCAGACAAAATTTGCCATTTCAAAGATCTCTGGTCAATGACACTAAACTGCATAGCCATTACTTCAGTGTCCCTTATGATCCATAGTGGTAGTACCTGTCAGGGTCCCATTTAAAGATGCTGAGGTATGCGTCCCACATCCTGGACACAGTGAAATTATATCCATGCTTCCCAGTGTTTTTCTTTTTTCTTCCCCCACCATTTCAAGCTACACCCTCATGCAAATTAATTGAAACTGCTTTTTTTCCCTTTCTTTCACCATTCGGTCAGTTTTAGACCCACTGGAGTGACAGGGTGTAATTGATTTCTAGTTTTTTCCTCAGATTAGGTCCCTTGCAGTGGTGTGCCATAATATGAATTTATTTTCAGGGTGTATAATGAAATATCTTTGGCCTTAAAAATAATCCATGATTGCATTAGATTTTTATAATGTCCAGACACTATCATCTTGATTGCTGATAAGTTGTCCTATGGCCATTGTCTGGGATGGACATTACTGTAAGGATGTGTATGAAAATTGTAATGCTGTACCAACACACTAACAAGCTTTACAGAGAGATCACAGATATTATAATAACAACAGATTTGTTTAGTTTCAATTACTTTGCACAATGGTGTAACTGTAAATACATTTCAATATCTTCTTAGAAACAAACTATGCTGGATTATTTGGCTTTAGTTGTTTTCACAGTTTATAAATTAAAAACCCTACAATTTATTAAGATACTTTAGTTAGGACCCATCAAATTTACCGGGGACTCATTTAACACACTAAATTAAAAAGTTATTCTGTGTGGGTCAAATAGATCTATTTGAAAATTATTAGTATTGGATAGGAATACCTGAAACCATATAACTGAGATAAAAAAAAAATTATTAAAAAGAATTATTAATGTTAGATGGGAATACTTGAAATCATTTAGATGTTTATTAGTTACTTAAAACTATATAATTGCTTTCAAATTATTGGTGTTAGATAGGAATAATTTAAACACTATAACTGTGTGCAAACAAATTATTATGAAAATTATTTACATTAGATAGGGATACATAATACTATTTATTTTAGTGAGTTCCTGCCATACCTAGGGCACCAACAACAACTGCTATCATTACCATTAAATAGTGATGGTAAGGCTCCAGTTCTAGAGCTCTGGAGAATGAAAAAAAAAATCACCCTTTCACCTCTGACCTGGAACCATAATACATGTTAGGGTCCCATCTATGCATTAAAAAGATTTGTTTGAAAATTATTAGTAATAGATAGGAATACTTAAAATTATAAAACTGTGTGCAAATTATTTGTATTAAGAATACTTACTTGAAGCTATAATCATTTACTAAAGATTATTATCATTAGTTACTTGAAACCATATAAATATGAATTATTAGTATTAAGAATATTTGAAACTATATAATTATGTACAAATCATTTGTATCAAAAATACTTGCTTGAAGCAATAATTGACTATAAGTGATTATTATTAGTTATTTAAAACCATATAAAAATTCTTATTTTCACTATTTTTAGTTGAGGGTTCTTAAACTTTTTAAAAATACTCTTAAATGAAATTTAGTAAGCAAATAGTTGTGTATTAGGTCTACAAACTGTGCAGCTCTCATTGTTATACAATCAGTGGAAAATGGAAAATATATAAAAGATTATTCAAGTAATTTCTGATCACAATGAAACATAGATTTGAGTTGCAACAAATTCTCCCTAAAACCTGTCGACTTGTCTAGTCAAAGTAATCAATTTTTAGATCAGAGTTCACAATATTTTGAATTTCATCAACCAAGTCATAATTATCTTGGAATTATTGATTAATATTTTAAACCAAATTTGAAATTAATCCAACCAATGAGAAGTCATTGCTTCAATCTACATGGTGTCCCAAAAATATGGATCCAGTCATTTTTCTTATGAAAATTGCTATTATTCTGAGACTTTTTGTGTTTTTATTGTTTAACTCTTAGAACCTGAGCCACCAGTATTTTTGCTGTATTTAGAAAAACATCTGTGCAGTCTGAATTTCACCCAGGGAATCCTCATTTCTACATCATTATTGCTTAGTAATTATTAAGCCAATCATTATTAAATAGAATCAATGTTAGATGGGAATACTTGAAACCAATTAGATGATTACAAATAAATTGTATTAAGAATAGTTACTTGAAGCTATAATTGCTTACTAAAGATATCATTATTATTATTACATAAAACTATATAATTACTTTCAAATTATTGGTGTTAGATAGGAATAAGTTAAACCATATAACTCTGTGCAAACAAATTATTATGAAAATTATTTGCATTGGATAGGAATATACAATACTATTTATTTTAGTGACCTCCTGCCAGGCTGGGTTAAGACAAGATTTTTTTTTAACTAGGAAGCCACACACATACCAAAACTCATGCAGTGGCTAGAGCAAAAAGTGTTTGGTTCCCATCAGCATTGCACTTTTGGGGCACCTCATGCACCTGCCAATAAACCTAGCCCTGCTCCTTTTAGATGAGGGGGTAGGTAGCCAATCAGGCTGTTAATAAACTTTACATTTGCAGCTATTTTTTTCGCCAAGACCCCAGATTGAAAGCATATCAAATGATCAGGGTTATTTTTTGCCCAGAGGTTAGAGAATCTCATTCATTCTACATTCATATTTATTTTTAATATAGTTACACAGATGCTGATAGGTACGCATCCTGCATCCCTGATGCACAAAAATGGATGCAGTAAAATCATATCCATACGTCCCAGTGTTTTTCTTTTTTCTTCCCTCACGATTTCAAGCAAAATGTAAATACATTTCAATAGTTTCTTAGAAATGAATTACACAGGATAAGTTAGAAGGTAGGAGTTAGATGACTTTAGTTGTTTTCCCAGATCATAAATAAAAACCCTACAATCTATTAAGAAACTTTTAGTTGGGACCCATAAATTTTCCCAGGTACTCATTCAGAGCAAATATGTGCGTCCCAGGATGCACTAAATCAAAAAGCTATCAGCATCACTGTAGTTATTTCTTTTTTTTTTTTAATACAGCCCTACTGAATACGAATAATTTTCAAACATCTATTTGACCCATAGATAGGACCCAAACAGGTACTACCACTCTGAGTCAGAGTGGATCTGGGAGTAATAGCAATGAAGGGGTACTTCACACTCTCCAGATCTCTGGAAATGGTGCCTCACCATCAGATGCAGTTGAGCGACATACCAAAGGACTATACCTTTTAGGCAGGTCTTATTACTCTACAGAGGATATAGTGTATTCTAAGCTCTGCCAATAGAGCAACCAAGAGACCAGAGTGTAGTGATTGACAACCAGGTAAAAGGAATTGTCAGGGATCATAAAACAAAGCAATCATTTTTAGAAGAATCAAGGCAATTAGATGTATAATGCAAATGCACTGCAAATGATTTTACTATAGAAATGCATTGAAAATCAAGGAATGGGGATTGTCGGTGGTCAGGAACAAAGTAAAACATTACTGACAGGATAGGTTTGTGTGTTTAATTGTAAATGCATTATTAAGGATTTTACTATAGAAATGCATTGAAAATCAGGTAAAATGAATTGTTAGTGATCAGGAACTAAAAAAAGCATTACCAATAGGGTCATATGTATAATTGTAAATGCAGTATTAATGATTTTACTATAAAAATGCATTGAAAATCTGAAAGGGATTGTCAGTGGTCAGGAATCAAGGCAATTAGATAATCTAAATGCATTGCTAATGATTTTACTTGGAAATCAAGAAGGGATTGTCAGTGGTCAGGATTTGATTCAAACATTTTTAGCAAGTAGTACAGTTAGATGTACAATATACATTGTAATTTTTTTTTACTATATAAATGCATTGAGAATCAGGAGAACGCTGGTTGTCAGTTGCCAGGAATTAAGGAAAGTGTGACTGATGGAATTATTTTTAGATATAATTAGCACAACTATAATTAGCTCAAAGAACCATTATTTTACCAAATCTTTCAGAAAACCACTAAGTAATTCCATATTTAGTTGTATACCTTTATTAGAGTTTTAAGAAATAATGCTGTCAGTAAAAGCAATTTTGAGTAGTTCTTGACTAATATATAAATGGCTAACATATCAAACAGGCATTATAGAAACATTTCAATTGTGTGGGTGGTGTAATGGTTATTATCACTGAAGAAAAGAAATTTGGTGAGTTGGGTTCAAATTCTGGATGGAGCTGCTTGTATTTCACTTTGAGCTAATGCCCTTGAGAGGAAAAATTAACCCAACTCATTTCTCCCCCACCAGTTACAGTTTAATAGGCAGACTCTTTAGCTATAGTAGGGCAAGTGGTCTAAGAGAAAGTAAACTCTAAATTCAAACCAACAGTACTATGCCTAAAAATCGACTGTGTCACATCCTATCTGAATCTTGGAGGGGTCAGGTTATCATCTAAGAAATGAACTAAGCAACTCTAGTTCAAATCCTAGACAAAGATATTTACTATTTCTCAGAATTTTTGAGATGAGGCTTGATAATTAGTATTATTTGGATTATTCAGACTATTGTCCTCATCTTCATTGTTATCTGTACAACATTTCATACAAGAAGGTTCCAGAGTTCAAAAAGAAGGTTCCCGAGTCTGAAAAGAAATACCTGAAGAAGGCTGGAGGGCACATCGGTTGAAAAGTTGTACATATAACAATGAAGATGAGGACAATAGTCCGAATAATCCAAATAATACTAAAGCTATTTACATTTCATGTTGTGTTAATAGCCTTAGGAACAGCATGAATCCATGTATTCTTCCTACCAGTTATGGGTAAATAGTAGGGCTCTTTAGCTTTGGTAGGCAACCAGTCTAAGAGAAAAGTATTATTAACCCATCTATTTTCTCCCCCACTAGTTATTGGTAAGTGGGCTCTTTAGCATTGGTAGTGCAAGCAGATATAGAAGGAAAACTCTAAATTCATACCAGCTGTACTATATTTAAAAATTGACTTTGTATCACATCCTACTCATGGTGGAGGGGTTGGGCTATTATTTTAGGAAATGGAATCAGCAACCAGAGTTCAAATTCTGGACAAGGCACTTCATATATTAATACCCTTTGAAATAGCATGAAATTGATGCATTCTACTTGCCAGCATGGCAATGGGTAAAAATCAAGGCTTGGTTGGGCAACCAATCAATGAAAAGGAAAACACAGAATTCAGACCAGCAGTATAGGTCAGGTCAGCAAATCAAGGCTTGGTTGGGCAACCAATCAATGAAAAGGAAAACACAGAATTCAGACCAGCAGTATAGGTCAGGTCAGCAAATCAAGGCTTGGTTGGGCAACCAATCAATGAAAAGGAAAACACAGAATTCAGACCAGCAGTATAGGTCAGGTCAGCAAATCAAGGCTTGGTTGGGCTAACCAATCAATGAAAAGGAAAACACAGAATTCAGACCAGCAGTATAGGTCAGGTCAGCAAATCAAGGCTTGGTTGGGCAACCAATCAATGAAAAGGAAAACACAGAATTCAGACCAGCAGTATAGGTCAGGTCAGCAAATCAAGGCTTGGTTGGGCAACCAATCAATGAAAAGGAAAACACAGAATTCAGACCAGCAGTATAGGTCAGGTCAGCAAATCAAGGCTTGGTTGGGCAACCAATCAATGAAAAGGAAAACACAGAATTCAGACCAACTGTATAGGTCAGGTCAGAAATTATTCCTTACTACTGGTACCATGTAACCTAGTACAACCTGTTGAACGTTACTTGGAGAGAAAGCCTCTCAATTGCTCTGAGAGATGAAGGAGAAACACTCGCCACTGCAACCCGGTGACCTAATACATTATAGGAATGCAACAACTACAGATATAAAAATGAAAGGAATTTTTAATGATTTAATAATGTTCGTATTTCCACGCTTACCGTTGTTTTGGTTTGTTTATATCACCATTTTTTTTTCTTTGAACTTGGGTCTTTGATTGGCCCTACCCACGAGCCAAAACAAAATAAAACGTACAAAAAAAAAAGTTTTCTATCAGCTTTGAACATATCTCCTGAATGGAAAATGGATGCTGAGATACAAATCAAAGTGAGATGAATCTCCCGATTCTCTAACAAATCACCCCACCACCACCCAACCTTAAAAGCAAGCCAGGCCACATCCAGCCAGTCATCTCCCCCCCCCCCTCACTTGGAACATGCTAAGAATATAACTAATCAGGGTGATAGGTGAGAAACTACAAAGATGAAAGGTGCATTTCCTTAGGTGTGGCTTGTTTTCACAGTGTTGCTTCTTGGTAGTACCTTTTTTTCTTTTTCCATTTTTTTTTTTTTTTTGCTAACAGAAAAGCCGTCCTCTAGAAGGGTTCTCTGTTGGTGCTGTTATCTCAATAACATAGTACTCAATGTATACAACAGAATGAGGCAAGAGGATGTGGTGAGAGCCAATTGGAAACGCTACCAGTGTGGAGATATTTACTAAGTTTCATCTGGAATATGGCCATAATTAGGAGGAGGGGAAGATCAGTAGGGAAGCAAGTCTTTACACTCACTGTATTCCCCAATTCAAGCTCATTAACCATCACTCCTTCCTTGTAAAGTATTCCATTGTACGCATATGTATTATAGTTTCATTATGCAGTTAATATGTAGCCCAGTCGGCAGAGAGTTCGGCTGGGAACCTCAAGGTTCCTGGTTCAATACCAGCCCTCAACAACTCAGTGTATGAGTAGCACAGGGATCTGTGTGGTAAAGTGATGAGCTGGTGGTAAGTGTGGTGCTCCACCTCAGACACTAAAAAACAATCTCTTTGGTCTAGCGCTAGCGGAAAGGGGATAGACTCCCTCGCTATCTGGCTGATACCAACTTTAGGCCACCCCAATGACTTTACTTTCTACTGCTCATATACTCAGTAAAGGCATGAATCCACAATTTCTTTTATAGAAATCTAATTTTCTTCTAAACCAAAGATATTTAATATTTCTAGCATTAGATTATACAATTAAAATGCATATTATTAGCTATTATTTATTAACAAATGCAATAACATAGCATCTCTATAACCAAAAATGTTATGTAGCAATTAAAAAAAATTAGTACAATTCTCATATATATTTTTGCAATTTTATTCTTTATTACAAGTAGCGTATGTATTTACCGAACCCCTTCACAGGCAGGATGTGACACAATGTCAGTTTTTAGGCAGAGTAAAAGTGGTTTGAATTCAGAATTAAATGTCCTATATATTGCAATACATATATATATATATATATATATATATTTCTCGTTGAACTGTGCAGCCATTTTGTGTCTGCAAATTTTGTTCATCATCCTTTCTAGTTGCCGAATAGATGTAATGAAATCATGCTGAAATTGGCTGATGTATCTGCCATAGTTTATTAACTCCTGAGGACGATGAACAAAATTTGCAAACACAAAACGGTTGCACAGTTCAACGGAATATGTCTGAAAGAAGAAATGCTGCCTAACTATACATATATATGTATATTGTTAGGCTCATGATAAAATTTTAAATGTGATTTTTGCCATAACAAATAGAACACAAATAAAATATAAATTGAGATAAGATTTTGTGTTTTTAAATTATCCAAACCCATGTATATATGTAGGTGGCCATTTCTAGTTCAACATAAAGCAATGATATTAAGGCTTGTATATGTAAAATTCGCTGGTAAATATCATGGAATCATTAAAAAAAAAGTAATCATTTGAGATTCTTATGTCTAATAGTTTGTTCATAATCACAAAAAAAATTTCCTTTTGTTTATAGCCATTTTATAAGCATTTTTTAGATGGAACTTCCCAAAAACGTTTACAATGTTTTAGAGTCCTATGAGCATTACTTATAGGACTATATTAGTAGGGGGTGGCTTAAAGCTAACATACTGCATCAAAGAGCTTCTGCTGGTGCTTCAGGTGCTCTCAAACCTTGAAGAGATTGAATTCTGAAAATTCCCTGACATTGAATTATTTAAACAGGTTTGATTGAATACCTTGGAATATTTATTTTTGCTGATCTACACTTGCTTACGTTCAAGCCATCATGCCATTTTTCTTATATTGCGGTCCAAATTGTAAAGAAGATGCCCACATTTCTTTTCCCAAAACACTTTCAACCATATCCATTGTCATCTTCATGGGGATTATTTGTCGTAGTTGTTATTTGTTTTTTTTCTGTAGTGCAAGGTTTATTTAGTTGAACAAATATATATATATATATATATATATATATATATATACTACCCCTGGCAAAAACTATGAAATTAGCACAATTAAAGAAAAGTCACTAAAGTTTTTTTCTACATTGACCAACTATGCAAGGATACTGGATGCTGCGTGGAGGACCTCTCTGGGACGATGAATGATAGGGAGGTTGACGAGAGATTGTCTTAGATATCCGTGCTAATTGTGCAACATAATGATGATGATGAAACTAATAACAGATAATGTTACATAATTTATGAGCAGTTATAAATTATGAATGTACTTGTAGCTAGAATTTTGAATTAGGGTCCATTAACTTTAAATGATGGGGTCCATGGACAATTACTAGGGCCGATGAGTGACAATGGTGCATTCTAACTGACCTTCCGGTAGACAGTTTAGACATGAGAATTAGTTTTAGATTAGATGCGAGCTGGCACCCTATCAGAGAGGATATCTCTTAGACTTCACAACTCACCCATGGCGGAAAAATAGGCAGGGTTGAAAATAAAAGCTTGATCAAGAAATAACCAAGTCTTGTGTGTTAATTAAATGTTAAAGACAATGACTAGCCCGAAGAAGAATCAACCCTTAAGAAATAAGCCCTACTAGAGAACATGGCGTCCAGACAAGATAGATGAAGTAAGCAGAATGTGAAGTAAGACAATCAACTATTATCATCTAATATATCTGTCTCTCTCTCTCTCTCTCTCTCTCTCATTTATATATCTGATGTTAGAAGAGTATATAACATTAAGATGCAAAATATTTTTTTTTTTTATTTAATAGCTGAATAAAATATTCCTTTAATAAACTATTTAAATTTATTTAAATTAATAGTATAATTATTTCTCAAAAGCTGGAGATGTAGAGCATCAAGTTTGAAAAATGAGTCACAGCCGATGATGTGTAGAAATGTTCTGTAGCTTATAAGCATTTGAATGACAAGAGTTACAAAGTTAGAGGAAGAAATGGAAAGGTCACCAAATGCTGTCAATGCTATTGTACTACCACCTGCTGTCAAAGATTGAAGAAATCAAGAGTGTGGAAAAAAAGAAAAAGTGTCCCAGAGAATACATAAGATGAATAAAAGCCTGCAGGGGAACTCAAAAGTGAAAGAAAATGATGATGACATCTGTGAAGCACCAGAGTCTGACATGAAAAAATGCTGACAGATTCCAAAGTTAAGGAATGTCTAATTGTCATAGAAGTTTTCAAGACAGTAAAATCAATGTGAACTGAGAAGTCTACAAGACTTGAAGGAAATTCACCATTTAAGATTTCAGAAAATATATTTTCCACTGATATTCTTGGAATATTTGTTATATATTAATGCAGCACATTAACACAAGAACATAGAAATACCTGGGTTGGTATCCAGGCGCGTAATAGTCTAAATAACCTCCACTGCCTTGTGAGTATCCTCTAGAAGGAAAAGGCTAAGGGAGAAAACTCTGACAGATATCAGGGCTTGGACTCAGTTAGGCAGTTCAGCGTGTAAAATACTATCTGGCAACTCCTACAACCAAACTGACGCCGAATGTATTGGTTCACCATTCCTTCGGATCACGCCAGTAAAGCAGAGAGGGGAGCCCTGTCACTTGGGCAACCCAGGGCCTCCATACATCTTGCAAAGGCTCATTTTTTTTTCTTTTGTGCCCAGAGAGGAAACTCCTCCAACACTGTGCTGTGAGGGGTCGAGAATGTTTTTCTAACATTGGACTCTTCCGTCACAAGAGGTACTGTAACTTCAGGGACACAAAAACTATATTATAGTCTTCTGAGACTGAAATGCCAATAATTTGTAATATAAGGTGTGCTGGAGGTCACAATTTAAATTTATAGACTCTTCAAGGCAGGTAGACAGAATTGGTTAACTATTTAAAGGTCTTGGTGGAAGGGCGTTCAGTTGCTTGTACTTAACACTGACAAACACAAGGATCATAGGATTCAAAATACACGGACCAACAGACAAGCATTATAGGATTCTACTTAACACAGAGAAAAGGACAAGGATTCTTTAACAGAGATCAAACTTAATGTCACAAGGGATCTCCATTGTAAAGTGCTCTCACCTGCAGCCTAAAAATGGCCACAAGAAATCTTAACAATTATGATGAAAAATTTAGTTTGGCAAACCAATAGCTAAGCTGGCTGAGACAAAAATAATCCAAACTTTTCCATTTCATCATCATGTTGCGTAATTAGCACGGATATCCATGACAATTTCTCACCAACATTCTCTATCATTCATTGCCCCAGGAAGGTCCTCTGCGCAGCATCCAGTATCTGCACAGAGTTGGTCAGTGTAGGTCCTAGCATGTCCATGTGATGGCTTCCACAGAAGAACATCGGTTATGAGTTCATCCTTGCTCCTCCAGCAGTGTCCAGCATGTCCATCTCACTTGACCACCAGATACAGGTTAGTATCATACTTAGGAAATTAAGTAGTCAGTGTTTTATCCCTCTGCAGAGGAAGCAGTCAGTGTATTCACTCTGATCTGTGAGAAGAAAATAGTACCAGCCAGAGCAACAAAACATTATTAGCTCCAGAACGTTGAAAAAAAGATAGAGCAGCATTAGAAAAGAGTTCATAGTAAAGTGACATCATAATTGAGCTTTAACAGTTGCTAGCGACCAGAGAAACTCACAATTCTGTCTGTAAGAATAATGTTACTGAGACTCATCTAATTAACTTTTATAATAAATGTATGGTTGGCATACAACTTGCTGAATCCAATAATCAGATTCCAAATCAACCAGAACCATTTTCTTTTTTGTCAACCTCATAAACATTGCCATGATTGCTGCTTGGATGATCCACTCTAGAACTAATCCGAACAAGCTTTCCATTTCAAATTCAGCAGGGAGGTGACCTTTTGCTAACTCAAAGCTAACATACTGCACCAAAGAGCTTTTGCTGGTGCTCTCAGAGGTGCACTTTGGTGTGAATGTTTTAACAAATTGTAGAATAATCATAAGTTCCCATTAAATAAGACAACAAGTAGCTGTAACTCAATACAGATCTAACCTTGTTGCAATCCCACTGCAGAATGCCAGAGTATTTATGAAGCCTCATAACATCATAGAAACCAAGCAGCCAATCAGGACTCAAGGAATGGAATCATCCAAAAAACATGAATGGACTATTCTTGAGTCCCATAAGTACTACCTAACTTGGACACTTGTTCAGTTGTGCTTAGTCAGATGCTGTTGTCCAAACCAACAGTATACTCACTGACTGACTTCAATACAAATGACACAAGGTCAATATAAAGTGTGCAAGCTAAAGATGTACAAAAGATGCAATGTGCATCTGGATGCTGAAAGAGACAAGGAAATAGTTTAAAATTGCTTTCATTGAACACATTTATATTTACAGATGTAGGTGTATTTTAAGAGGGTTTTTTTTGCATGTGGTTATATGGTTTCAAGTATTCCTACCTAATACAAATAATTTGCACACAAAAAAACTGAAAACTGTTCAACTAATACTAATAATCTATACATAATTATATGGTTTCAAGTACCTTTTTCTATGTAATAATAATCATTTGTTTTCATAGTTATATGGTTTTAAGCAACTAATAATAATAATCCTTAATAAACAATCACAGTAACTATTCTTAATACAGATAATTTAGTTATAAGGTATCAAGTATTCCTATCTAGTATGAATAATTTCTAAACAGATCTATTTGACCAATAAATGGGACCCTAACAGGTACTACCACTGAAGGCCAGAGTTGACCAGGGAGTAATGACAATGAAGAGCTTCCTAGAACTTGGCATCTGATGCAGTTTAGTGTCATACCCAGGACACCCCTTTTTTGGGGTGGCAGTCTTACTCATCTTTAAGAGATGCAGTTAGTGTATTTTAAGTCCCGCCGAAAGGTCAGCCATTTTTGTTTTTTTTAGTATTTTCAGTAGACACATTTAAGTTGAATTTTGTTTTGCAAAATGCACTCTCCATTGTTCCTCAACTGAAAGTCACATGACTCCAAACCTTGAAAAGATTGAATTTTGAAAATTCCCTGACATTGAATTTGTGTAAACAGTACTAATATATATGCTAAAAATTATAATTGCATTTACTGCTTCCATATTTGGTAGGATGAATGTTAAGTAGCACTTTATATTTATATAACCTATCAACATTTTCACATATTTGGTGAGATTGGTTGGTTGGTTGGTTTTAGAGTATGCCAACCCTTGTTGATTATCTTATGCCCAAGTCAATCTCTTTCTTTTTTGCAAGCCATTATATGGTTTCAGCTAACTAATGATAGAAGTGTGTAAACAATTATAATTTCAAGTAACAATTCATAATTACCTTGAGAAAAGAAGAACCATCATAGCAAATATTATATAGCATTATTGGTGCGTTGAAAGCAAGAAATCACAAAAAAAAACAAAAAACGGCCACAAATGAAGAAGAAAAAATGCTCTTTCACAAAGACAATGCACCGTGTCACAAGTTGATCGCAACAATGGCAAAACTACATGAATTGCACTTTGAATTGCTTCCACATCCACCCTATTCTCCAGATCTGGCCCCCAGCGACTTCTGGTTGTTTGCAGACCTCAAAAGAATGCTCCATGGAAAGAAATTTGGCTCCAATGAAGAAGTGATATTGGAAACTGAGGCATATTTTGAGGCCAAAGAAAAATTGTTCTACAAAAAAGTCATCAAATTGTTAGAGAAGAGTTGGAATCAGTGTATCACCCTAGAAGGAGACTATGTTGATAAATAAAGTCGAATTTTGCCGAAAAGTTGTTGTTTAGGCCCAAGACTTATTGAATGCTGTGTTATTGAATCATTCTTCTAATGTTATATCCATGGAGCTATCTCTTAAGACAATAACAAAAATAACACTCTTCTATTTCTAATTAAAATCTAGGTCAGAGATAAGTAATGAGTGTATACTTAATGAGTTCACAGATCAGGTTGATGCATGAAAGCTTTTGTTTTGCACTTTTTTTGTTTTGCTAATGCTTTTCGTTGGTAGTTACTGTTCTTCATCTAAATTTGCTAAAATCTCAACTCTCATGTGCATTAAGCAGCAGCAGCAGCAGCAGCAGCAGAAGAACTTTCACATATTTTATGGGTCTTAATGTATAATACTTAAATGGATCCTAATGTAATTATAGGCTGTTTTAAGCATTGTCTTGAAACAGTAATCACAGGAAACAAAAGATAAATACAGAAAGAAAGAGAAAAAAAAAAAGAAAGGTCTGTGTATAAACTGGCACACAAATACAATTGTATACAAATAAATATATTTATGTACACATACCATGGTGTTCTATATAATCATTCAGGCAAAGTCAATAACTGGGGGCTGAAAAATTTACTTCCGGTTAGAGATTTTACTACTTCATTTGCGAAATCAGAATATTTTTTTTGGTAGTGAATTTTAGACCAAATTTGTTTATTACAATAAATATAAGATAATATTGTTAAGACCAAAGGGTATAGAATAAATAGATCTTATACTTACTTCAGTTGAATAATGGTAAAAGTTACTCCAAGTGTAAATGCAAAACTTTCTTTGAAATTTCTTAAGTCGATAAACAAAGTGGTTAAATCTTAAATTGGAAGCAAATTTTTAGCCCCCAGTTATTCACTTTGCCTATAAGATAAGTCGGCTCCTTTTAGAAGAATGCCAGGACAAATATACACATATGATGGACAGACTTTTTTATCAATCTCAACATATAAGGGCCTAACAATTCATTTAAAGATGTGAATTATTGGACTACCTACATAGGTGATTTGGCCACACTGAAGAGCTATGATACAGCAAAACAATAATATATATGGATTATATATATATATATATATATATATATATGGTGGAGAAGTGAGGAACACAAGAACAAAACCCAGACAAAAGTGTGTAGGATATATTTCGCTAGAGCTTTGAGCTCGGCATCATCAGTCATTTTAATGAATTATCAGGTTATCATACAAGTGTTTTGTACATTTAATTTCAGCAATGCTTCACTTATCAAACCAATACACAGAAAAAGACTTAGACGCCTATGCGAATCAGCTATAATAGCCCACACTGAAACTATAAACCAAGTGCCTGGATTTTTTAACCTGGACTTATCTGTTGCAAAAACTATCACACATGAACACAAAATTAAAATTGAAAATGGGTAATTCAAAACTTATTAAAAATTTTTTTTTTTAAAACTTCACCCATAATTTGACTTTCTCCCTTTTTTGCCTATGTTTCAAAATTTCCTCCTAACCCCTAACTTTACCTTTCATCTAACCACTTCCCCAATCCCCTACAACTAACCAAACTTCCTCTTCTGACCCCTTTTCCCTCACACTCAGTGACCTACTCTGCCCTAACCCTAACCCACCCAACCACTCCCCTTTGCTGCTGCTTTGATCAAATTTCTCTCCAAGAAGGCCACCCACCTCCACCCCTAACCTGTTTCTTTTACAATATATCTCTCTACTTTCACCCTGCTTACTATCTCTATCCCCTCCCCTGATTTCCTTCTCTTCCTCTCCAATGATTCCTGCTTGACCATTCAAAACCTCTCCTCACTTGACCTCCTCTCCACCTCCTCCTGATACACTTTCCCTTCTATAAAACACTTGTATGATAACCTGATAATTCATTAAAATGACTGATGATGCCGAGCTCAATGTTCTAGCGAAATATATCCTACACACTTTTGTCCAAGTTTTGTTCTTGTGTTCCTCACTTCTCCACCACATTCTGTCAGATTTATTCCAATCCTCTTTCCACACACACATATATATATATATATATGGTAAAGAATAGAGGAAAAATGTGGACAAAGAACAACTCAAACAAGTAGATGTAGGAGATATATTTTGTCGTGCATTGAGTACAACTTCTTCAGTCTTTTTTGTTTTTTTGAAAATGATGTATCTCCTACATCTACTTGTTTGAGTTGTTCTCTGTCCACATTTTCCCTCTATTCTTTACCACATTCTGTTGGATTTACTCCAATCCCCCTATCCTTATTTATATATACATATCATAGATTTGCTCTATGACTAACAATAAGAGTACACTGCAACACTTTTTTTTTAAATAAAATTTAAAAAATTAAAAAAACTCCTATGTCATAAGGAAAATTTCTTTTCCGATTTTTGGATTATATATGTGTGTGTGTGTGTGTGTTTAGTGTATCTGTTTAGCAACATATCAACTCCTTATGAGTAATTTAATGCAAAAATTTGATTCATTTGTAAATGTTTGATCATAATTATACATATATTTTCAACATTATATCTTATATTTATGTTTAAATTTAAACTCTTATTCATGTCTATATGCATTCATTTGCACAATTACATGTTTTCAAGCATTCCTATCCAATACTAATAATTTTCAAACAGATCTATTAGCCCCTAACAGGTACTACCATTCCAAGTCAGAGTGGACCTAGGAGTAATGGGAATGAAGGAGTATCATCACATAATGAATAGGTTAGCATATTCATTTTGTAATGTAGTGTAAAAGAATTTTAATTTAATAGTGGTAAAACAATGAAAAATACAGTGTCATACAGTATGAGAGGCAGGCATTGAATCCAGCTTGACCTGTGATGGGATATTCTCATTGATTGAGGATGTCACGTGTCGGCCCAATCCATGAGAAAGTTAGATAAGCGACAGAGATCTTTGGAGTGAGATGTATCATGGCCTCTCAGCTGAAATTATTTTCCGCACATCCCATATATGCCAGTCAAACACAAAGGTCCATTTAATGTGGGGCCACTGACAAACCAAAGCTCATGGGATGGTAGGCATAAAAAATGTGTGTATCCCCTTGGCATTCCCCATCACGGGGAATACCCCAGGTACTGGGCAATAAATCCAGCCCTGCCCCTTTAAATCAAGGGGGCAGGTGTTGCCTGTGGGGGATGGTCGCTGGGATCATGCCATTAATCTCATTACTGGTTCAGTGGCCATATAAGTATATGGACTCTGCTGAATTCTTCTCCATGAACATGTTAAAATATGGGGTCTTGGTAATAAAATACATAGAGATCAAACACCAGAGATACATCAGAGACGATAAAGAAAACAAAGAGATCTCAACCCGGTTAGCTGAGAAGGTTAGAAAACTTAAAATATAGTAGAACAGAGAATGTAAGAAATAATAAGTATACAAGAATACTCCACAGTTCACAGAGCTCCAAAACTGGAGCCTCACCACCAGATGCTGTTCAGTGTCACATCTAGGATAACTTTTTATTTTGATGGGGTTCTTACCCATCTGCCTAAAATACAGTCGGCATTTTCTAGACCCTGCCAATAAAGGTACCTTAACTAGGAATATATATGTGGATAGAGCACTTGCCTATGTAGAGATTTGTGTAGAATGATCAGTATTCAACTGTGTTGCAAGTTGAATCTGCTTCTCAGAATCCAAACTTGGTAAGTGGTTTAAATAGCAGCCTGGGCTATTCTACTATGTGGCATGGTCAAGTCAATTCCTAGGATTTTGATTGGCTGGTTGTTTTAGTGTGTATATTTTTATCCATATATACTGAACACTTGACCATGTCCTGTCAGTTGCTACAAAGTGTATTCGGTTAGTCTTTTTTTTTGTCTGGTGACTGGATGCTAGTCACATTCTTCCTGTGAAAATGAGTACGATGTTCATTCTAAATGAGCAGAAAATTTTTGTTGATAAATCTGCTACCCAAGAGGAAAATATGCAAAGGATGTATAGAATAATCATACTAAGTTCCAATTACCGTCAAATTGATAAGACAAGGCAACAAGTAGCTGTAACTCAATACAGATCTAGCCTTGTTGCAATCCCACTGCAGAAAACCAGAGTATTTATGAAGCCTCAGAAAATCATAGAAACCAAGTAGCCAATCAGAACTCAAGGAATGGAATCACCCAAATACATTAATAGACTATTCTTGATTTTCATAAATACCAGCTGTTTGTTCAGTTGTGCTTAGCCAGTTGCTGTTGTTCAAACCAACAGTATACTGACTGATTTCAATATGAGGATACAAACCTGTGAGGGAATATTCTATTGGATTTCAACTCCAATATTTGGGATTATAATTGACACGACAATGATCCCAACTTCACCTTCTGCAGAGCTGTGAAAACATGTTTCAGTTAGATGCAACACAGACTTCAGAGCAAGTAGACCTGTTAGGTCACCACTCTGATGTTGTTTCTCCCCCCGGAACAGAATCAAATGGGCAGGGTTGCGAAATAAAGCTTGATCAAGAAAATAACCAAGTCTTGTTTGTTAATTGAATATTAAAAACAATGACCAGTCCAGCATGAAGAATCAACAAAGAAGACCAACCCTTAAGAGAAGCCCACTAGATCAACAAGAGAAAATGGTTGACGAGGTAGACAAAGAAGTAGAAGCAAAAGTTTAACAAGTAAGACATCAGTTATCATCTACCTATCTGTCTGTCTGTGTCTCTCTCTCTCCTTGATTATATACCCAATGTCATATAAGGGTTATATAACAGATGTCTAGATGAGTCAATCACAATTTAAAGGAAGAATAAAAAAAAGAATTAATGAAACCAGACTTGATATATTCTGATCAGCAGTTTTTGGCAACAGGCACCATACTCACCAAACCTAACTTCATCTATTCCTGGACAAAGGAATGTGTTTCTTTAATTGGATATAAGTTCAAGCAGCTGTCAACTCGGACAATTAGCAGGTGGGATTGATAACATCATAGCCTAAGGTACAATTGCTTTTAATTACTTTTATCGTACATTCTCTTAAATAATTTTCTTTTTAAATCAGTACAAATAGTCATCAACTTATTGTAGAATAATCATACTAAGTTCCAATTACTGTTGAATTGGTAAGACAAGGCAACAAGTAGTTGTAACTGAATATGAATCTAATCTTGTGGCAATACTACTGCAAAATGACAGGGTATTTATGAAGTCTCATAACATCATAGAAACCAAGCAACCAATCAGGACTCAAGGAATGAAATCACCCAAATACATGAATGGACTATTCTTGACTTACATAAATACCAGGCACTGGTTCAGTTGTGCTTAGCCAGTTACTATTGTTCAAACCAATTGTATACTGACTGACTGACTGACCTCAATACTTATCACCTTCTTAGGTTCTGACCAACCAGTCTTAAGTCGGGCTGCTATACACCATATACAGCCTCTGTACTGTATGCAAAGAACCCAATATGGTTCCCACCTTTCATTTACACAATTCTATGGAACTATACTTCATAAAAAGAAAAAAATAATAATCCTGGGTATGGCTCCAGTTCTAGAGCTAATTTTAATGCAAAAAGTAAACGGTTTATTTACTGTCTGTAAATGTCTCACTAATGTAAACAAATGGTTTATGGAATTAATATAAATACTCTAAAATTGTTAGACATTTAAATCTGTAAAGGTTTTATTAATAATCTTTAAGTAAATAATTTATTTTAGGATTTTTTTATAAATAAACATAAAATAAATGTTTTACACATTTAAATAATTTTGTATTTTTAAAGAAAATGACAATACAAAATAATTCAAATTAATATTTTTCTTGTAGATTAGTTTCATTTATTTCACAAATTAATATTTATTCATAATTATGAAATAAAGATATTAATTCTACATAAAAATAGTTTTAAAAAAAATGATATTAATTCAAATAATGTTTTATGAAAAATTGCATATACGATTTTTTATTATGTTAAATGGTTTGATTTTTTAAATTTTATATTGTAGGTGTATCTTTATTGTAACTTTGCTTTAAATAAAATAAATAATAAGCAGTATATGTTCATTATCTAATTCTTCTTTTCTTTTTTTTTTTTTTTTGGTAAAGTTTGATTTGGGTTTACTGTTTAACGTAAGTGTATTTTTTCATAACTTTGCTTAAATCAAAATATGTTATGATTCATAAAATAATTAAACATTATATAATATATATATATATATATATATATATATACACACACACACATTATTTCTTTTACAATAAATGGTTTGATTGTTTTTTAATTGTTTGTCGTACGTGTATTTTTATTGTTAACTTAGCTTAAATATTTGAAACACTAATAATCGTTATTTTGTTTTCTAATTTTTTCTGTATTTTAATTTACAAATAGATTTTACAAATTTTACAATGATAATTATTTTATTAAAACTTTCCCTGTCAAATATTCATTCAGTATATATTTGGTTTTAATTTTTAAGTGTTTTAGATTTTTAGTTACAACTTGTGCAACTCACAAATACCCATAGACATTTCACCTTATATATATATATAATTAGCACAAATTAAGATTGATGGTCTGGCCATAAAATAATTGGGAAAGTTATTTTCAGAAATATTACTAATTGTTTAGTATACAGAAGACCTAACTGTGTTCCTGCAATTTGTCAATCCTGAAAACTATTGATTTTCATCAGTTTTAGAAGAGGGGCTTCAGTTTACAATGTAAATAATATGTCAAAACGATCTCTGACTTTCTGATATGCATGTATTCAGTTTAGTTTTCCTTTGGTTTTATTTACAACTTTGAAATGGTAAAATTTAGAATTTTCTCCCACTCCTCCTATTATAGATTTTTCTCCTCTTAGCAAATAATAAAAAATAAAGGAAATGTGGCATTGCAGGGTTTCAAAGAAAGTTATAGAAACAAAGACGTGTTCACATCAGGAAAAAGAAAAAGTCAGACATGTGGTTACAAAAAAATACCACTCACTTTATTTTTGGTATTGCTATCTCCCTCTTGACCAGTCTCAAAAACAAGAAGACATGAAGGGTTATTCAACCCAATGAAGGAAAGATCCTATTGTTTTATAAATTGTTGCCCCCCTTTGGGCAGTTTTGCTAGTCTCAAAATTTATGTTGTTCCTTGTCACTCTTCCAATAGCTCACTGACTGATCCATTTAAAAAAACAAAAAAACAATTCTCATGCAAACGTTCCTTGCATCTACAACAAGTGTTCTTGTAGTTAACCATTTGTTGTTAGTTACACAGCCGGGAACTAGGATCACTGATGATAGTTTGGTTCGTTTTACGGCATATCAACCCCAGTGGATCATTTAATGCCAATAAAGTTTTGAAATAAAATCATCCTTAATGGATACTTATTTTTATAAATACATTTTTCTATTTAACCCATAGATGGGACCCTAACAGGTACTATCACTCCAGGTCAGGGTGGACCTGGGAGCAGTGGTGATTAAGGGGTGCTCTACATTCTCCAAAACTGGAACCTCACCATCAGATAAAGTTTAACGTCATTCCCAGGACATGTAGACCCTCAACCACCGCCTTCTAGCACCCATATGATAAAAAGGGTTGGGGCAATAGGGTTGGGGCAATCATATAGGTGCTAGGGCTTGACGTGACCAGCCGATTGATCGGAAGGGGCCTCTCCGACCGCCCATCTAGCCCATGTCATGGACTGCTCAACCACCTGGGTTCTATCCTTAAACATCACAGGTCACCACCCACGACAAACAGGTGGCCCCATTGGGGGAGTCTTACCCCTCTGCAGAGATGCAGTCGATGCATTCTAACACCCTAGCTGACAGGGCGGGAAGTGCTCACTTCATTATAGAAAAATAACTGGATACATGCGTGTTAGAATGTTTATCCAGACTTTGATGATAAAGATCAAATTATAATCACCAAGAGATGTTGCAAAGAATATATTTCCATTTTAATTTTTAATTAAAACTAAAAATTGTCTTAAATGTAGCAAATTAATGAGCTGCAGACAAACTTGTGAACTGTGCCTATGGCCACCAATTTCCTCTAAATAACAATATCATATTTATCATGATAAAAATAAGCAGATCTCTATTTCAGACAACTGGAACTCTTTGTCCTTCATAAAAAAATAAATAAATAAAATTTTAAAAAGTAATCCTGGATATGGCACAAAACTACACCCAGTGGTGAGGCTCCAGTTGTGGAGCTTTAAAGAGGATGATCTTTAAGATTTCATCTTTGCTGCCATTACTCCCAGGTCCACTCTGAACTTAGAGTAATACCCTACCATATAAGGATCAAACAGATCCATTTGAAAATTATTAGTATCATACTACAGGAATACTTGAAACCATATATCTGTGTGCAAATTATTAGTATTAAAAATAGTTACTAGAAAAGTTTGCAAGGATTATTATTATTTTTTGTATTCACCCAACTCCTCCACTGTGAGCAGGAAGCAATACAAGGTATTTGCTATTTCTTATAATGTAATAAAACTTTGAATTATGTTTTTTCAGTTTTTATAATAATTATAGTATATTTTTTTGCAATTTTCTCATAAAATACTATGAAAATGGAAAAATGGAATTTACCAAATGTGGAAATTAAAAAAAGAAATGAAATTTACCAAAAGTGGAAACAGAATTAAGAAAAATTTTAAACGCAAAATTGGGGACCTTAATGGTGTAATGGTTATCAGGGAATGGATATGGAGACTCAAGTACAAATCCTGGACAAGGCTGTTAGCATTTCATATAGTGTTAATACCCCATTAGAAAAAGTATGAATCCAACTATTCTCCTTTCAGCTATGGGTAAAATAGCAGAGCAGACTGGGCTCTTTATCCTTGGTTAGGTAACTGGATTGAAGGAAAACTCTGAATTCAAACCTGTTAAACTCCGCTTAAAAATTTACCTTGTGTTGCATCTGCTTATATGGAGGGGTTTAGTAAATACATACTTGCAACCAAAAGTGACTTAGGCATAAAATAACCCAACAAGGGTTGACATACCAACAAACCAAATTCATAAGGTCAAATGAAAGATTTTATTCTTTACCGATAATCATTCAGTTTTATTTCCTCTTATTTCATAAAGAAGCTGTCTAAACTGGTTTGAAAATTCATTTTCAACAAGTGAATGACATTGTCTTCAAGATTTATAGCTTTTACCTGTTTAGTGAGTTTTATTCACAGGATCAATTTAAGGATGACTTCCCATTCATATATACTGAATATCATATATAAAAATTAATATATAAAAATTGGTTAGTTTAATTGATTTATCGTTCCTCTCAAATGATCATTAAATTATCATCATTTATTTAAAGACATTTTACATTTCAATACAAAAGCTTGTTAACAAACTTTTTTTATATTGTGAAATATAATGCTCTATAGTTTAAAGTAAATAAAACCTGATATCATATCTATTATATTTATTTATAATATACTATATAATCTTATGGAGGTGTTTGTGGAGTAATGATTAGCATCGTAGAAAATAGACACGCAACTAGAGTTCAAATTGTGGACAAGGCTGGTTGCATTTCATATAGTGCTAATAATCTTGGGAAAGGTATGCAACCAACTATTCTCCACCCAGTTGGTTGTGGTTGTAGGGTACACCGACTGCACGTCTGCAAGGTAAGACTTTGGGCTGTAGATGGCTACTCGTAATGCCTAAAAAGTAAAGTTGGTGGAGTTGCCTATTGTCGGTATTAGCTAGACAGTGAAGGAGTTTATCCTCTTTGCTAGCACCACACCTACCATCAGTTTCCTCTTTGACCTTGAAATGGCAACTGGTCAAGAAGAAAATCTCTGAAATCAATCCTGTTAAACTCATATAGTAGATTTATGTAGAGGTGTTCAGTAAATACATATTATATAATCTTATGATATTTTATAATATATAATATGCTACTAATTCAGTAGATGTTCATCAGTCGAGCTAAGAGTTACCTATTTGTAGCCCAACTTTCAAGAATTGTTTAGGTCATCCCTAGAAAAAGTTTTAAACTATTTTAAACTCATCTATTTCATTCTACTAATAATCATTTCATTTCCTCTTCCTTAATAAAAACCTGTCTAAACTGGTTTGTGAGTTTCATTTTTTTTTTGGGGGGGGGCTAAATGCCTCCATCTTCTTTTAAGATTGGAGCAATCACTTGTTTAGCAAGTTTTACCCATAAAAGTAATTTAAGGATGACTTATTAATAAACTGTACATCTACCATGGATAAATTTTTCCCTTTTTTTTTTTCAGCTGGGCCAGCAATTTTAAATGTGCAGTAAGACAACTAAAGTTTGGTAGCATAAAAATACATAAAAGATGAACAGAGAATGAATATGGCCATTAGGTGATTTTGTCTCTATTCTTTGAACAATAAAGACATCTCCTGTCTCCTTTCAATCATCAAGTAAGACTTCTTCCATTTTGAACCCCTTCCACATACTGCTTGTTAATAGATCAATGTATGGATATTCCTAACTTTTGAGATACATTGGTATATTCTTTTCAATACTACTTAATATACATTAAATGTCTCTGCATGTGTATCTGAGTTTATCTTGTCTTTCTTTCCCTTTATTCTGTGTTAGTATATCATGGATATACTACTATTGGTCCTTGGTGAGTGAAGACTCAACAAAATATCTTCTCAACCTTATATTGAAGTCAGTCAGTCAGTATACTGTTGGTTTGAACAAAAGTAACTGGCTAAGCACAACTGACTTAGTGCCCAAGACAGTTGGTATTTATTAGCATTCCCAGTTAATTTTTTTATTTGAGGTTATTGTTATTTAATCATGTTAGTTATATAGAGCTTTGTAAATGGAGTTCAAAACTGTCTGAATTATACAAATATCCCCAGTTGTTCAAAAGTTATGAGAATTTAAAGCCCCAAAATTGGGGTAAAAAAGTGGACATGATTTTAATAAAAAAATCTGTCAACTCATGGACCGATTCTGAACAAGAAATTCAGTAATCACCATTTCTTTATTTTTGAAGCAATTTTGATAAAACTTTGCATTCTTATGTAAAATTCTATGTTCTTTCTGATTCTGGTCTTAGATTTTATGTAACTCCATGCAAGAGCCCATTATTTGAGGAATAAAAAGTAGGAATGCCAAGATTTTTTTTTTTTAAGTTTACCACAAGATTATTCAACATTTTCATTTTATACTGTATGTATACACATATATAATATTAATTTAAATATATAACATCACTTAGAAAATACATTTCTAAATGCTTATGTTGAATTACATAAAAGAAATAGATTACCTATTTACATGTTTTCACACAAACCCGGTCAGTGTGGGCCATTTTTTTGTTTTTTTCCAAAATTGAAACGAATAAAAAATAATTCAATTGTTAAAAACACATAAAAGTTAAATATTTAGAAAGATTATGTTATTTTATTTTCAACGATATAAATATCTTAAAAATTGGACAAGAAATAAGCGATGAATTTAAACTTTATTGTCTGCATAAACGATGCCTAGCTGACGGCTGTCAGACAAATTTAAGTTTTTTTTTTTCAAAATACAAACTTTCGAAGCAAATCCCGAACGGTATAGCAATCTTTATATTTTACAAATTATATATCAAAATAATTCTGAAACTTTCTAATATCATGGACATAGGCTTTTTTTGCTTCTAATACACATTTTGAACAAATAGCCTTGAAGTTTGCACTATTGTATTTTTACTTCACGGGTCCTAGAAACAAAAAAAAAGGCCCCGTTGTACTTCCAGGTGTCTTCTAATTGAGTGCAAAATTTCAAGAATATTGATAAATATTAGCCACTAAGATTTTCCAAAGAAATGTAGAGTGTAAAATGTATTCTCAGAAAAAAATTTTATCACGCATTTTCGGTTGTTTGAAGCAAAATATATTTTTAACTCGCTGTAAAAAATTATTCTATTAATAAAAACACATACAAATTACATATTTAGAGAGATTATTTTATTCTCTGTCTAACCATATAAATAATTTTTAAGATTGAACCATAAATATACGAGAAATTGTTATTTTAAATCAATAAGGTCCAATTTGGGACATCAGTTGACAGGGTGATTTTACATCCGAAAGTCACGTAAATTTGAGTTTTTTCTTCAAAATCCAAACTTTCGGAGCAAATCCCAAACGGTATAGCAATATTTAAATTTCACAAATTTTATACAAAAATAATTTTGAAACTCTCTAATATTACGGATATAGTGTTTTTTTTGCTTCTCTTATATTTTTTAAACAAATAGCCTTGAACTTTGCCCTCTCATATTTTCATGTGTCCTAGAAACAAAACAAAAAACCCATTTGTACTTCCAGGTGTCTTCTATTGAGTGCAAAATTTCAAGAGTATTGATAAAGATTAGCGACTTTGATTTTGAAAAACAAACAGCGTGTAAAATTCCTCCTAAAAAAAAAAAAACCAATCATATTTTTGTTTTCAGCTGTTCAAAAAAAAAACAGTTTTAACTCGCTGTAAAAAATAATTCATTGATGAAAACCGATAAAATTACATATTTAGAAAGATTATTCTATTCTCTTTCCAACCATATAAATATTTTTAATATTGGTTAAGAAATACTCGAGAAATTGCAAATTTAATTGATTAAGATCGTAATTTGAAAATGTCAGCATTTTCAGCTAAATGCTTGTAATGCTATATTTATGAAAATCAAGAATAGTCCATTCATGTATTTTGGTGATTCCATTCCTTGAGTCCTGATTGGCTGCTTGGTTTCTATAATGTAATGAGGTTTCATAAATACCCTGGTATTCTGCAGTAGGATTGCAACAAGATTAGATCCGTATTAAGTTACAGCTTCTTGTTGCCTTGTCTTACCAATTCGACAGTAATTGGAACTTAGTATGATTATTCTACATCTCCCCTTCCTCCCTTCCACCCATTGCATGGATGTTGTGGATGTTGTTCCTTTTAGTTCCTTTTGGCCAGGTCGATTACAGGGGAGAAACCTGGACAATGCACTGGGTATTTTCATCGGCATTGGTTTAGGGAGCAGAGTGACATTGGGTGAGGCCAGATCAATTTAGTATGATTATTCTACAATGTCATGGTAATGGGTTATTTTAGTGTGTAAATTGTTATCCTTGATACCAATATAGATTATGAAGTAAAAAGGATACTAACCAAAATCAGGATGCAAAAGAAAAATTTTGAAATGCGTATCCTTGTAGGATAACATAGACCTAGACTGGTGGTGGCTGCTCAGGTTCAAGGCAGTGAACAAGCTATATCAACCGATTATTAGGAGAGTCAATTTAGACATACTAGGTTGTCAAAGTTTTCATACATTCCCTTATTCTGACCACAGAATGGTGCGCTTTTTAATAAGATTAGATTAACCTAAGGTTAGGATGACTGGCTACTGAAAATTCAACAAATCCTTATTGGATAGGAAGGATTTTCAGACCCAACTAGAACACTAAACTAGGAGCTGTTCTTGGAAATAGATGGTTGGATATATTGAAATCTAAAATTAGGTTCTTTGCTGCCGACTATAGTATATGACTCAACTTAGACTGGCAATGCAAACAATGGTGCATATCGCATACATGTGTCCTGGCCTCCTGCCCTAAAAAAAAAGCTAAACGGCGCCTGCTGAAAATCCAACCTACACTATTACTGAACTCCCTAGCTGTTTGAAGGCATTTTCCCCTAAAAGTTAATGTGATATGAAAGCGACATTTACCCCCCACCCATCTTTTTTGGACAAGTAAATGTAAATATTTTATCCTCCCCCTTTAAAATATCTTTTTCTTTCGGTATTTTCATTTTATTTTAATTCAAAACAACTGTCACAAATTCTTACGACCAAATTTCAAAAATAGAAATAATCAATACATTATTAAACCAAACAACTGTCACAAGGGGAGTTCAATAGTATTGCGGGTTGAATTTTCAGCAGGCACCGCTTAGTGTTTTTTAGGGTAGGAGGCCAGGATGCATTTATGCAATAATACCCCAAAGGACAATACAAGAGCTGTGCAAGTATGAGACAGATTAGAAACATAGTTAAAGCTGCACTGGTCTCCTTACTTAATAAGAAGGGCCAGGTTAAAAGAATTTTGTGTGAAGCAATAAACATAACTCACAAATTATGAGCTGAGGAAAAATGAAATGCACCACAACATATAGCTGGATGAATGGATGGCATCTAACTACAAACGAAGGCATTTGCAAGGAATTTCAAGATTACTTCCAGAAGCTTTGCACTAGAGAGCTAGGCATGAGCTCTGCTCAATTCAACACCTATCTCACTAATTTGTCTCACCTTGAGGCGACGGAAGCAGTTAGGTGTGAGGGGCCCATAACAGACGATGAAATCCAGCAAGCGCTGAAGAAAGTCTGTATTGACAAGACTCTATGTATTGATGGTTTTCCTTTCCTTGCATTGATGGTTTTCTTTACAAGGTTTATTTGAGGCTGTCATACATGTTTATATCCTTGCTGATAACAATCTATAACAACTGGTTGAGTTGGACTATTTCTAAACTTTTCACCAGGGATGGAGTTAAGTTTCTATGAAAGAACTATGTAATAGGGATAGGATTAGTAATTTTTACCCTTTAATGGTGTTAAACACTCACTTAAAGATCTTGGCAAATTCTTTGCAGACTGTCTTACTAGTCAGTTTAGATTTGAACAATCTTGTGCTGTGAAGAGCATGGTTTGTATAATTATAGAAAAATTCAGCAATAAAGCCACACTGATCAATTCAGATGAGTCCAAGGCCTTTTAATTGATTGATTGAATTTAACGGCATGTCAACCCATCCAGGGTCAAATTTATTGTTATGTCTTTTTTTTTTTTTTGAGGATTTTATTGATTTTGACAGTAGGTTGTTTGCAGTTGTTTGTTGCTGAGTGAATTGGAAATCAGTTTAATGGATAAGTTTATAGGATAAAGTTCAAGTTTGTTATAAGCGATAGTTTGGTAGAAAGTTGTTTTTTTTAAATAACTATTATAAACATTTTTTTTATTTAACCCCTAGATGGTAGCCTAACAGGTACTACTAGTCCGGGTCAAGTGAACCTGGGAGCAATGGTGAGGAAGGGGTGCTCCACATTACCCAAACCTCCAAAACTGTAACCTCACCATCAGATAGAGTAACATCATTCCTAGGACATGAAGACCCTCAGCCACCACCTTCTAGCACATATATGATAAAAAGGGTTGGGGCTTGCCATAAGGGCAATAGAGTTGGGACAATCATATAGTGCTAGGGCTTAGTGTGACCAGCCGATTGATCAAAGGGGCCTTCTGATCACCTGTCTAGCCTAAGTAAGGGTCTAAGTGGAGTGTTATGTCGTGGACTGCTCATCCACCAGGATTCTCTTCAAGCATCACGGGTGGCCACCCACAGCCAATAGGTGGCCCCATTATGGGGGGTACCCTTTGCAGAGGTGCAGTCAGTGTATTCTAATGCCCCAGCTGACAGGGTGGAAGGCCTTTTGATACAGTTGACTAGTTTCTTGAATCATGCTGTTAGATCCAATTTTTATATGCATCCACTAGCATCATGATGGAGGTGAATAGGGTAAAATCAAAACCTTTCACTTTGTCTCGATCAATTCGATAAGGTTGTCCACTGTCGCCAACGCTTTATATTCTTGTGGTGGTAACCTTTGAAGAATTAAGCTTGTGCAACCAGGTATTCCGTTAATGCTGATGTGACTTGGAACAACCAGTGCTGAGATCTCAGAAGCCAGCATAGTATTCGAAGGTATGAAATGGTAATAGGTACCAAACCACAAGTCTATCTTGCAGTTAGGCTCTGGGATGTTGGACTCACAATTTTGAATGTTTGAATCTGGATACATCGCTGAAAAGGATACAATCGATGTATTCTAAGCCCCCTAAGAGATATTAAACATTTAAAAAAAAATAATTTATATCTAAAAATACCATGCTTCCCTGTGTAAGGATTATATGTATCTACCAAATCTCTGAACAATTAGGATTTCTTAACTAGAATTTAACGGATTTGAATACAGTTTCCTTCCTCAAAGTTATATATATATATATGTGTGAGAGTGAGTGAAGGATTGAATAAATCTGACAAATGAATATAGTCATTTGTGTAGTTATATACACATTTTCCTCTACTTCAACACACACACACACACACACACACACACACACACATTCATATACATACAAAAGTTCTATAGATGAGTTATTCTCTAAAGAAACATAAAAAATACAAGCATACCCAGTGATGCTTATAGCTTTTTGATTTAGTACGTCCTAGGACATATGTTTGCTCTGAATGAGTCCCCAGGAAATTTTATGGGTCCCAACTAAAGCCGTCTAACTAATACCTTGTAACCTATCCTGTCTAATTCGTTTCTAAGAAACTATTGAAATGTATTTACAGTTAGCTTGAAATGGTGAGGTAACAAAAAAGAAAAACACTGGTACGCATGGATACGATTTTTCTACATCCTTTTAGATTTTTGTGAGTCAGGGACGCAGGACGCGTACCTATTAGCATCTCTGCATATCCAATATATCGAAAAGCAGAAATGAGACATCAAAATTCCATGAATGAATTTGATAGATCCTAACTTTTATTGTACAAAAATGAACACGATAAATGATATTATGTGGTCACTAATTCAGCATTTTTCAACCATTTCTAATTTCGTCAAATTAAAAATCGTACATAAATTAATAGTGATAAATATTTTCAAATATTCTATTTCTAATTTCTGAAAATATTTGCTTGTTTGTTTGTTTTTATTTGTTTTTATTAAAATGTAGTTTGAAATCACGTTTAGGTAAACTTGAATTTAGAAGTCACCAACTTTACAGAATAAAATAAAATCCACCGAAGTATCTCCATAAAAAAATAAAAATAAAACAAAAAAAAACTTCACCGATCATTAAAACTTAAAACAAAAACTTTTTTCCTTTCAAAAGACACAACAAAAGCACATGTCAACACGTTTTCTTTTTAAACTTAGCGGCAGACATGCCGGTCCACACATTTCCTGAAACCATACAGAGTATTAAATAAGCCTAAATCAGACTCCAAGGATTCAAGATTAAATCTCTTATTCATGGGTGAGCATCCGGAATTAAAATCAGGGCACATCATAAACAAAAACAAGAAAACTCATCCTTTTTATATCAAAACAACGTGAACTTACCTTAAGGTTCCCGCCATGTTGAAAACTAGATGCCTCGTTGTGAAGTGAGCTAATGCAGAGCTAGCAGCTTTTGCTTGTAGTAAAAAGATATATGAAAATACAATAGGAGAAACTGATTTTCGGAATACGAAACTAAAATAGTTAGCGATACAGAAGCGATTATTGATATTACATTTAAATATCAATCTATGACATAATCGAACATGCTACGATATAATTAATTATAAAATTTATCAAGTAATTATATAATTTGATATAAATTTATAAAAGAAATTTGATACTAAAAATCAAAATGGTCTACTTATTTGCGTATTAACTTAAGTTTCTGTTTTTAAAAATGATGGTTATTATTTACGTACTAGCCGGAGTACCCGCTCATCGCTGCGAAAAAAAAAAATTTTTATTTTATAATAAAAAAAATTAAATTCTATAACTTTATGAATGATTTTATTCTAAAATATAATAAATAGATTTTTTTTAAAATTGGAATAAAATTACAATATCAATTTTTATTTACTTTCACTTTTTCACACTCATTGCAAGAAATTTATTAGGAATGAATAATACTTAGGTATGTCCAATAGCAGTAAGGGGAGATAAAAAAAGAATTTAAATCTTTTCTGATTTTCAAACAATTACCAAAAATCATGGAATTGTCAGATTTTAATGAAATTTTCACCACTTTATTCATTAATGATTTAATTTTATAATGAATAACTTACTTTAAAAAAAATTGAAAATAATTTTTTTATCAATTCAGATTGTAGGGGTGGGTAACCTTTGGTCATTTGAATAAAAAAAAATTCCAGTCCCTAATTTTTGCATTTATAGAAAGATCATATCCTGAAAACCTCATTTAAAAAATTGAATTAAATTAAATAAAATAAATCATCACCCAAAAAGTTATTTGAAAATTTGAGTTATTTTTTTTAACTCAAAAAATAAAAATGGGGGGGGGTAAAAACAATATTTTTCTTTGAATTAATGCCCAAAAATATTTTCTCTTATTCAATTGGTTTATCTAAAAATTCAATGGCGAATTTTAAACGTTTGGTAGGTGGCATGTTGCACTCAATATTTTCACCATAAATAAAGCTTTATTTAATCTATCTAAAAATGTAAGTTTAAAAATTCATAATTTTTCGTAACATATTTTCCGAGATTTTTATATATCTAAAAAAATATTATTAACGATTGTTTTTTCGTTTACGGATCACCAAGCGTATTGAAAAAAGTTCTCTTTCCTTATGACCTGGACTAACAATGCACTGTATAATTTTACAGTATGGGCTACTACAGATTTTCACTTATTTACACGCAAAAATCTAGTCCATATGTGCTCGATGTATACGCATTTATCTCCCTTTCACGTTGTGGTTGCAGATATCTAACACTTAAGCAAAAGAACGTAACGCTTGTATTTTTGTTTATGTAGTCATGTAAATGCACTTATTTAAATAGAATAATAATTAGCCAAATATCCATGAATTTATTGAGATAAATTTCAGGGTCCAGATTAGCTTCTATGGGGTTGCAAGAGTTTTGAGTGTTTTAAGGTTTAAAAGGTAGCTTGATATTCCTGTTGCATGTTCTTAAGGATTTGCTTTTAACTCCATCTCATTTGGTGGTCGCGCTGAAAAGGAAGGAATTCAAGGAATGAAAAAGAAAGAGACAAAGACAGAAGGTGGTTTTATGACCTAGGCTTTATTCCCAGTCATAGTCGCCCGTAGCAAGGGGATATCCCCCCTGGCCGAGGAAGCGACTACACACAGTTAAGACCTAAACTCGAATGACCGAGATATTTTCTTGAGGGTAGGAAGTGGATCCTTTTTCTTACACATGCGCGAAGGTTCATGGGAGTTTGTTATTATCATTCTAATTTTATTTTAATTCTGTTTTAATCTCCACACTGCCCGTCCCGTAATAAATTTAACATTTATATTAAACGTTCATTTTAATCAGTGAACTTATCGTAAATATATTAAAAGTTTACATTTCTTTTTAATTTAAGAAAGCAAAACTAATACTTTTTGTAAAATAAGAATAACCTTCCTTTTATTTTTATTCATAAAATAATCGCTCATTTAAAAAGGAGTAGGGTTACAAGAAAAAAGATTTTTTTAAATGAGATTGAAAATTAATAATAATTTTGATTTTTTAAGCAAAATATGTTAATTAGCTAGCCTCGTTTTTTGTTTTTTTTGTTGTTTGTTTGGTTTTTTTTTGGTTTTTTTGTTGTGTTTTTTTTTGGGGGTTAAATCGCTAACTTTGCTAAGTTTGTGGTGTAAAAATACAATAAATGATTATCTCCCTAAGAGAATGGGCACGAGACAGTCAGATATAGGTTCTTGGCCTTATGCCTCCGTTCCTTGAAAAGTAGAGACGTTATCTCTGACACTTCCAAGGAACTGTAAAGCCACGTAACTATATTATTCCCACTTGTCAAGTATGCCTGTTGCTCATTTGTGCCCCTTTTTTCATAATGCTGGTTCATGGAAGAATATTTGTATGATTCTACTATGAAACACGTTTGTATATTCTTTCTTTTAATAATGCTGGTAAGTATATTATGTATACAAAAGGTATTGGTATGCTTGGGGCTAAGTACGATATTTAGTCGAGTCCCCACTGACCAAGGACCAATATTAGCATTAGCATATCCATGGTATACTAACACTGTACATAACGGAAGGAAAGACAAGATAAATGCATTTGTATATAAAATAAAATTTAACCATTTATTTACGAGCACACATACCAATGATATTAAGAAGAAAGAATACATTGATATGTTTCAATCAGTAAAAATATACACATATTGTTGCATTAACAAACAGTATGTGGAAGGGGTACAAAATGGAAAAATGTTTACTTGATGTAAGAAAGTGAAACAGCTAGATGGTTTTGCCATTCCCCGGCAAGGACCGAGATAATGTTTCTCTCGTTCTAAGAACAGAAATAAAGGAGGTCAAGAATGGGTTCCTGGTTGTCATGTGACACCTGTAGTGGCCGGTGGAAATGAATTCCGATCACCCTAACAATATTTGAAATGACGACAAATGAAATGAATACGTGGTATATAAATAACAAAGAACAAAGAATTTTATATCTGTGATCGTGGTCGGCAGAAAGATAATGTATTTTGTTTGTTTTAATTATTCAAATAATTCCACGCATAATAATCCTGGCGATCCTAACGGTGAAAGTCGAGTAAGCTTACTCTAACTCTATCGGTTTTCTAAACCAGCTCTACAAACGTATTGAGTACTTTTATGTTCATTCATAATTACGACTTATTCGGTTAATTATTTTCATCGACAGTCAAAATTAACTCACCCCCCTTTTCACACACACACACAAATATATTCATATATGTTGTTATGGAATCCACGTATTCTCTCTCTCTCTCTCTCTCTCTCTATATATATATATATATATATATATATATATATATATATATATATATATATTTACCATACCCCACAAATTAAACCCATTCCTCTTTTTCCCCTTTCCCTCTATACCACATACCCAAATCCTATCCTCTTTCCATCCCTTACCCGCACCAAAAAATTACCTTTTATAAAACCAGACTGTAAAAGCACTTGCCTCACAATAAATTCTGAGAAAGCCTCAACTCAATAACCAGGCGAAATATCAATTGAATTTAATTGCTGTGTTGTTATATCCACACTTTCCTCTATTTTCAACCACATTTTGTCCGATTTACTCAATCCTTCACTCTTCTCACACACACACACACACACACACACACACACACACACACACATATATATATATATATATATATATATATATATATAGAGAGAGAGAGAGAGAGAGAGAGAGAGAGGGAGAGAGAGAAAGAGAGTGATAGGGGGAGAGAAAGAGTTAAAAGGGGATACGTCATGTTTTTGATAAGTAATTGATTAAAATCGATTAAAATCAAAGCTTAAGGCGTCTTTCAACCGATACTTTTTCAAAGGGAAAAATTGTCAATTAAAAAAAATATTAAAATATTGTGATGTCGAAGAAGAGAGAGAGAGAGAGAGAGAGAGAGAGAGAGAGAGAGAGAGAGAGAGAGAGAGAGAGATTTTAATTATAAAGTCAGAGTGACAAATCCTCCAACAACAACTCATGGGTGAGTTCTCCCTGCATACAGAGAGTTTGTCGCTGCATATTTGTTGTGGAGTAGATGATGTTTTCGATCCCACAAACGTTTGAAAGAAATGACAACAGTTAAGACAAGGAAAACAAAGACAAGGTGAATAAGTTGAAAATCGCCAATTTTATTTGACAATAACAAATGATACAAATAGTCGGAGTTTGCCCTGAAAAGGATCATTGGATTGCTGAACAGGTCACTGATCCAGGCGTCAAGCTGTTTGGGCTGCTGCTAGCTGACTGGTCGTTGGCCTGGCGATTCCATTTGAGGTAGGGGTGTCCAATTGTTCGCATGTTGGATTTTGTCCTGAAAAGAACAGTTTATTCAATAAACTGTTCTTTTCAGGACAAAATCCAACATGCGTTCCAGCCAATTCAATGCCACGCGAATAAACCTTATTCGCATGGCATTGAATTGGCTGGAACGGATCCTCTTCAGTTAGCTGGAACAGATACTTCATTTTGATCCTATACGCCGTCGTTGAGGTCTGAATTTAGACGCTGGATATATGCTTGGTTTTCTTTTTTTTTTTTTTTTTTGTGTGTGTTTTTTTTCTTCAAATTGAAAGGTCATCCTGATTTTCCTATATAATTGCAAATAGTTATATGGTTTCAGGCATTCTTATCTAATGTAAATTTGTACATAATTATAAGGTTTCAAGTACCTAATAATAATCGTTTGTAAATAAGTATAGCTTTGAATAACTAATCTTTGTACAAATAATTTGCTAATAGTTATGTGGTTTCAAGTATTCCTATCTAATATAAATAATACAAAACATATCTATTTGACCCATAGTTGGGACCCTAACAGGTAGTACCACTTCAGGTCATAGTGGAATCGGGAGTAATGGTAACAAAGGAATGACTTCACATTTCCCTGTTCTTTAGAACTCGAGCCTCACCAGCAGATACAGTTTAGTCATATGTACGGACGCCTTTGGAGCGGGGATCTTACCCCTCTGCAGGGGTGAAATTGGCGTATCCGATGTACCACTGATATAGTGGAAAGAAAATAGGAGACAATTCTTAAAGCAAATAATGATTTTTTTCTTATTAGGACTGAGCCTATTCTAGTAGTGAGCACCCCAAGGAGAACTTAACAGGTTTGAATTCAGAGTTTTCCTTCTCCTAGACTGGTTGCCTAACCAAAGTTAAAGAGCCCAGTCTGACCTAATATTTACCCATAGTTCATACCTTTCCCAAGTGTACTAAAGCTATGTGAACTGTAGCTTCGGCCAGAATTTGAACACGGGCCAACGAGTCTATTTCCTATGGCTCTAACCATTACACCACAGCCTCCAACTCAAATAACTTTAATAACGTGTAAAACATAAGCAAATCTACAATGTGTGTGTGTGTGTGTGTGTGTGTGTGTGTGTGTTGTGTGTGTGTGTGTGTGTGTGTGTGTGTGTGTGTGTGTGTGTAACAGAAATTAAGTACAATTCATTGACCTACTTGGCAATGTTCCTTTGATTATTTTAGTCGTAAACAGTTATCTATACACATGTCTGTAATTCATGAATGTTATTGGTTATTGGCCCTCCTGACCAAATATTTTGGCATAGTGTCCGGCATTGCAGGTGTCCATGACAGAAAGCGGAGGGCCAGGATCCAACCAATGATAGAAATCGACGTTTCCTTAAACGACATTTCCTTAAGTGACCGGAAATGTTTGAAGCCTAAAAACGACTCTTTTTTCTTCTTTAATTAGCAAATTGTATCTCTTCATGCAAACACGAAGATGAAAGATGTGGGAGCAATTTAGATGACTTGGAGAATCACTAGCTGACTGATTTTTTTTAACCCTGCCACCACCACCAAACCAGCAGTCGAAAGAAATCTCTGCCATACCGATATATCGATTCATATGTTTTACATACTTTAATATGCTTTTTATGTTTTATATCTTTTTATATATTTTACAAGTTTTTATATGTTTTACATGACATTTTATATCATTTTACATGCTCTTTTATATGCTTTATATATTTTTTCTTTTATATGATTTTGTTTCATATCCTTTTATATATTCTAAATGACTTGTTTATGCCTTGTTTTTATGTTTTTATCTAATTTTATGTTTTAATAAGCTTTTACATGCTATTTATATGATTTTATATGTTTCTACATGATTCTATGTGTTATATCCTTTTATATGTTTCCTTGTTTATTTTTATGTTTTTATCTGATCTTAGCTAATAATAACAATCTCCAACCTTCCCTTTCACTTTGTCATTATAAAAATTGTCAATAGTGTTTTTTCTTCTTTTTTTTTCTTTTTTTTGTTAATTTAACTACCGAAGAAATCTAAAAAATTTACTTTATTTTCAAAACTTTTTTCACTACAGTTTTGTTTGTCAATTAAAATTACGGTGAAGTAAGTAGAGAGTGATTATTTTTGATGACATAAAAAATGATTATCATTCATCCCCACAACTTAGCTTCTCAATACATTGGCTATTAATAGAATTTAAAGAATCAGGTCCATCTAAATTTGCATTTGGTCAAACTTTCCCTTTCTTAGAAATCTTATAAAATGATTTTAATGATTTTTTTAATTCTCCGACCCTATTTCTTTTTTTTTTCTTTTTTTTTTCATTAATTCGCTTTGCAATCTCACTTCTTTTCCGATCACACTTATGTATCTAAGCTCAATGGGTGACCTGGCGAGTCACGGTTTTCTAGTATATATATATAAACAAAACTATACATGCTCTGATTGAAGATGTAGACAGTGAGCGAGCGGATAAACATGTTCATTAAGGGCTTCTAGTTTGAATCTACCATTGTCATTGCCACCAGGTGGCAAGGAAATATCTCCCTGGCGAGTAGTAGTGTCTAGACACAGTTAAGGCCTAAGTCAAAATGGCCACGAGATTCTCTTGGGGTCGGGAGTGTGTCCTTTTCCCCCGTACATGCTCGGAGGGTTCTTCCGGTGAAGGCTCATGGGAGTTTGTTATTTTTTTATATTTTAATCCCCACAGTTTCAACCTCTTTGTACCTTACACTTTTTCATGTTCCTTTTTATGGTTTGGGATCGAAACCACTAGACCTCATGCATCATAGTAGTGTGGGTGTTAGCTACGAATTAATGCCCTGCTAATCTTATAGAGTTTTTTTGCTTTTAAAAGAAAATTATTCAGTAACTGTGTTAATATGAGTATAGTTTTTGCGTTTCTAAAGTTGCTGGGGTATTTAGCAGGAACTTTAGTATCGACTAATGAGGATAGACATTCTAAGAATGTAGTTGTCTTAGGGTACCATAACTCGCGCTAACGGGGAAAGAGTAACACATGTGTTTGAGATTTTTTAAAAGATCTTCTCGTTTTTGGTCGGTTGATGCATAAATTCGTTTTGGGATATCATTCGTTGGTTTCTTCGGAGATATGTTGCGTACTAGGTTTTTTAGTTGAGAAGGCCACGTAGGAGATATGCATGTGAGGATAAGTTATATATATTGCATAGTAATTGAAAAGGGCCAGGTGGGCAAAGTCCACGTGTAAGGTTTATCGCATCCTGTAGTTGTTATCACATAATAATCGTGTTAGTCGTGTAATCTAGTTGGTGGATACTATGTCATGCTGACATTTTTGGTGGGTCACGTTTTCGTTGAGTTTGCTGCCGCTGCATCACGAATGGTTGAGCTGCCTGTTCAACGCTTTTCCTTTCTATTGCTGGGACCTTTTCTGTCATTGGGTCAAATTAGCCTTCCTTATATACCGCATGCAGCATTCTTGTGTTTATCCTCCGGTCACTTCGTTAGGGTCCAGGTGGTGCAGCCGTACAGTTGCACTATTACAACTACGGCCTGGAAGAATTGTCGCTTTAGCTTGTCAGTGAAATCGGACTTCCATATGACTGACAAAAAAAGGAAGCGCGTGGTGTAATGGTTAAAGTTATGGGAAATGGACTCGTCGCCCCGAGTTCAAATCATGGACGTGGTAACTGTATTTCACTTAGCGCTAATACCCTTGGGAAAGGTATGAATCCTACTCTCCCTCCAGCTAGGGATAAATAGTAGGGCGGCTGGACTCTTTAACCTTGGTTAGGCAACCAGTCTAGGAGAAGGTAAACTCTGAACTCAAACCTGTAAAACTCCCCTTAAGAAATTGACTTTGTGTCACATCCTGCTCGTGTGGAGGGGTTGGTAAATATATAATACAATCTGTTTATAGCAGACCATGCTTTTCCTATGCGTGTATTAACATCGCTTTTTGTTGATGAGATATTACTGCCTAGGTATGTGAATTGTTTTACCGATTTTAGGGGTTTGCCATCGAGTGTGGAGATGTCTCCTTCATTTTCAAAACACATGTACTCCGTTTTATCGGAGTTCACGTGTAGGCCGATAGGGAAGGTTGGCGAGAGATTATCATGGATATCCGTGCAGCCGAAGTGACATGATGATGATGACGATGTTATACTGCACAAGTGGCTCAGAACGACACAGTGTTATATACACCTTTAAGTATATAAATGGGAGAGAGTAGAGGAGAGAGGATGAGATGATGGGCTCTCTTTTTCTGCTTGTACTTCTTGTTCTTACTTCATTGCTGCCATCTTCTCTAGGCTGATTCCTTCTTTCTTTCTTTTTCTTTTTTGGGTGGGGGTGGGGGCTGGGTCGTCTATGCTCATTTCTTATTTATAATAAATAAGCAAGACTTTGTTGTTTTTTAAGGCGTCTATTCTTAATTACAAAAAAACACAAGCCCAAAGGGGTTTTCTACCGCGATGAAAAACCGACGATCCTAACGTTTGCTCCTTTCAGCTATTGGCCAGGATTTAACTAATTTAACTTCTATTCACATGCCCTCCCTTTTGGTGAAAGTCGGGGGGGTCAAGTAAAGGCTATTACGTACCAATAATAACTATAACGGCTTTTCATTTAACCCCTCCGATTTTGAATCTTCAACGAATTTCAATTCAAAATCTAGCAACACTTACATACATAATTCATAGAATACCCACGATGTTATGTAACAACAGCATCGACTTGCTGAGACTGATTGGTCGGAAAATATGTTCATAAAGGGTCATGAACATATTTTTCTCACTCAGATACATTACTTCTAAATAGCGAGTTCGATCCTCACGGGATGCCCCATACTTGCGACATTGTGTCACATCCTTCCAGTGGCGAATGGGTTGTGTAAATACCTACTTCTGTTTGGGTTATTGAAAGGATTTCTGACAAGTTACGACGGGTCAAAAGTTTCCAGCAACTTATTCAGTTAGTGTATGAATCAATCTGGGTTAAGTCTTTACATTTTTAAAAGAAATTCAGGTCTGACACACAGGGAATAAATATGTTTTTTTGTTTGTTTTTTTTTTTTTTGTTTTGTTTTGTTTTTTGCTTGGCATCATATATTTCCCCACGTTAACAGATAGGTATTCAAATTCGGATGAAGAAGACTCAACAAACAAATGAAAGAACAAACATATATTCAAAATACAACTTGCAAACTTAATGGCGTTGCGGACAGACTTGCTGAAATCCATCTTGGTTTTGGGAAAGACTGGATTAGACATCTTGTTGGCGTGATAGTCAACACTACAAATAACTAGGAAGGAATTCAATTTAGGCGCCAATCTACAGTACTGCTTGATTGGTCCCCTGCTACTAAGGGCAGATAATTGATCCCTTATTTTTTCCAATCCCTAAAGTTTTACTGTAGGGATTAAAATAAGATTAAAATCAAAATTTTAAAAACTGCCATGCGCTTTCACCGGGAAAAAACCCTCCGCGCATATGCAAGAAAAAGGACCCACTTTGTCTCTTTCCTTTCGTTCCTTAAATTTCTTCCTTTTCAGCGCGACCACCAAATGAGATGGGGTTAAAAGCAAAACCCTAAGAACATGCAACAAGAATATCCAGCTACCTTAAACCTTAAAACACAAAACTTCTTGTAACCCCATAAAACTCAAGTTTTTGTTTTTTCTTTTATTTGACTTTTTTTTTCATATGTGAACACTCACACGCACCTAAACATTTCACCTAAAACCGCTATGAGTTAGACTCGAAAATATTGGAAATAATAAAACCTATAAGTGTATTTAATTAGAATTAAGTCACAAATGATTCCCAACAATATTTCTGTTTAACAAAACATGGAAAATCATTTAGGATTTATGATGAGAAACTTGGTGGACATTTTGTGCACGCTTTTCAATATGTGGAAATATCCAAAATTGACAGCTCATTAAATATCTTGGGGTTGTTGGGTACATCAAAGATTGAGAGAAAGTGTGAATGAAGGAGCGAGAATCAAATGAAAGAAACAAAATTTTAATGAAATGTTATTATGTTCGTATAATCCTGAAATTAAGCGTGTTATAAAAAAAGACGTAAAGATTTGCATGTGACAAGCCGCAGATTGCCCATGTCAGATTGTAACGAATGTGAAAGGTATTAAAACTTAGATTTATGCATAAGGTAGGTATACCCCAAAATTCGGTTGCTATTGATTTTAAAAACGAATTAAAATTAATTAAATCGATTATTTAAGGTCAATTTTTTTGTCTAGTCAAAAAGTAGTAACATAATAAACATCAATAAAAAAGCAAAATAATATTACACATGTAATTTATTTTTAATACATTTAAAACGATTTTTCGATCAATTTCGATCGGGTATAGTCTGAAACGCTGTCTAAAGATGGTGTGTTTACAAAATTAATGTAACATCATCGATTGAAAAAAAATTACCAAAAATCAGGGAATTATCCGATTTTAATGAAATTTTCAGTATTGATTTATCAATTAATGAATTTTATAATGCATCAGTTATTTTATTTTATATTGAAAAAAACAAAAAAAAAACACGGATTTTCGACAAATTGTGTATACCTAGCATAAGGCACAAAGGTATTATCAACTTTTAACTGGTATTTTCCTTCATTTGAATTTTGGTTATCTTTTTTTTTTTTTTTGTCATGACGCATTCGGGCCATTATCAGTGAGTAAAAGTTGTTGGGAATTAGTGGCAAGATAAAGACAAGGATAAAATAACAGGTAATAAACACAACTCAAGGCTTTCAACAAAACAATGCGTTTATCATAACATACAAATACAATACGTGAGATGATATACAAGTATATGTAAGATTTACAAAGTCTATGCAAGATTCACAAATGTATGCAAGATTAACAAAATGCACTGTATATGGTGTGTAATGATTGCAAATTAATGTCTTTGCGAAACTTATCTGTCTCTTGTTTAGAAGTGTGATTTTACGAAAATCTACGGCTCCACCCTTGGGCAGGTTTCAAACAGGTCGTTCTCGATGTCAGTGACGGGTAGGCTTCAAAAGCATGTCTTATCTCGACTCTGGTGCTGGGTAAAGAGCGATTCCTAGTTGTTAGTTGCCTTTACGCGGACAGCGGCCTGCATTAGCTGTTCCTGTTCTTCTCGTTCCGTGAACGCCTGGAGCTTAAATTTACGTCCTTCGAGATAGATTCCAGCAGGCAAGAGGGCATGGATAGCTTTTCACTATCAAAGGCGGTCCAAACTGAGCCTCGTAACGTGTGCTCTGATTGGTCGCCGGCAAAGGCCCTTGCCAATCGCATGATTTTCTCATCAGTTTATGGCTAAGTCATTAGGCTCTGTCGCTATAACAAAGGGAGATAATTAGAATTGTTTAAGATAGTATTTCTTATAAAGTTGCATGAACAGCAATAAAGGATATGCATTCAGTGAGATTCGAATTCGTGTACGCAGAGGGGTAAAATTCCCCCAATGGGACCACCTGTTGGTCGTGAGTACCAAAGTACTTAAGGATGGAATTCTGGTGATTGAGCAGTCCTGACACCCCACTTTGGCCCTTACTTAGGTTAACGGTCAGTCGGAGAGCTACCCCCTCCAATTAATGGGCTGGTCACGCTAAACCCTAGCACCTATATGAGTGTCCAAACCCTAGTGCCCTTATGACAAACCCCAACCCTTTTTATCATATGTGTTAGAAGGCGGTGATTGAGGGTCTTGGATATGACGTTAAACTGCATCTAGTGGTGAAGTTCCAATTCTAGAGTTGTGAGGAGTGTAGAGTACCCCTTCATTACCATTGCCTCCTGGTCTACTCTGATCCGGAGTGGTAGTACCTGTTAGGGTCCCATCTATGGGTTAAATAGAAAAAATAAGTTTTAAGAAATGTTTTTAAAATGAGTTAAAAACAAAAACAAATACCCAACAAGAATGAATCAAACAATGAGTTCAGCATAAAATAACCCAACAAGTGTTGACATGCCATGAAATCCAACCAACCAACTTTTATTTAGGTTCTTTAACAAAAATATAAAATCAAAATACAACATTTGCAGCCAATGACACAAATTTAGTGCCAAAAGTCTTCTTTTACTATTACGTTGTAATGCTGTTGATATAAAGGCATGTAAAGGGAAACCTTTTCTCACTCTTTGGAGAGCTATGACAGACTGTAGACTCTCTGTTTAGTCAGAAGTTAAACTTCTGTCTTTAAACCTGTATCTTATGACTGACATGTCTTAGCTATGTAAATTTCACTTTTGCATCTCTCAAACATCACATTTATTTATGTAACATAGTCACCAACGACTGCTATGTTGATGATGACTGACCTTCTGATTGGTAAGGATGTTACATAATTCATAAGCAGCTTGTGATTTATGTATGTACCTATAGTAAGATATTTGAATAAAGTTCGTTCAAGTCAGAAGAACAGGATTTCAGTGGAAAGTTATTATGGATGATGATTGACAACCGGTGACATTCCACTGGCCTTCTCTTAGAAAGTGTGCGATTAGGCATGAAATAGTTTTAGATCAGATGCGACAGATATTTCAGAGAGAGTGGATTCAAAAGTCGCTGTTCTGCTATCGTTCTCCCTGTGGTGGAATTATGGGCTGGGTTGTGAAATAAGGCTTTATAAGAAAACAACCAAGTCTTGTTAATTGATTATTAAAAACAAGAAATGATCAGTCCAACAAGAAAGAAGAACCAGCCCATAACAGAATGTCCTGAAGAGAAGTCAGCTAGAAGAAAATGGCAGCCGCGTTAGAAGCAGTAAGCAAAATGTAACAAGTAAGAGTCCTCATCTCCTTCCCCCATCTCTACTACTCTGTCTGTCTGTCAGTCTGTCTGTCTCGCTGATTATATACACCCAAGTAACGAGGTATATAACAAGGAGAAACACAACTCACCTTGAATGTAGGACCTTCTGTTGTTTCATTCCACTCGTTCAGTTTCTGAAGTCATGGAATTATGTGGAAACAGATAACATATGTAATGTGTAGAGTAGATTCTTCATTCTAGTAGGAACACACTTCTCTCGTATATTTGGGTGGCTCATTTGCTCTCCATCCATGATACTGCTTGCTTCATTTGTATATCCAGCCACTAAATATAGCAAATTGAAAAATCCAGCTTCTTTTATTGGGGTTCAGAGAACACCAAACCCCCACTTTCACCTTGCATGGGTGGCATAACCTGACCAATACCTGTAACCTCTTAGATAGTCTATTGTCTGGTAACATTTAGGCAACTTTTGATTGATTGCCATTTTCAGTGTTAGATGAAGCATATCTTGTTACACTGAGCCTATCGGACAAGATATTTAACTTAGTCAACTCACCTCTCTTCCAGCTGCTGTTTTGTTTAATAACATCTTTTCACACACTGTAACCATTTACATAAAATGTTACATTTGCATTATCTATTCAATGTGTAGGCTGTAAATTTCTTTGTGTTTTTTCATTTCAGCATACTTTCTATTAATTGTAATTAATTGTAATTAAATGTAATTAATTTTAATTAATTAAATGTATTTTCTTATTTCCCTGTATATCTTCCTTTTATCTGTTTCTTCATTGTCTGATTTCTATAATGTATCACCCAGCTTACAATATATACAATACCGCCCATAGATAAGTACACCCCTTTCCAATTCTTGGATAAAAAGTTAATTTCCTCCAAAAACAAAGATAACAGGATTTTATTATTTCTAGTTGAACATTCTACAACCAAAACAGATATTAGGTATTACAGTATTGCCCATGAATAAGTACACCCCCTACCAATTCTTTGATAAAGGGTTAATTTTCTTCTAAAACCAAGATGAAAGTAAAAAAGTTGTCGGGGTGCCCTATTGTCGGTATCAGCCGGACAGCATGGGAGTCTATTCCCTTTTTGCTAGCACTAGACCAGGGAGATTGTTTTGCTGAGGTGGAGCTCCACACCCACCGTCAGCTTCCCACTTCAGCACACAGATCAGATTATCCAATCTGTACTACTCTTCACAAAATTTCTGTTTCAATACTGGTCAAGCATGACCAGTATTGAAACAGAAACTTTGTGATTTCTTAACAGGATTTTATTATTTCAATTATAGAATCTAGTATATTATACAATCAAAACCGATATTATTAGGCATTAGTTTTGATCAAACTCAACAGCATTGAAACTCTATAACTACAAATATGAATACCTTTCTGTCCAAAAGTAACAGTGTCCCTGTTATGTATATTCATGCAATACTATTTTATATTACAGAGTTTCTGTGCTGTAGAGTTTGGTAATAAACAATACCTAACAATTTCCATTTTGATTGCTCACACCATACGGTTACTTGCATATGTCTTATAATCAGAAGCATTAAGAATTTAGATGGAAAATAATCTATACATATATAAAGGCCAGTTGTATGTATGTATGTCCGGAGGAAACTATGAACATAAAACAATTAATGACAGTCAATATATATGCACATTCACTATCACCAGAGCTTGTTTTTTTTTGTGCAAAAATAATGAAGATTGTATCTATATTTGTGAAGATATTTAAAAATTAAAATTTGTATAGTAACAAAGGTAAAGTCATTAGCGCATTATTTTTTTGTTTGTTTTGGCATGTTGTTGTTTTTTTGGGGTTTTTTTGCTTTTTGCTTTCAAATATAATATTGATTGATTAAATTAATCACCTCATTTATATATTTTTTGTGGTTAAAACATATGTCAATTATGTAACACCAAAACTTGTCCGATAGGCTCAGTGTAACAATATATGCTTCATCTAGAACTGAAAATAGCAATCAATCAAAAGTTGCTAAAATTACCAGACTCAATAGACCATCTAAGAGGTTACAGGGATTGGTCGGCTTATGCCACCCATGCAAGGTGGTTTGGTGTTCTCTGAACCCCAATAAAAGAAGCTGGATTTTTCAATTCGTTCTATTTAGAGGCTGGAGACATGAATGAAGCAAACAGTATCATGGATGGAGAGCAAATGAGCCACCCAAATATATGGATCTGCGAGACCAACTTTCAATTATACCCCCTCTACCCAGGCAGTGCTGGGTAGCCGATTCTAGTTTTAAATATTGAAATGTTAATCTTTTGTTATTTGAATATATTTCAACCTGAATATTTGTTCTCTCATTTGGGGTGGGGGGTGGAGACAACTAACAAATATAAGTAAAATCATTTTCTGGTGCTAATAAACAATTTTCTGTTGGTTCAAAAAAATAAATAATTGAACTGTGTATGACATCGTCAGTTGGTTTTTGAAGTCCCGAAAGACAGGAAGTAAAGGTGTAGGTGACATATTGGTCATCGATGTGGAAAATTGAAAGAGTAAGTCAAGTCCAAATTGTGACTAATTATGGCCATTAAGATTCAATTATTAATATTTATTGCTTACCCTGTCAGGAGAGCCCAGAAAATGCTGACTGCATCCTCTGAAATGTGGGTAAGACTTTCAACCCACAAAAAGGGATATCCTGGGTATGACACTAAACTGCATTCAGTGGTGAGGATCCAATTCTGGAACTCTGGCCAATATGGAGTCATACCTTCATATTCCTAGGTCCACTCTGATCCAAACGTATAATTTTTAAAAAGTTACATCTTTATTTTATTTGTAATATTGAAATTGTGCATTACAGAATATAATTTGGTAATGTTGATGTTATGTCGTCCCGGCCTGCTGCCTTAATTTAGGCTATGTTTTAGCAAGCCAGGATCAAGCGAATTTCCAGTCCAACTGAAATATTTTCTGAGTCGTGTTTTTGTCGGCAAATTAATGTAGATATTTTAAACGCCTATCAATATAAATATTTTATAACCTTCCTTTTAAGAAAGAGTGAGAGAGAGAGTTAAATCAAGATTATTATACATTTTACATATTAAACTATTTTGCAATAGCTCTTCAATAAACATATCAAATGTTGTGCCTTTTTTTGTATGGTGAATTAGTAAAAGGCTCCCGATCGGTAGGTAGACCATGCCTATGCTTTAAAGATGTCTACAGGAGAGACATGAGGATATGCCACATTGACATAAACACATGGGAGGTAGATACAAAAAATCGATGGCCTGGCACCTTAACATTAAGCAAGGCACAAAGAGGGGTGAGGTGAAGAGAGGAGTAGCCTCGACAGTAAAGAGAGCGAGAAAGACGGAGAAAAAACAGCAGCCCCAGAAAACATCTCAGTTTATGTGCAATCAGTGCGCCAAAGACTGTCACTCAAGGATAGGCCTGCACAGTCACTTGCGCAGATGCATATAATTTATTTATTTATTGGACACTACGCCATCGTTCTTAGTGGACAGAAAGGTGCCAACAAGCATATCAGACATTGTAATAATTGAATTATCATACTGTGGTATATCCACAGGTCCTGCTAGTTGTATTTATTGTCTTTGTTATTTTACAGTTATTGATATTTATTGCTTATCTTACAATTAGAATCTTCTTCATTTTTTTACCTTCTTAGAATTATTTACATTTCTTGCCTCCATTTTGGTGCTATCAATATTCATTGCATTTATATGACAATTATGTAAAGGCACGTCTACTGCAATGGTTATCATCATAGTAAATGGATTCAATGAGGCTGTTTACATTCCAGTTTGAGCCCATGGGAAAGGCATGAATCTGTCTCTTCCCACAGTTATAAGCAATAGTAGAGCAGGTTGGTTACTGTAATCTTGATAGGGTAACCAGTCTAGGAGAAGGGAGAAACTCTGCATTCCAAACCAGAGAAGCAACATTTGGAGAATCTGTGGCACATTCTTCTGTTATCAGTTCATCCAAAAACTGTAGCTGGTCTCAGAAAAAACATTCACCTTTATAAACAAAATCATCCTAGTGGTTAATATTAACAAGTATCCATTTGTTATATACTCTTCCAACATCGTTCATGTCAGGTCCTCCACGCAGCATCCAGAATCTGCAAAATGCTGATTGATGTAAGTTTTTGCTGGTCCACCTACACTTATGAGCTTGTCCTTGCTTCTCCCAGCAGTATCCAGCATGTCTTGTTCATCTTATTTGGATAGTTTGTGTGATAGGAGGCAAGTTGCCATACAGCTGCTTTTTTATGGGGTGCCACTTTCAAGATTTATTCAAGATGTGGTCCTATGTCAGTCAGTACCTGATTAGATCACTTAGTTCTGTGACAACCACATGTGTCTACGACCAGTTGCTCTGTGGATGCATTCTGCACCCACATTGTGTTCCTTTGATCTGCAGAACTGGAATAAATGCAACTGAGTCGGAGCATCCCTGTGACAGGTTTGAAGATCAGTGCAAATGAGCTGCCATATTTGTTGACAAACCTAAGAACAAGACAACATACCATTAACAATAACAACAGTTTTATCAATCTATTAATAATGTAGATTCGCTTCCGGTTTTTGTCTGTAACAAAAATTACGTCACTGCTTACGTCACATTACCCAAAATCGTCATAACATAGAATAAATACACTCAAAATTTGAACATGCAACATTAGACAGTCCTCATTGTTTTTTAAAACAAGTTTCGATAAATACATGACTGGTATTATATATCTATATATAGTTTGTTTTATTTTAATACATATCTAAAGTTTACATTTCAAATTGTTTTATTTTTTAATCCTTTAATGAATTTGATGATTTTACTTACTTAGGGTACAAACTCGCTGACATTGAATTTTTAACTCCCACCCCTCAGGCAATATGTTTCAAAAATGTATTTTTACATCGCCCGGGGGGCGTTTTTATTTTGTACTAGTATGTATAATGGAGAGGAATATGTTTTGAACAGTACATTGGAGAGAAAGACACGGTGAAGAGTGTTACAATTTATGGGTGGCTTAAATTGTTGGTAGACCCTGTATCTGAGAATAAGGGTCGTTAACTTTGAGATCAGGGAGTAGAAATTTACCAGTGACAGTTAGTAACCCACTGACCCCTAGAGGCGCAAATCTCACGTGCCGTGAGAAACACGTGATTAGTTTTAGTTTTGAGATTCAGTCCGGCCATCAAAGAGTTTAGATATGCTCTGAGGCTGGTCTCCCCATGCAGAGAATAAGAATCATGGGCTAGATAAAATAAAAGCTTGATCAAGCAACAAAAATGTCTTGTTAATTCATTTAACTGCAATGACCAAAATCAGATTAAAAAAAAACAAAGCCCTAGATGAGATGTCGGCCAGAGAAGAAGAAAAGGAAATAGAAGACAGGAACATAGCTACTAGAAAAGTTAAGATGTCAACAAGTTATAAAGAAGACCATCTCCTCTCTCTCTCTCTCTCTCTCTCTCTCTCTCTCTCTCTCTCTCTCTCTCTCTCTCTCTCTGTCTGTCTATCATCTGAGAACTCACTCACACTCGTTTATATACCCGATGTTCGATGTTCGATGTGGGTATATAACAAGAGTTTTGTTTGGTGTTTTGTTCTATGCTAATGGGCATTGACTAATTCAACAAAGGTGGACTGGACTGCGTCACATCATTTATCAGTAAGAAAAACTCTTAGTGGCAAGGTCTGTTTCTTCTAGTGGCAAAGATTTCTTATTTCAGCAATTTTGAAGTCCTTTGATAAGCTTCCCTCTAGCACTCTGGTTTGACTGACTTTTTAACGATTCAGAGTGTCTTTATATAGAATAAATTGTAGCTATTTTGCAATCATCACAAATGTTAACCAGTGCTATCCCCCAGGCTGCAAAATAAGTCTACCCCTTGATTTCTGACAGCTTTGATAAACCTATCATCATAATGGCTGGCAGTCACCTTTGGCTGTATCTGTAAACGCAACAAGTGGAATCAAAATTTATACAATATTTTGATTTTCCCATTTTATTAAAACCATTTCCTGTGACTAACAAAACAATTTTTACATTTTTCCTTTTTCGTTAAAAATTAGTTGATATCAACGAAAAGAACTCACCATGTAAGAAAGACAGTATCTTTGTATAATTCTCATCTAGTTTTTCTCTTAAGTGTTTAATTAGTCCAAGTGTTGCAACCATATAGTAGCACTCGCTATTTATCCACATTTATTGCTTTAAGGTGACATTTATTGAATTCATCTTTCAATTAACTATGTTTATTTGTATTAAACCGCACTTTGAGTGTCACATTTGGCATTGCTTGAAAGATGCAAATAAAACTTAATATCCATTCACTTTGACCATGTGTCATTGATCATTTTTCATAACATTTAATCCCAAATGAGATAAATAACCTTCATCATTTCCATATTGTAATAAAAGCAATCATGCAACACAGACATAGAATAATACTTTAGATGTGCACGCAGCTGCAGTGATTGCATAATTGCCTGCAATGTCTAAACTTATAAACCAAAATACTGCGACCATTATACATTCTATATGATATTGATCTGATTTCTGTGTTTTTGTTTTACAATCACACAGCAAAGATTACAGTCAAGTCACACTGAAAGCACCGGTTCCTAATAGACCACCAAAGTTAAACAGTGATAAGCCTGTTCAATACTTATTATTATTGGCACTTCAGTCTCGGAAAACTATAATAAAGTTTTTGTGCCCCTGAAGTTACACCGCCTCCTGTGATTGTGAAGTCCAATGTTTGAAAACCATTCTCAACCACAGATGTCGCATGTGAAGGCTGTCCGTGAAGATGTTGATGAGCCAGTGTCTTGTTGCCGCTGCTTTTTTCTGGACCTCTTAGCTTCATGGTGTTACGTCAGAGTGACTTCTGACATGAATAGTCCTCTACAGGGAGTCTGCCGCCACCGAGGGTGGTCCTGAGCCAAATCTTCCCAGCTGGAAGGGGCAATGCAAAACACCGGAGATTCTTCTTGCAGACATCCTTGAATCGCAGCTGGGGGTGACTAATCTGTCTCTTACCAAACAAAAGCTCTGCATAGAGGATGTCTTACGGGATTCGTCCATCATCCATCCGACGTACATGACCCAGCCATCGGAGATGACGTTGTCTCAGTAGAGAACTCAAGCTGGGGAGTTAAGCTCTTTCTAGAACTGCTGTGTTAGTGATCCTGTCTCTCCAGGTGATTCCCAGTATGCGTCTAAGGCAGTGAAGGTAGAAGTTATTTAGCCGCCGCTCTTGGTGGGAATATAAGGTCCACGTTTCACTTCCATACATGAGGGTGCTGATGACACATGCCCTATACACTTGTACCTTTGTATGGATAGTGAGCTTGCTGTTGAGCCACACTCTCGTTGTGAGCGAGAGTGTGGGACCAAAGTTAAGCAGTAATACGTCTGTTCAATATTAAGTATTGAACAGACGTTATATAATAATAATAATATCCTTTCAGCTAGTATATTAGATCTGAGACCTGTCAGCTGTTCTTTATAAACATTGATCTTAATTCCACAGAATATTTATAATCTTTCCACAGATTATCTAACATTGCCTTAAAGGAGTTTAGAGATGGGGCATTCACTATTGATGATGGTAGTTTATTCCATGTATTCACCACTCTGTTACTAAAATAATTTTGTCTTGCGTTTGCTTTACAAAATATTTTAAGAGTTTTAATTTATGACCCCTGGTATTGATATTTTGAGCAATGTTTAGTAGGTCAAAGTTCATTGAATAGTAACCATTGTTTGCTTTATTTACTTGTATTTCTATAACCCTTTTACTGGGTATATAATGGGGAGAGAGAGTTCTTATGGACGATGAGAGAGGAGAGAGAAGATACAAGAGAGATGCATTCGTATGATCTCTCCCATATTTTTAAAGTCTTTATTTCTTGTTACTTACTTGAGTAGTTGAGTAGCTAGCTGGTACTTTAGTCTGTCTCTTGCGTGGCTGGGACATTTCTAAAGATGCTGGTCTGATTTTATTTCTTCTTAAAGATGCTGATCTGTAGACAACCAAAGTTAAGCATTAATAAGCCTGTTTAATACAACAGAGTTATATAACCCTTTTACTAGAGAGAGAGAGAGAGAGAGAGAGAGAGAGAGAGAGAGAGAGAGAGAGAGAGAGAGTTGTTATGAATGAGAGATGGGTGAGATTCATTTGTATGATCTCTCCCACATTTTTAAAGTCTTTATCTCTTGTTACTTGCTTGAGTAGTTGAGTAGGCTTGTATTTTAGTCTGTCTCTTGCATACCTGGAACATTTCTAAAGATGCTGGTCTGACTTTATTTCTTCTTTCTTAAAGATGCTGGTCTGTAGAAGCTGGTTCGTCATTATTTCACAAAGATGACATAAGGCTTATTTTTTTAATAATCACATCTTTTTATTTTCAACCAATCTTCTCAACCATGGCCGGAGTGAAGCAGAAGACGGTGTCTACATTATGGTGTTTTCCACTAAACTGCTGACTAACTAATGAAAGTTAAGTTCCGTTCTGACATTTTTCCAGTGGTTAAAACTACAGGTCATTACATATCAATAATCTAATACCCTCCGATTTTGAATTTCAATGAATTTTAATTTTTTTGGTTTGTTTTGTTTTACGGCATATCAACCTCAGTGGGTCATTTAATGCCGATAAAGTTTTGAAATAAATCAATTCTTAATGGATAATACAATTTTTTTATAAATACATTTTTCTAATTAACTCATAGATGGGACCCTAACAGGTACTACCACTCCGGGTCAGAGTGGACCAGGGAGCAATGGTGATGAAGGGGTGCTCCACATTCCCCAAACCTCCAAAACTGGAACCTCACCATCAGATAGAGTTTAACGTCATTCCCAGGACATGTAGACCCGCAGCCACCGCCTTCTAGCACCCATATGATAAAAAGGGGTTGGGGCTTGCCATAAGGGAATGAATTTTAATTCAAAATGTAACTACCCTAACTGTCCAAAACAACAACAGTTTATCAATATATAGCAACAGCAGGTACTGCAGGCAACCAGAGTCCTTTGTTTCTCAAAACTTGATTCGACTTTAAATAACCCAAAAGAGGGTTTAGCTCAGTCGGTAGAGCATTCAGCTAGAAACCACAAGTTTCCTAGTTCGATACCGGCCCTCGGCAACTCGGTGTATGAGTAGCACAGAGATCTGTGCGGTAAAGTAAAGGAGCTGATGGTAGGTGTGGTGCTAGACCCCAGACACAAATCTAATCTCCTTGGTCTAGCGCTAGTGAAAAGGGGATAGACTTCCTCGCTGATTGGCTGATACTGACTTTAGGCCACCCTGACGACTTTACTTATGCTGTAAGACAAAACAACAACCAAACACACAACAAAAATGGCACTTTGTAGCAAGAATTTTGTTAGTTTCTTCTGGCATCTGTCAATCTTTTTAGACCATGGATCTGCACTTAGATCTCAGCTTGGGCCTGGAATTTTTTTATTTTATTTGATTGGCAGTTGCCCATGCAGCAAGTCTCCCCTCTTGGTAACACTAATGTTATTGAAGAGAAAGAGAAAATGCTATACAACTTTGCATTAGTGTCATGGTTATTTAATGCCAAAATTTGATTGAAAATGTTTGATTGTAATCATAACTATATTTTCAATGTTCCATTGCATCTTTTAATATTCAAGCAACGGACCATATGACCTTTAGGCACCCCTTTTTGATCTCGACTAAGAAAGGACATGTTTTTAATTTACACCGTCAATATCTGGACGATTTTTAGATTTAAATTTTTTTTATAAAACTAACCCCTAATCCTAACCCCTAACAAACAACCGGATATTGACTGTATAAATGAAAAACATGTCCTTTCTTAATCGAGATTAAAAAGAGGTGCCTAAAGGTAATATGGTCCCAAGTAACTAAGCCTTTGTAAACAAGAGTAAGGGCAATGAAGAGATGCCCCATATCTATCAGAGCTCTAGAACTGGAGCCTTACCATCAGATATAGTTTAATGTCATACTTAGAACACCTCTTTGTTGTGTATATATGTATTTGGTTTGTGTACATAACGTATTTGGTTTGTGTATACAATATATAATAACAAATACCAAGTTTAAAATATTCAAAAAATATAAAATGAATAACATCTAGATAAATAGATAGATAGATATAGATAGATATACACACTAAAGTATATATATATATTATATATTTATAGTATGCAAAGATATATAATATCTGAACATATGGTAGAATGTGCTAGAACCCCAAATGTTTGGACAATATTTATATTCATTAGATGCAAACATGAATTCCCTTGTAAATAAACAAGAAAAATTGACTTTAAAATTATAAAAAAATCTCTTATCTATCTTATTTAATCAAACTTGTATAAATACATCATACACACACACACAAACACACACAACACACAACACACACACACACACACACATATATATATATATATATATATATATATATATGTGTGTGTGTGTGTGTGTGTGTGTGTGTGTGTGTGTGTGTATAAATATGTATGTTATGTATAAACTTTGTTCTTGTGAACGTTGTTTTTTTTTTTGTCTTTTGAAGCATTGGAAAAAAGAACAAAAACAAGAAAAATAGAACAAAAATCAGAATTTTAATATTCAATTGTTGTTCTGTTCCTGGTTTGATCAATTCCGATATTTCGGGTGAACTTTTACCCTTTTTCAATGTATATCAGACAGTCTGGAGAAGAAGAAAAAAGATGAAATGCTGTATATGAGGCAAAAAGTAATTAAATGAAGTGAACGGATTTGGCGTTTTTTAGCCGTTAATTTTCTTTCGAAATTGTGTGATGTAACTCATCCGAAATACGTTTGAAATATGGCATGACTTTGATCGTGAAAGTGATGTGCAACTTAAAGAAAATTAAAGAATAAAAAAATAAAAAATAAAGAAATAAAAAATGATATTACGTCATATATATATATATATATATATATATATATATATATATATATATATATATATATATTAAGAAATTTGAAAAAACAAGTGATCCAAAAATAAGATAAATTTATTTATCAACGCGTAAACGTTTCGGTTTCTTTAAACCATCATCAGGATGTATTAAGGGATGAAGAAATTGATGGATGTTTTATAGAAGACAGGAGATAAAAAATCTTAATAAAAATTTTTGTGTGTGTGTGTAACTCAGTTACACACACACACACAAAAAAATTATAAAGATTTTTTTAAATCTCCTGTTATCTATAAAACATCCATCAATTTCTTCATCCCTTAATACATCCTGATGAAGGTTTAAAGAAACCGAAACGTTTAAGCGTTAATAAATAAATTTATCTTATTTTTGGAACACTTGTTTTTTCAAATTTCTTAATATTGTCGGATTTATTTACTCCCATATATATATATATATATATATATATATATATATATATATATATATATATATAAGTTTTGTTGAACTGTACAGACAATTCTTGTCGGACGAGTTTTTGGTTGATCCTTTCTAATTTTCCGGCCATCTTTTTGGTGTCGGGGTTTAACAGTCCACCAAAGGTTTCGATACGAGCGCTTTCGGCAATACAGTTTGCCATCATCTGGTATGAAACGATGGTATGGCTTCGTGTCTCGTTTTTAAGGAGAACGAGTAGTAGCAAGGAATTAGGAGTGGGAGGTAATAACAATTGGTAGTGGGAGGTTGTAGGAATGGTAGTGGTTCGAGCGAACGATGCAGTAGTGATTTTTTTGTGTGTGTGTGTGTGGGGCACAAGTTGTGAGAAGGGGAGTGGTATAGTGGAAGGAGGATAGGCGGAAAATTATAAGCATTTGAGAACATGTTGACTTATTTCAAAGTTTATTTTGTTTAAGGTAGGTTTTTTTTTGTTTGATATATAAAGCTTCGATTATTTGAAGTTTTTGTTTGTTTTTTTTATTTATGTAGTGTTCGTGTATTTTCGGTTAGAATTTTGCGGTGGATAGAGGGGGGGGGGCATGAATGTGTTTTAAGGTGTTGATTAATGGAGCTGGAATCAGATAAGTGTAGTGTTAATCTGCGTGATAATGTGGTCGTCTTGTGGCCAATATATGTGTTATTAATTTTGGAGAGACAATCTCCTACGGCACTTGATTTCATACACAACATTGGTCTCATTAAGACGAGTAGTTTTGGGGGAGGAGTTGTTGCATGTGACAAGATTTGGAGTTTTGAATTTTTTGTAATAAATGATCAGATTGACTTCATTAACAAAATAGTTGGGGAATTCATTATTGATGAGAGTTTGCTTAATATTTTTTATTTCGGAAAAGAATATTGTTTTAGAAGAAGTAAGTTTTGGGCGGTTTATCAAGTTTTTTTTATAATGGCTTTTTTGTATTGTGCAGAGCATTCACTCTTGTAGTTGATAATACAAGAATTGATGGAGGTAGTTTTTTTATATGGGGAGGTAGTGAATTTGTTGTTGTTAGAGTCTATCATGACGTCAAGGAATGGAAGTTTATTGTTTGTGTTAAGTTCGTAAGTGAAATTTAGTACAGAGTGTTGTTGAAATGTTCGTTGTAGTTCGTGGAGTTCATTTACATTATTAACGAGGAGGAGAATATCGTCAACGTAGCGAACATAGATCTGTTTGTTTTTTTTTAATAATATTAAATACTTTGTTTTCAAGGTGGGCCATATAGAAATTGCTAAATGTCGGACCCAAAAACTGACCCCATGGAGATACCGTCAGTTTGGGTGTATAAACTGCATTGGTGGTTGTAAAAAGGAACTTCAGTTGTACAGCAGAGGAGGAGCTTTTTAAGGATGTTAGGGTTGATTTTAAGAGGTGGATATTCCGGATTGTTGTAGATGTTTTGTATTATGATGTCAATAGTTTCTTTTACTGGGACGTTTGTAAAGAGATTTTCGACGTCAAGTGAAGCAATCAGTTGGTTATTTGGTGTTGGAGTGTGTAGAATTTCAATTAGTTCATTTGTAGATTTCAGACTGGATTTGGTGGTCATATATGGCGTAATGAGTTGGTTAATGAGTTTTGTTAAATCGTATAAAGGGACTTGAGAAATTATACATATATATATATAATATATATATATATATATATATATATATATATATATATATATATATATATATATTACTATAGTGTGAGATGGTCACTGTTTCAGCTTTTGCTGGAATGGTGTACCAAAGGCAGTATTATTGGTAGAGTGCTCAATATAAAATAGAGCTGTTATATAATATAATAAGATAAATATATAAAGGTTTTACATATCTATTTATTAGGTGACAAAGGAACAATCACAACCATATTGGTTTCATGCGATGCAATCATCAGGTGTTCACCCAATAAATAGATATGTAAAACCTTTATATATTTATCTTATTATATATATTATATTATATTATATTATATATATATATATTATATATATATATATATATATATATATATTATGCATAAAAGGTAAGGCATGACTTGTAATATGTTCATCACATTTGAAAATGGACTCAATGAACTGAGTTCAAGTCCTTGATGAGATTGTTTGTAGTTCACTTTACACTAATACCCTTGGGAAAGGTATGAATCCTACTCTAATTTTCCCACAGGTAAGCAAACTGTACTTTTTAGCTCTGGTAAGGCAACCAAAATAAGAGAAAGAAAGATTCTGATTTTTCTTTACTGGAATGTCTCTCTTCTTGACTCAGGTTAGTTGTTACAAACTCATGTTTAGCCCATTTGTAAATATTTTGTAAATGTTTCTCCATTCTTTTGTAAATTTCATATGGTTTGAACTTCTCAACCATCATCAGTCGTTGGGGTGGCCTAAAGTTGGTATCAGTCAGACAGTGAGGGAGTCCCCTTTTCAATAATACTAGACCAAGGAGATAGTATTGGCATCTGAGGTGGAGCACCACACCTACCATCAGCTCTTCACTTTACTGCACTTTTGTGTTACTCATATGCTGAGTTGGTGAGGGCCGGTATCAAACTCAGAACTTGTGATTCCTAGTCGGACACTCTACCAACTGAGTAAACAAAACCTAAAATATAGAAATTATGTACTCATTTTGTGTGTTACTAAAAGTTTCTGGTGGATCACACAATTGTCTGACAGAAATAAGAGAAAAAATGGCTTGTCAATCTAATTTAAGGTGTGCAGACTTTGTTATGTAGCATGATGTTTAAACACATGGCACACACATGTATAAAAAAAAAGATAATAAAAGAACAATAATTAATTCATTGATTTTTAGTATTTGAACAATCCAATTACTGATAAAATACATTTTGAAATCAATCAGGTGGTAAGTGACACAGAAGAAATTTGTTAATATGTCCACACTTAGAAATCAATTCAATTTTTTTGTTCAGCAATTCATTATTTTTGGCATATTCCAGAACACTAAATTTTTCTTCCAGACTTAATCTGCAATTATTATAACCGTTTCTATACACTTCAATTGATTCAATCAATTAATAATCTATACTTTATTTTATGTACATTTATTATTTTGTATTTATATTTTCTTTATATTAATAACACTTTGTTGAATCAATGAGTAGTTTTACATAATGAAACTTTTTGAATCTTTTGTAAACAGGAGCAACCAAAGTTATGATGAGAATACCTGTTCTGCACTCCTGCACCTTTGTTGCACAATGTCTAGACCCTAACGTTGTGATGTTCTGTGCGGGCCGATTTGAAGGTCATGAGTCAAAGACAGGTTCACAAGGATTAAAAGGAAACAAAACAAAACACCAAAGTTTGTTAATAGGACGCTGATGGAAGAGGAAGTTGTGACACTTGTGCAGTTTGTGGTGGACTATGTCAGCTGGCAAGAAAGTTGTTATAAGACTAAGTTGAATTACTGGCTTCACTGATGTGGGTCCCTGGCTAATTTCCATCTCTGCTGCTACTGACGATAATTGAACTCCGACTGCCGACCGAAAATTAACTAAATAGGCTGGAAGTCTGTCTGAATATATGTAAAATTCCACCCCAAACATCCCCATGGACCTGATCACCCTTTGCTCAGCACTTAATTTCATCCCCAGATGTTTTGTCTCTGATTTTCTTAAAACTAAAACCCTAACAATAACTAAGTAAAGTCTATGTAATTAAACGCCTACTCTAAATAAAATAATTTAAACAACAAATAAACTGTAACAAATCATCCCAGACTCTCTGTCTCTGATTTGTATATGAGGTATCTTTCCATCTCTCTTCACCTATTTATTTCCCTCGGACTATGCACTCCCCCAACCATAGAGTCTCATTATCTACCCTTTTGCCATATCTTTATTATTGTTACACTGCATTTTGTACATGCATGCTTATAGTTGGCACTTGTGCTCATATGAATGAAGTTTGAGCCTGATCGCGCCACTTTACTTGCTGTCTTTACAGTGGAAACATGGTCACTCTACTAGAAATAAGCACCAAGGAAATGATTTGATTTCTCTGGTTGGAAGGAATGTCAGTGGCTGAAATTCATTGGAGGCTTTCAGCACAATAGAGGGACAGTGCACTACCAAGAAGAAGTGTATATGAGTGGATAGAGAAGTTTAAAAGAGGTCAGACAAGTGTGATGCACAAAGAAGGAGCAGGACACCTGCCAACCTCCACTACAGATGAGAATGTTGGTTGGTTGTTTCGTTTAAGGCATATCAACCTCAGTGGGTCATTTAATGTCGACAAAGTTTTAGAATGAATTCATTCTTAATAGATAATCAGTTTTGTTTATAAACATGTTTTTCTATTTAACCCATAGTTGGGACCCTAACAGTTACTACCACACGGGTCACAGTGGACCAGGGAGCAATGGTGATGAAGGGGTACTCCAGATTCCCCAGACCTCCAGAACTGGAACCTCACGATCAGATAGAGTTTAAAGTCATTCCCACGACATGTAGACCCTCAGCCACCACCTTCTAGCACATATATGATAAAAAGGTTTGGGGCTTGCCATAAGAGCAATAGGGTTGGGGCAATCATATAGTTGCTAGGGCTTGATGTGACCAGCCGATTGATCGGAGGGGGCCTCTCTGACCACCCGTCTAGCTTAAGAAAGGGCCAAAGTGACAGATGAGAAGATTCAAAAAGGTCAAGAGATGGTAATGGTGAACTGGCAAGTTATCATCAATGAGGTAGTTTGTTCTCTGCAGATTAATCATGGTTCTGCCACATCCACAATGAGCTCAGATTAGAACTTCTGTCTAAGATCAGTGTATAATAGCTGCATGCTCTGCATAGGATCCAAGTGTAACTCCCTGGCCTTGACATTGCAAAAAGTTTCATTATAAGATAAAAGTTATTTCAAATATATATTTATCAATCCCTCATCATGAGCAGGATGTGACACAAGGTCAATTTTTAAGCAGAGTTTAACAGGTTTGAATTTTCCCTCTCCTAGACCAGTTGTCACACCAAAAAAAGCTCAGATGATCCTACTATTTATCTATAGCAAAGGAGAATAGTTGGAAGCATGCCTTTCCCAAGGGTAATAGTGCTATCTGATTTGAACTTGTGTTGATATTTCCATATCCTATAATAATAACCATAACACCATGAGCACCTCCAAAGTTATTTCAAATAATTTATGGAACAGGATTTAATTTTCTTTCTTACAACCTACTCACTTAAAAGCTGATGTCTGTAGACATTAAGCATGATGTCAAGTCATATTCTATTAACAGAATATATGTTGTAATTATTGTTCTTGTAAACCACAATGAGTTCAGCTTCCATAAAACATAGTTTGTTTTCTGTAGATTAATCATGGTTTTTCTGCCTATCAAATCATCCATGATGAGCTTTCATAAAACAAGAGTGCAGATAATGAATCTCCCTCATAGTTTATTGAAAAACTGATTAGTCTTTAGAAATGTCACCATTCTTTTTCTAACTTTGTTAAACTTTCTTGATCATACTTAGAGTTTTAATTATTAAAAGTAGTTTTAAGGTGCAGCATTTTTTCATCTATTTTTCGTGGTGTTTTAATATCTTATCTTATCATAGTCTTTAAAATGGTTTTGGTCAAAATTTCGTTATAACAGCACCTCCCCCTTTCTTTAAAATTTTATGAAAATTTAAAACCATATATTTGTTATTTGGTAAGCCACAAAAGGAAACTCAATAGTTTCCATCTCCAATGTCTATGACGTATTCTACACATTCGTTGGCAGGATAAAGTGCCCAACACAATCATGTTGGATTGTGCCAACATGAACAGCATGTTCTCTATTCTCTGTGAGAGGTGCCTTCACTGGCTTGGACATGTCAGGAGAATGGAAAATGGACACACCCCAAAAGATCTTTTTTATGGCGAATTAGTAAAAGGCTCCTGATTGGTTGGTAGACCACACTACGATTTAAAGATGTCTGCAGGAAAGTCATGAGGATATGCCATATTGACACAAACACGTGGGAGGTAGATGCAAAAAATAGAGTGGCCTAGTGCCTTAACATTAAGCAAGGCCTGGAGAGGGGTGAGGTGGAGAGGAGAGTAGCCTTGACAGCAAAGAGAGCCAGAAAGAGGGAGAAACGACAGCAGCCCTAGAAAGCATTACAGTTTGTGTTTGTGTGCAGTCAGTTTAACTACTACTTTTTTTGCGAATTGGGTTACGGTTTAGGGGTTTAAGATTGTTTTTAATTACATATTGCTTTAAAAAAAACAACAAAAAAACCAAATTACTAAACATTTGATTTTACTATACATTGAAATTAATTATTGAATCCAATGGTAGACACATTAGTCTCAGTTGTTTGTGTTAGTATTGCAATGTATAATTTCAATTAAACTTGTTTTAAAAAAAAATATTTTTCAACATTAAATGTATAGCAATTTGTGTTTTTTTAATTTTTTAAGCAATATGTAATTAAAAACAACCTTAATCCTCAAACCCCTAAACCCAATTTGCAAAAAAGTTAATTCATACACTGTAGTTAAAATGTCATGGATCACCACCAAATAAGTTTCCATTTTAATTTTGGCAACAATTTTCAAGTTTAACCCAGGATTGAAAGAAAAAAAAAGAACTCCTCTCAAACAATGTTTACATTACCTTCTACCATAACAGACATCAAGAGTACCTCCATTTTCTTTTCTGAAGAGAAAGACTTGTTGTACTGTACAGATATTGTACAGTTTTTGTACCAAGTTCAGAATGCCAAAGTAGAAAGCCAAAGATTGGAGATTGCTAAAAGGTGTTCTGCTGCACTTGACTACAACAAAGAAGTCTGAAGGGGTGAAGTATTAGTGGAGAAAATTCATTATGATCACCACCAATGGTTTATCCAATCTGGATTCACCAAGTACCCATGATTTCTGTGCTTGTGGGATAGTAGGTGTTGAAGTGAGTATTGTTGGTTTGAACAACAGCAACTGGCTAAGCACAACTGAACCAGTGCCAAGACAGTATTTATGGAAATCAAGAATAGTCCATTCATATCAATGAATAAAAGATATGATGTACCAGTTATTTTATTAAAAAACTTTACATTTTTTCAGGTCAGTTAACTTTGAACTATGTATCTTTGGGAATCTGTGTTACGCCTCAAAGATATGTGGTTCAAAGTTAACTGACCTAAAAAAATGTAAAAGTTTTTTAATGAAATAACTGGTGCATTATATCTTTTATTCATTAATATATCAACACTGAAAATTTCATTAAATTCGGTTAATTCCTTGATTTTTGGTATTTTTTCACTTTCAGTGGGGTGGAATTTAGGTCCGTTAAGTTTGATTTAACCTATATTGGTTTGGTGGTTGGTTTTGAAGGCTATCACAATGCAAGTATTAAGAAAAATGATGTAATTATGATGTTGTTCGTTTATCTTTGATTTATTCTTAATATTTCAGGATAAAGATCCTTTTGGCCATTCTGTTGTATGCCTGCTGATATCTTACTCAGAATTCTCTGCATGTGTAAGTATGTGTAAGTATGTGTGTGTGTTTATGTGTATTTATGTGTGTGTGTCTGTCCAACAATCTCTAAGTATCTTTCCAGATTTGGCCTATCCTCTTTTTTTCTTTGAGTAAGGCCAGTCTTAGTAGTTTGTTTATTTATGTGTG
>CM042177.1:14555406-14560406 GCA_023376005.1 Doryteuthis pealeii
AAAGAAAAAAAGGATGTAATATTTCTGTAATCCATTATTACACTACAAATCAAACTGGCTTGTTTGTTTGTTTAACTTAAAAGATATAAAAGCACACAGTATTATTTTAAACTGTGTGTAGAAAAAAAAGATATATATACACATATATTAAAAAAATCTGCTAAAATATGTAAATACCACAACCCTACACTTTCTTTGGATCAATCGTATTAAACAACACCACCACTTACATTCACCACTCACCCTTCCAGGTTATTTTTTTTCTATTAAAAAAAAAGATTCTTTTAACTTTGGAGAAAATATTTAAAAAAGAAAAAAAAATTGCTGATTTTGCCAAAAATACAGATTCGGGCACCTTTCAAAATTTAAAGTACAATATTATTATTTTTACACTAAGAGAACGTAACTAATTTGTGTTTAAATAAATTAGTACTAATCGTTTATTTATTTTTTATTTTTTTTAGATAATATTTATATTAAATACAACTCCGAATTGGTTTATTTCTTTCCACTTTTTGATAGTGTGGAAGAAAATATTATTTGCTTAAATGCAAAAAAGAAAAAAAAGAAAATAGGGGTCTTTTGTTTAAAATAAACTGCATTCCATCCATATACATTTAGCAAATTATTTAGGGTCCCCCATTTCGTTTTAAATACTAAAATTAATTTACTGAATTTTGTAGATTTATTTATATACTGTTGTGTCATAAAAATCATGTAAGATTTTTAAAATATTTATTTAACCAATAAAAATACGGTAATAAAAGTCTCTTCTCCCTTTTTTAGGTTAAAAAAAACAATTTATTTATTTTCTTTTTTATGGAATCAACATAGCTTAAGTCCTAGTTTTTTTTAATTGCTATATTTTAAAAATACGAGATATAAGAAAAAGAAAAACATTAAATTGGCTCATTTTTTTCTTTGTTTTATATTTCACGTGTTGACATTGAACCCAAGGGAATATTTATTTATTTTTTAAAATAAAACTATATGTTTGCCTCTATGTGTTGTGTACATATACGTGAATGCAGCCTTTGGTAGTATCTAGCAACAACAATAATAATAATGATACCTCAGCTTTTGGTGAAGTCGTAAAATCTAAAATCGCCCACGTCTGGCATTATTATCGTCCCTCACTGACCCCATCAGCAACCACGTCTGGTCTGACCCCTGAGTCGGTAGACCCTCGGCTACTGTTACTACAATCGCCTCACGACGACGACCCCGAGGAAAAAGAAAAAAAGGAGCACTCGCCTTTAGTCGTGGCTTGTGCCCTGCAGGACCCTCCCCTAAAGCGGGTCCCCGACCTTATTAATAATAATAGTAGTAATAATAATAATCATAATAATGTGGATGTTGTGATGCCACTACGGCTTTTTAGGGGTATGCCAGGAAGGCAGGTGGTGTTGTTTGTGGTGCTTTGTGTTGTAGCCGGATTCGGATACCTTCATCTTATTACAGAGATATCCAGATTGGATATAGCCAGGAGTAGATTAGGTAAGTCTTTCTTTAAAAAAAAAAAAAGAAAAAATGTTTTTAATTCTTTTTCCCCTTATATTGACATCTCTCTGTTTTTTTTATGTGACCTCTTTTTCTTCCCCCATTCAAAATACACCTGGTTAAGTAAAAAGAAGAGTAATAATAAGTACCTGTTTGCTTTTCAAGATCTTTTCCGGTTAACTGGGTCACATATGTGACAATGATTGTGGGTAAGCAAAAAAGTTAGGAAAAATAAAAAAAAATATTTAAAAAAAGCCAATAAAAAAACAACAACAAATGAATAAAATCATTAAAATTTCATCTCTTAATATTCATATATTATTTAGGAATAATAAATTTTAATGTTTGTTATTATTTAACTTAAGTAACATTCTACAGTTGAGTATAGTATGCTTCTCTTTCCGTCTCTCTTTCAAATCACAGGTTTGAATTCTCAGCCTAGTTTTAGATTCAGGAAAATGAGACCAAACTATGTAACAGGGATTTTGATTTTAAAAACAGAAGAAAAACAAACTAAACAAAACAAAAACGTAACACAAAAAAACAAACAACAAAACAAAACTGGGTTGTGTATGTGACTGACATGAGAAAAAAGGGGAGAAATTCTTAAGATCAAGTTTTATAATAATAATAATAATAATAATAATATTGTTTTGTGTTCGTTTGTTTAAACGAACATAAAACGATCAGCTTTTTAACTGTGAGAAAAGAGATGAAGATTTGAAATAAATCGAGGTAGGCTGTTCATGTTTCATGGGAATTGAATAAAATAAATGCTTAGGTTTTTCTTTCTTGATCAGCGACCTGAAACACAGAAATAGCATATGTGATTGATATATATCAGTTGTGCATTGAATCTCTCTCTCTCTCTCTCCCTCTCTATCAATCTATCTATCTATATTCAAAATATTCTCTAGTCTATATATCTGATGATCACTCCTCTCTCTCTATATATATATTATTCTCTATATATCTGATGATTGTATCTACTAGTATATACCTGATGATTGTCTACTCGATGTATGTATGTGTGTATAATATACACACAAATTCTTGTCTAAGTATATACTATATATACACTGTATATATAGTATATATTTAGACAAAAATTTGACCTTAAACAATCGATTTAATTAATTATAATTCGTTTTTAAAATGAAAAGCAGACGAAAAATTGGGTATACCTAATACTCTATATATCTGATGATTGTATCTGAGAGGCTACTCTATGTATACACACACGTTGTCTATACTAAGTATTCTCTATGTATTTTTGTCTGTTCATATCTATCTGAAGATTCAATTTTACCTACATACTTATGTAAAAATTATTTTCATTCTTTTTTTTTTTACTTTAAAATTATGAAATGAATATTTCCTAGTCCTCAGATAGAATTAAAAGCCCCCCCCCCAAAAAAAAACGTGTAATTTTAATTTACACATTGTTGAAGCCCAGTATTCCTCTAAATAATGATAAACAAAGTTTTGTGTTATGATTGATACCCCACCCTCCAAAAAATCCAAGCATCTAAAATTAAAATAATAGGCACGTATATTTACACATTTTAAGAAAAATCTTTAAATGTCTTTTTTAATCTACAAATAAATGGCGAATTTTGAACTTAAAGCTGAAGCAACATTTTCCTTAGTTTATGAGAAAGAGGGATAAAAATCTAAACAATTGTTTATTGTTTGAGGATCAAAATGAAAAAAATGAAACATTATTTTTCTAAATAATATATCTAAGGTACCGGGGAAATGCTCATTTTGTTATATTACAATTTTGAATTGAATAACCCTGGGTAGCTCTAAAGGTGTGTGCGTGTGTGAATTGTGTATTTTAATAATTCTCTATCTACCTCCGAGTACAAACACTGATTTATTTTCCGTGAAAAAAGGCTTGAATTAACGTATTCAATATTATGAAGATAAAATTAATACCGTATATATTCGTGAATAAATAGAATTTTAAGAACTAAATGAATAATAGATTGGTGGGTCGACTTATACATGAGTAATTTTCTCAGGTTGAATGAAATTCAAACATAATGGGAATATCTAAGAGCAATCCTTGGCTTCAAAAATTAATTCTATAAATTGATGATTTCGTGACTATAAATCAAAGGTCCGGCTATATACACTTAAGATCAACTTATACACGAATACATTTTTGAATAATATTTATAATTGAATATTGGAATTGTCTTTTTTTTTCTCTTTAATTTTTGGACGGTCCTTGAATAATCAATTAAAACTGGTCTCCTTTCTAATAGCCGTCTCTTCACCCCTAATATGATATCTACGTTTTAAACGAAAGAGCTATCCATTCAAGTAAGGTATCTTCGTCCAGAAAATATTAGTTTTATAATTAATTGATCAATCAAAGAGTAAAATTGATCCTGTCAAATTCAATCATCCATCGTGGATCTAGATTATCCGGGGATTTCTTTCTTTCTTTTTTTTTATCTATCTATTGACTTCTTTATAATTTTTTAAAGAGATCATCGTACTCTCTTCTTTTTTTTTTTATTTTTTTTATTTTTTATTTTTTTTTTAGTAGAGAAAATCATTTCTTTTGGACTGAATATTCTGTAGAAACACATACACACATTTCTGAATATATATATATATATTATATATATATATATATATATTATCGTTATCTATATGTATGTATCTATGTATCTATCCCTCTCTCACACTGTATATGATATATACAGTGAGAGAGAGGGATAGATAGATAGATACATATAGATATGTGTGTATTATATATATATATACACATACATGTATGCATCTATATATTTATATACTAACAGGACCTGTGGATATACCTCAGTATGATAATTTAATTATCAAAACGTTTGATATGCCTACTTTGCAGCTATTGTAAAATAGTTTTTCTTTCTTCCCTTCTTTTAATCTTTTGATTATGTTCGATTGAAACATATTAGCGTTATCACTTCCGCGTACTCACCCCCTCTCTCTATCGTCCCCCCACACTCTATCTTTACTCTACTTTCTTTCTTATATTTTTTCTGTGTAACAGGACCTTTTTCATCCTTTTCTTTATTATTATAAAAATGGAATGGTCCATTATTTAACTGAGGTGACGACATTCATAAGAAATAAGAATTCGTCGGATAAGCAAGACCAGATAATCAAGATTTACATTTTTGTATTTCATCTTGGACGATTAGTATGTATATATCTATATATGTATATATGTATCATCTATATATGTATATAATTATTTACTAAGATAAGCTTAGATGTTGCACAAAGGCAGATTTTGGGGCGCCCAGTGAGAATCGAACTCACTAACAATGGTCTGCAAATCTTGCTTGCTAACAATTACACAACATGAGGTGCCCAATCTCTCTCTCTCTCTATATATATATATATGTTCGTATACATGTATATCACCTATATAAATGTATATATATGTTACTATACATGTACATCACCTATATAATGTATATATATGTTCCTATACATGT
>CM042177.1:14570406-14580406 GCA_023376005.1 Doryteuthis pealeii
CAGGTGTTAGCAATATCAACATTATTATTATTTATCTGTCTTTTTAATATATATATATATATATATATATATATATATATATATATATATATATATATATATATATATAATGATATAATAAATAAATTTCATTTTAATTATTTGTAGATGAAACATTGACGAAGAGTCAATATTTTTTTTATTAGTATTGCTATTTTATTTTAATTTCTAGTTGCTTTTTTTTAAATTCGTATTTTTATCATATTTAAAATTTTCTTTTAGAATATAAATAAAGCAGTAATTTTGTTTTAAAACCCCATTTAATTGCACACTTTCTGTTTTTAAATAGTAAATATGGCTCTAAAAATTAAAGCTTGGTTAATCACAATATTATTCTAAGAATAACAAAACATTGTTATAATCTTTATTGTTAATTGGTAAACCTCGATATATCTTAAGACAGATAGTTAATACTTTTATCCTCCTCTTTAGAATCATGTTTATAATAGTGTGTACTTGGTATTTTTTTTTTTTTTACTTTTGAGAGGCTAAGTAAATCTTAGAGTATTTTTTCAAGTGTTGTAAAAAAGTATTTATTATTATTATTAATTATTATTATTATTATTATTATTATTATTATATATAAGTAGTATATTTGTACGTTAATTTGATCATAGGGAGTTATGATTATTTGAGTTAGAGAGAGAGAGAGTAAATTGATGACACTGTTTTCTTCTTTCACCAAGACTGCCTGCTGCTGCTGCTGCTGCTGTACAATTAACACCATGCTTTCTCACTTCAAATACATTGTTTTCATTTTGTACACATTCAACTCCCACCTACTCTTCGCTTTAATTTTTACATACCTTTTCAGCACGTCATTTGTTTATTTAAATCTTACATTTATTATCATTATCATTTATTGTTTATTTTAAATCTTAAATTCAGCTGAAAGCACATGGTCTCTCGCTTTTAATTCGGCGCTAGTACAAAAATGCACCTACAATTTTCCCTCCGCTCCAAAATAGTAAATTTTGAAGAGCTCTCTCGATCCTCTCTTTTTTTCTTCCTTTCCCTTCTTGTCGTGTACATCTTTTTTCTGGGCTATATACCAAAATTGGGGCAATTGAATTTGATTTATTCATATAATAATGATAATTTATATATATATATATATATATATGCCATACTTATCACTCTTACTTTGATTGATAGGATTATTTTTGAACGTTATAATTTTAGTTAATAAGTAGTATCAATAATATTAGTGATGTTAAATAACAAGCCATTAAAACCGGTTTCTTTTTTCTGTCCTAAATAGCATTTTTATTTAATTAATTTTCTTTTTGTCAATATAGACCTGTTTTTATAGTTTCTTATCAAACTATATTTATTTCCTGGTCATTTTTTTTATATTTTAAATCATTTTTAGGGCTGTTAATATCCATGAAAATTGATTTGTGGTGGTGAACGGTTGTAGTCTAACAAGTAAATTAAAATCATTGAAGAAGAATATATATAAAGCTTTTTAAACGTTGAGATACTATATTCTTTTTGAGCATGTGAGTTTATGGTCATAAACTTTTTTTTTTCATTTTAAGTGTGTTCGTGTGTAAGGCTCTTGCCCTGTGCTTGGCTATGCATACAATTTAGTTCAGGTTAAAGCGCGGTAAGGGTAACCCGAACATCAATGTTTTTACGCCTTATATTCCGATGTGGGTATCATTGGGGAACGAAAAAAGTTTTAACAAACGGGCCAGGCTTTGGTCCGTTTTACCAAAATAAGGTAAAAAAACAAAAAAAACAACAAAACAAAACATTCGACTTCAGGTTACCCTTACCGCGCTTTAAAACTGGACTAATTTTTTTTTTTGTTCAATATTAATTAGAGTAAAAATTTTATTTTCCTTTATGAATATGATAAATGTTTTGACTATAGAATTAATTAAACTAGGATACATTTATTTGTTAAAAAAATATCTTTCCTCATTTAAAGGGGTAGAAAAAAGAAAGAAAAAAAAAACCAAACAAAACATTTCCGTGTTTATACTGAGCAAGAAATAAATTTAAAAAAAAAAGTAACTTTTTTGTTGTAGTGTAGTAAACCGAACCTACTTTTTGTTTCGTAGACCTACTTATTTTTTTTCCGAGTTTTTTAAACTTAGTCATTTTTCATGGAATTTTTATGAGTGTTTTGGGATTAGAAATATAGCTAAGAATAAAAAAGAAGTTCAAATAAATAGTAACTGAAAAGGAAATAATATCCAGTAATTCATTTCGTCTTTTATCTGAATTTTTACGTTGACAATCTCAACGTAAGAATTAACTTGAGATAATAAAGAAAAAGACTAGTTCTCGTACACCTGAACCCTAAGTACTCCTCTCTCTCTGACTCTAACAAAATGAAAATACTTTAATTTTATTTATTAAAAAGGGGACAGTCCAGTTCTATTGTCCTTTTGATGAAAATCATTTTTTCTACCCAAGATAAAGTCTTGAAGCAGGTGCTCCATTTTCAAAACATAAGGATTCAAATCCTTAGAGCTTTTATTTTTTTAATTTTCAAATTTAAAAAACAAAACGAGTGTTGATTTGAAATAGACCTGTACGTTTTAAGATTTTGAAAGTTTTAAATTTAAATTTTGAGAATTTGTTTCCTTAAATCGTTACGAAGCTCTTTGCTTATTACGGAAAATATTTTAAAAGCCATGATAGGATTATCATGTAGTACAGCACTTTTAAAATATTAAATCATTCATCTCGTTTTTTCTTTCAATTTTCTCTTCATAAAGACAAATATAGTAATAAAAAAGGTGTAGAAAATCGTAAGATTCATTATTTAATTTCATTTGTTTATTTTCAAGAAAGTAGCATGGCCTGTATAGCTTTTGCTTCAACAACACTTTTTCGTCCTTTCTTCTCCGTACTCTTTCCAATGAAGAAGGAGCCATACTTGTTTTTCTACGAACCTTGCTTTTATTTTTCTACACAATCTACTTGTATTTTCCCCTGCTCCCACAATTTTTTTTTGCAGTCCTTTGGTAAACCTGTCCCCATTCTTCACAGACATAAACAAATGAAAAAATAAAAATTGGTTTATCTAATCGACATACTTATGTTTTCAAACATGTGAGTGCATATCCATTATTATTTTTTTTTACAGTATTTTTAAAATAAATCAATCTTGATTTGTGATAAAAGGCAGATATAAAATACCCCCCCCCAAAAAAAAAGAAAAATTAAACTGACTGCATTGATTATGACGTTAATGTTTTTGTCCGTGATTTTCAAAATCGGTCATATGTTTGTTTGATAGGATTTGCCAAAAACAGAATAGACGTGTTAACTAAATGAGCCGCGGCCACTAACTTTCTTTCTTGGGTTGCGTTTCAACCCCACCCGACAACCAGCCTGAAAAATTTGCAAATTTTGTAGTTTAATTGAATTTTTTTTCTTTTTTGTTTATTTGGCTAAAGAAAGGAAAGAATAATTTTTTTTGTAAATATTGTAAATATGAAAAAAAAAAAAAAAAAAAAAAAAGCTAAGATTGCGATTTTTAAAATAATTGCTTGTTTTTCTATTGTCCGTAAAAAGTCGTTTTTTTAAAACAAACATTTTTATCATTCAGAAGACTAAAAAGCTAATTAAAACAAAAATATTTGATTTGTAAAACATAAGTCTAAGACGACTTAATATCCTAATTTCTTTGTTTTTATTTACTCAAGCCCAGGACAGGATATGACACCAGTTCAATTTTTAAGCAGAGCTCTGATGGTTGGAATTAAGTTTTCTTTCTCCTCGACTGGTTGTATTACCAAGACTAAATAACCCAGTCTGCCCTACTATTTACCAAGGAGGAAGTTGTCGTAGCGTAGTTTCTAACGTGCTGGACTGCGACTTCGTAGTAAGCGAGTTCAAACTATCCCGCTATTACGTTCGTTCACTTTCGGACTAATACTCTTGGGAAAGGTGTGAACCCCCTCTCATCCCACCAGCTATGAGTTAAATAGTTTCGCTACTGTTTTTTGCAAAGATAGCTTTGACATTACATAACCCACGATGGTTGATATGCCATGGCATTAAATGAACAAAGAAACCAAGCCAAACTATTTAGCTATATTTGGTTAGATGGGTTCGAGGGATAAGAGGTGGATTTCTTCAATTTTTTCAGTTTTAGTAGTTTTAGTAAACACACCGGATTATCTGGAAGTTCACAATTGTAAAATTCTTTCTCTAAACGCGACTGGTCTTTGAACTTATTTATATTAGTACTTTTCTTCGGGTACCTAGCTAGACTTTAGTTAAGTAGTTGGCGAATGAAAATTATAAGCTCTTTTCTTGGTTAGTTACTTATGTAATTATATGATTGATTTTAACCGAATGTCAACCCATCTCGGGTTATGTTATGCCTTTAAGATAGGGAATTGCGTTCATTGTATGTTCAATGAACATAGGAATACTTTATATCATGTATGAACATTGTTCATACATGATATAAAGTATTCCTACCCTGATAATAATTTATACACAATTTTATAGTTTCAAGTAATTATTTCTATTTGTTTGCATAGTTTTATTATTTCACGTAACTAATAATAATAATCCTTAGTAAATAATTATAGGTTCAAGTAACTTGTATTCAAAATACAAATATTTGATCAATAGGTGGGACTCTAACAGGTACTACCACTCCCAGTCAAAGTGAACCTCTGTGTAATAGCAATGAAGGGGTATTCTACACTTCCCAGATCTCGAAACTAGAACCTCACCATCAGATGTAGTTTAGTGTCATACCCAGAACACCCCTTTTTGGCAGAGTCTTACCCCCCTCTGCAGGGGGTATACAGTCAGTGCGGTTAAGTAATTATAGTGTAAGTTTGTCTCGTTTGGTTTCAGATTCAGGTCTGTAGAGGGTATATTATTCAATGGCCACACGTCTGTAAATCCATTTGGAATCTATTTACATGTTTACTCATTAGGTACCACCAAAATACGTCACGTGATTAGTTTAGGCAATATTGAAGGAAAAAATGTAAATATTTTTGAACTTTTTAAAAAAATCTCGCAAAAAAAAAAAAAAAAAAAATATCGAACACACATACACAATGTATCCTTGTGATTTCTATGTTCTGAGTGTATATGTACTTTTAGATACTCTTTCTCGTTCTATCTATCTATAGGCAATAAATACTAAGTACACGTGTGTGTGGTACACGTATGTATATGTTCATGATAATTAATAAGATCTTGAGGTATTAGTGTCTACAATATGGTATACTGTACATACAATATTCGTAGATAACATTCGAAAAGTACATAAAATCTGTGGAAACATTTTATACATACACTAGGCATACCCCCAAAAAATCGTCTGCTAGGTTTTTAAAACGAATTAAAATTAATTAAATCTATTATTTAAGGTCAAACTTTTGTCTAAAACGATAAGTAGTAACATAATGACCATCATTAAAAAAAAGAAGAAAAATATCATTACATGTGCAGTTATTTTTAATAGATTTAAAACGATTTGTTTTGGTCAATTTCGACGCGAACGCCATTCTATCTCTTTTTCAATGGTTTTAAAGCGCGTGTTTACAATTTGAATGTAACATTCGCGATTGCAAAAAAATTGCCAAAAAAATCAGGTAATTATCCGATTTTAATTAAATTTTCAGTATTGATTTATCAATTAATGCAATTTTATAATGCATCAGTTATTTTATTTCAAAACTTTAATTTAGTATTTTTGCAATGAAAAATTAATATATTAAATTCATTTAAAATATGAAAAGCCTGATATTAAGTTTAAAATGTTATATTTTTAGATTCTAAAAATAAATATCTATTTAATGCAAACCTTATTTTATTACATCAAAGTATACTTTTTGAAGAAAAACTCGATTGAAAATGTACCCCCCCCCTTTTTAAGCAGAAAAAATATCGATGTATAATTTTTTCTTTTATAAGATAATAGCCAATTAAATAATTATCGAAATGAGTAAAAAAGAAATCTCCAAAAAATTAATTATTTATTATTTTTCTATATTTTATTTTTCGATTTTCGGTGGCTTTTCTATGAGAAAATATCTCATAGAAAAGCCACAGAAATTTTTTTTTTGTTTCTATTCATAACTTCGGTCTTTTTATCTCTTTATTTATACTGTAATTAGAAAACTATAAGACCAACTCGAAAAAAATGTTACGCCCCCAACATAAGGGGGGTCAAAATTAAGTGACCTGAAAAAAATGAGAAAGTTTTGAAATAAAATAAATACTGCCTTATAAAGATCATTCATTGATAAATAAACACTGAAAATTTCATTAAAATCCGATAATTCCCTGATTTTTGGTAAATTATTTTCTGTAGGGGCTAAAGTCATTTTGTCAAAAACGCAGTTTAGCTTCATTTTGGGTATACCTAACATACACACATACATGTCTGTCTCGATATATGCGTTCGTTGACCGGCATTTCTGTTTAGGTTCAATGTTTATTAAAACATACTGTGCAAATTTCAGGGTTTTTTTTTCATGAAAAGAATTTCGAATTTGCATGTGTACAACTACTATTCTTTAATTCCAAGTAAGAAGTCCCAAGAAGCAACACTTTAACCCTTGATAGGGCACACAGACTCTATTTTCTCGCACCACAGTAGAAATTCTCAACAGATTGAGAAAGAGAAAGTGAATAAATCTCATTGTTTAGTAGGTACCTCCAATTTTCCCTGTGAAATCCACTCCCTATATTTAACACAATGAAACTTGCATACAGGTTAATATCATCTTAAAAATATTTTGTTCATTCAAAAGAAGAAACATTAAAAAAAAACTCCTGATGATTAAAAATAAAAATTCAACTTAGGGAAATAATGAAAATTATGAACGAAAAATAATCTTTACATTTTTGCACCGTTAAATCAATTGAAATTTAACGTAGCCAAAAACAAGTTACAACTAGAGGCTTTAAAAAAAAATTATATGAAAAATTAATTGATGGTCCGATTTTAACGAGAATTGTCATAATTACTTACCTTTTGATGAAAATGTCAAATAGTTTTTTTCTTAAAATATATTAGGGGAAATATTTTTACGAGGTCTACCTACTCTATTTTATTTTATGAAATATGAAAAAATGAACCGACAAAAAACAATTTTTACTTTTTTTCTATAAAGTCTGAATAATTATATCAGAAGATTTTTATAAGTGTCGATACGAGAGCTTTTTAGTAAAAGAACCATGAATACAGAATTCTGCTAAAATATATCAATAAAGAAACAGACCCGTTGTAAAAAAAAAAAAAAAAACAACAACAAAAAACTGTTTATTCTTCAAGATAACGGTGAGTAATTTTTCCCCAATCGGATAATTTGATGTTTGAATTAACAGCTTTTCTTTGTAACAACTCTTTATGTTCGTTATTTCTTTTTTGCGAGATTAAAAAAAAGTTCAAAATATTTACGTTTCTTCCTTCAATATGGCCTAAACTGATCACGTGACGTATTTTGGTGGTACCTACTGTTTAGATATAAATTTGCATTAGTTTTTTTTCTTATTTTCTTTCACCTTACTCCAATGACACCACCATAAATCAGAGGATAAAATATTTCTTAATTTGAGAAAGAAAAAAAAAGAAAAAGAAGTAGAACTTTCTTGAATGAATGTCTACGTATTATTTGATCAATGTAAATGTGTCGTCCACTCAATTCCAGACCAACGATGCCGTTAGAATGTCTAATTGGTTCTGGTTAAAGAATTTATCTATTTCTGCATGAATATCATTGTATGCCTCTGTGATAGGGAAAGCTCTTCAGGAAATCGTTTTCACGGTACAGAAACTACACTTTGATCCTTGTTAGGATGAACAGATATCATTACCCGCAACCCGTTCACCTTAACGGAACTTATGAAACGGTGGAACAAACAAAAATAATAAATACAAAGACAAAAAGTAACCATTATCTCCCTGTTCACGTCTCCTCACCTTTCTCTCTTCATGTTTCTCACACTCTTTCTGTCTGTTCATATATCTCTCTCCTTTCTGTCTGTTCATTTATCCCCCTCTCTCCTTTATGTCTGTTCATCTTTCTCTCTCTCCCCCCTTTCTGTATGATCTCTCTCTCTCTCCCCCCTTTCTGTATGATCATCTCTCTCTCCCCCCTTTCTGTATGATCATCTCTCTCTCTCCCCCCTTTCTGATCATCTCTCTCTCTCCCCCTTTCTGTATGATCATCTCTCTCTCTCCCCCTTTCTGTATGATCATCTCTCTCTCTCCCCCCTTTCTGTATGATCATCTCTCTCTCTCTATGATCATCTCTCTCTCTCTCTCCTTCTGTATGATCATCTCTCTCCCTCTCTCCTTTCTGTGTTCGTTTCTTCTCTCTCTCTCTCTCTGTGTTCATTTCTCTCTCTCTCTCTCTCTCTCTCTCTGTGTTCATTTCTCTCTCTCTCTCTCTCTCTCTCTCTGTCATTTCTCTCTCTCTCTCTCTCTCTCTCTGTGTTCATTCTCTCTCTCTCTCTCTCTCTCTGTGTTCATTTCTCTTCTCTCTCTCTCTCTCTGTGTCATTTCTCTCTCTCTCTCTCTCTGTTCATTTTCTCTCTCTCTCTCTCTCTCTGTCTCTCTGTGTTCATTTCTCTCTCTCTCTCTCTGTGTCATTTCTCTCTCTCTCATTCTGTTTGTTCATTTCTCTCTTTCTCGCTCACTCACTGTCTGTTCATCTCTCCCCCTTTCTCTCCGTTCTCTCTTCATCTCTTTCACTCTGTTCTTCTCTCTCTCTCTCTCTCTTATTTCTGTCTGTTTATCTCTCTCTCTCTCTCTCATGTCTGTCTGTTTATCTCTCTCTCTCTCCCTTCTGTTGATATATACCCGTTATTTCTTTGGAACATGTGCCCCTATTGATATGTCTATGAGACCATTTACTCTCATTCAGCGAGATTACCTGGATTTTAATCTTCTATAAAGTGAACCCCATCTCTAGTATGATGCTATTCCATTTCCTCTCAATATATTTCTATTTCGGTCTATCGCGTCCTGGGTATGACGTTAAACTGCATCTAATGGTGAAGTTCCAATTCTAGAGCACTGGGAAGTGTGGAGTACCCCTTCATTGCAATTACTCCCATATCCACCTCGACTCGAAGTGATAGTGTTACGGCTTAAATAGAAAAAATGGGTTTAAAAATTGAGTTGGAAAAAATGTTTTAGGTATAAAAAAAAACAAGTGTTGACGTGCCATAAAATCCGACAAAACAATCGATCAATTGCTATCTCAATTGTCATCTATCTATCTATCTATCTATCTATCTATTTATCTCAATTGTTATCTCTCTATCTATTTATCTCAATTGTTATCTCTCTATCTATCTCAATTGTTATCTCTCTATCTATCTATCTATCTCTTGTTATCTCTCTATCTATCTATCTCAATTGTTATCTCTCTATCTATCTAATTGTTATCTCTCTATCTATCTGTATCTATCTATCTATCTATCTATCTCAATTGTTATCTATCTATCTATCTTCTATCTATCTATCTCAATTGTTATCTCTCTATCTATCTATCTCAATTGTTATCTCTCTATCTATCTATCTCAATTGTTATCTATCTATCTATCTATTGTTATCTATCTATCTATCTGTTATCTCGTTATCTATCTATCTGTTATCTGTCTATCTCAATTGTTATCTATATATCTATCTCATTGTTATCTGTTATCTATCTGTTATATCTATCTATCTAAATTGTTAACTATATCTATCTATCTATCTCAATTGTTAACTATATATCTATCTATCTGTTATCTATATATCTATCTCAATTGTTAACTATATATCTATCTATCTCAATTGTTATCTATCTATTGTTATCTCTATCTCATTGTTATCTCTCTATCTCAATTGTTATCTATCTCTATCTCAATTGTTATCTGTCTATATCTCTATATATCTATCTCATTGTTATCTATATATCTATCTCAATTGTTATCTCTATATCTATCTATCTAATCTGTTATCTATCTATCT
>CM042177.1:14585406-14610406 GCA_023376005.1 Doryteuthis pealeii
TCCCGAGGAAACTACGAAAATAAAACAATTGACGACAAAGTAAATATACATACACATTGAATATCGCCAGCTGCTGTTTTTTGTGCAAAAATTATGAAGATTTGATTTATATTTGAAGATATTTAAAAAATAAGATATACATAGAAATAGCATTGAAATTCTACTTAAAAATGTCTAACATTTGTAAATCTTAAAAGTAAACAAATCAATACACCAGAGTTTTTTTACCTATCGACTCCAACACCCAACACTTGGAGCAAGTGAGAAATTACGTAATAACTCCAGCCATCAAGTATGCCCAACCCTATTAATAACTAGAAGCGGCTATCCAGTGTCGCCTGGGTAGAGGGGTGCAAAAAAAGCCACTCTTTTAAATTGTGATTTTAAAGGCTTGTTCACCTATTCGTATTCCTTTAAAATCTAAGATGTTAACTTAGAATATCCATCTAACCATGTTAGTAGGACTTAGAATATGCTAACCGTATTCCTTGCAGAGGGGTAAGATCCTCTCAAAAAGGGTGTCCTGGGTATGACACTAAACTGTATTTGATGGTGAGGCTCTAGTCTTGGAGATCTGGGAAGTGTGGAATATTCCTTTAAGGCCATTACTCCCAGTTCCACCCTGTTTTGTAGTACCTGTTACGGTCCTATCTATGGGTCAAAGATCTATTTAAAATTCGTATTCGATTGGACCGTGTGCAAAAAACAAAAACACTTAAACAACTGCACAAGAATGTAGATATGAACATGATTCCCTAACCTATAAGCATAAAATAACCCCAGACGTTAAAACCAATCAAAAATATCGATCACTAAATTTCGTACGAAATCATTTCAAATCATAATGAAAATTAGAATTTTACACCTGGATAAGGTTGTGGAATAGACCGGCTAAAATGCTGTGGTAAGAGCAAAAGCAACAGAAATGAATGATAATGTTTATTTTTCGGTATCACAGAAATTATATTTGTCCATGTGAAAGCCCTAGAATAAATCGGGCGACAGATTGCAGTGATGCTGATACTTTTTGATTTAGAGCGTCCTGGGACGCACATATTTGTTTTGAATGAGTCCCCAAGAAAATTAATGGGTCCCAACTAAAGTTTCTTAATATATTGTAGGGTTTTTATTTATAATCTGTGGAAATTAAAGTCGCCTAACTCCTACTTTGTAACCTATCCTGTGTAATTCATTTCAAAGAAACTAAAAGAAAAACACATGGACGCATGGATATGATTTTACTGCGCCCTTTTATATTTGTATGCGTCAGGGACGCAGGAAGCGTACCTATCAGCATCTCCGCATTGTGGTAACAGTGAAGGCTACACGACGTATAATATCAAATAACTTTTAGAACGATCATGGATAGTCTCAAACTTAGTAGTCATTTACGAAAATTAGCTTAGGCACTTAGTGAGAATCGAACTCACTTTCATTAGTCTGTTGGTCTAGCTCACTAATCTTTAAACCCCGGCTGGCTCTCCCTAAACTAGTATATATATAGCTAATGGTATATTACAAGATGTTTATCGTGAGTTCGATCCTTTCTACGTGTACCAGAAAAAAATCACCGTGTGTTAGTTACACATTTTCTAGCGTGACCAAAATTTCCTTTTAGTGCTATACTGAATTTTAACCAAAATATTATCGACCTATACACGAGTAATAACTTCGAAAGGTTGAAATTCAAGCATTATAGGAAATGAAAAGGAACAAACAACTTATGCTTATAAAAAAAAGTATTTTATAAGTTAATGGTTTCATGGTCATAAATCAAGGGTCGACCTATACACGAGTTTATACGTAAAGAGGACAATCCTTAGACCTTAATATATACCGTATATATTCCGGGCGTCACGTAGTGTAACGGTTAGCAAACTAGTCTCGCAGATCCTATTACTACTGAATAAACTTGCTAGATACCCATAATTGCAATCTTGTGTCACATCCATTGTGTCGAACAGGTTGGGTAAATACCATCGTAGATATTCATGTTTCGACCTCTACACGAGTATATTCTCTCTCTCGCTCTCTCTGTCTCTCTCTGTCTCTCTCTCTCTCTCTCTCACACACAGACACACACACGTGTGTGTGTGTGTGTGTACATCGACTTTTATGAGATTGAAATTGAGGCATAATGTGAAGGACTAGAAGCAATCCTTGGTTTCAAAAAGTAATCCCGTAACCATAAAACAAGGCTCGACCTATACACGAATACCTAGGTATTTTTTTTAAATTTTGTAAAATGAAAACAAAATTATATATCGCGAAAAAAATATTTGTCTTAAAATAATTATATATGTTTAAAAAATAATGTTAAGATTAAAATTTATCTTCATTTTAAATTTAAGTTTGAAAAATCAATACCTAACCAATGGCTGAAATAGGGTGTGTCTGCACGGGTATGGCATCTACCTAATTTCTCAGTTTCCAGGTTTTGTGTATATTCAATATATACTAATGGAGATATTTATTATTAGCTTTGCTTTGTCGAGTTTCTATCAATAAAAACATTACTTGTTTATTTATCATAATTATGCACGCATATTTTATTCAGATATTATAGTGAAACCCAAAACGTAGATTAATTTATATAATATACGATAGAGTAAGAATAGTTCAGAATTCTGGTTGGACCATTTCAAGTTAAAGGTTAAACGTACATTATATTTGAATGGAATGAATTATGAATCACTGATAGTCTGATCAATGATCGACGTGTGTATGATATCATCATACCCAGTGGAGGTTATAGGGTATCAAAATAGCCCAGAAATTGGCCTTAATAAGGATTTTAAAAACTCCCTACGTAGAAACCCCGCATGTACAGGTTCACTACTAGATGTAGTCTTGCTGTATCTATTTGTATAACCCTTATGCAATGGACAGGGTGTGATAAAAGATAAATTTTAAAGCGTAGTACACAACTGGTTTGAATTCATTTTTCCTTTTTTTTTTTTAATACAGGTTGCCATACCAAATCTAGATAGCCCTGTCTGCCCTACTATTATACAACCATATATAGTTCCCCAAACTAATTTTCCATCATTGTCCGCAGACTTTCATTAGAGTATCCCAGATTTCAAGGACTAAGGTTTTGGGTTTATTATGAAATTATTATTTTTTCTGTTGTTAGGATAGGGGTGGATTGGTTAAATAAAATAAAAAAGTCAGTTGAGTAAGTCGCCGGCGTGGCCTGGAGTCGGTATCAGCCAGACAGCGAGGGAGTTCCCCCCCTTTTCACTAGCGCTAGACCAAGAAGATTGTTTTTAGCGTCTGAGACGGAGCGCCACACCTACCACCAGCTCCTCATTTTACCGCACAGATCCCTGTGCTGCTCATACGCTGAGTTGGCGAGGTCCAGTATCGAACCAGGAACCTTGTGGTTCCCAGCCGGACACTGGCAAAACCGCCCTGTGAGGGCCGCATGTTTTTCGAGGAACCGTAATACTAAAATAGTACGTAGATGTTTCCCCCCCCCCCATTCCACTTATTTGTGATTTATAAGATATTCGGTATCGTATCGACGTCGCTATGAACAGGTCTGCTACTGTTTGAGTAGAAGCTCCGTAAATAATCTGTATATAAGTCGATAAAAGTCAGTAGTAAGAATTTTCCCCATAGTCTATTTGATTTAATTTTCATGTTAAGAAATGTTCTCTAAAAATCTATACTTTAAAAATTGAGTACACACACGTAGACACACTTAAAACGAAATTGATTATGCTCACAAGCATGTGAGTACACCTAATTTAAGATATCGGGAACAGCAAGTCGGTCCTTTTTCGAATACCGATATTAGACAATTTGAAAAAAAATTCTATCTATCTCTCTCTCTCTCTCTCTCTCTCTCTCTCTATATATATATATATATATATATATATATATATATATATATATATATATATCTACGCAGAATAGCCTTGACGATCGTCTGGTGAAACTCGAGTAGGCTTAGTCTGACTATATCGGTTTTCTAAACCAGCACTACAAATGTATTGAGCACTTTTATATTCATTCATAATTACGACTTATTAGGTTAATTATTTTTTTATCGACAGTCAAAATTGTGACTCGCTCGATTTTTGTTCACCTCGCCTTCATTCTCTGCATTAAAAAGATATATATAACCCACAGACACCGTGTTTCGACGTTTCACGTCTCTTCAGTGTGGCTAGACACAGCAACTACCTCTGACCAGGAGCGAAACGCGACTGAATTTTCCTCAGCCCGAATCGTTAAATCCGATCGTCACATATTTCATCTAACGATCGTATTTTTTTTATACGTAAAATGCATTTAATGCATTAAACTTTTTAGGTAGGTATATATATATAATATAGGTACCACCAGACCGTTTATGCCATCTTGAATAAAACGGAAATAGATATTTCCGAACTTTGTTTATCAAAAATCTCGTAAAAAAAAGATCGTACAGGGTTGTTACAAAGAAAAATAGTTAATTCAAAGATCAAATTATCCGATTGGGGAAAATTACATCGTTATCTTAAAAAATAAACAAACCTGCCCGAATTACATGCGAAAGGGTAATTTTCAGACCGTAATATAGACAGAAAAGTTACTAATTATTTCCCTTTTACGATAACCCGTAAAAGTATGGAATGAAATTTGAATATTTTTTCTAAGAGAAAAACTGATAAAATAATCTATTATACTTACTTTTTATTTTAATTATTGAAAAAGTTAAATAAAATAATTTTTTTCACGCTAACACTGTCAGCCTAACAGTCTTTGGTTACTTAGAAGCGTCTCGTCTCTTTGTAAAACAAATGTCAGCAATGCTCTTCCGTACATTCTAAGGATCACACATTACTATTCAACAACAAAAATTACAAATTCTTTTAAAAATATTAATCGAGCACGGATCGGCCAACTTTTAGTTCACCTGAATTCTAAAATTCATGTTTTTAAATATCCGTGAAAATTTTGATTTTTTTCCACAGGAAAAAAAAAAAAAATTAATTTCACGCAGAAATAAAAATATTAATCACACAAAAGATTGAAAATCTCGTAAAAATTAATTTCTTAAAAAAATTTTTTTTTTTTTGACAATTTAATAGAATATAGTACATACCAATTACAAAAGCAAAAAAAAATTTTCAAACATTTTTTTTGCACTTTTTATTTCCGATTTCATTATTTTTTCCTAAAAAAACTATAATTCGGTACGTTAACAATTTCATTGATATAGTTATTCAGACTCTTATCTTTATAGAAAAAAGTACCAAATTTTTTTCCACATCATTTTTTTTTTATCTCATAAAATAAAATAGGGGGTGATAGACATCGTAAAAAAATATTTCCCCTAATATATTTTAGAAAAAACTATTTCAGATGTATTTACATCCAATGGTAAACATTTATGGAAATTTTCGTGAAAACGGACCATTAATTGATTTTTCATAGAATTTTTAAAAAATCCTCTTATCGTAACTTGTTTTTAGCTACGTTAAATTTCAGTTGATTTAACAGTGCAAAAATGAAAACATTGTTTTTCAATCATAATTTTCATTATTTTCCTATGCTGATAAAAAATTTAAAAAATCATCAGGAGTTTATTTCATGTTTTTTCTTTCGAATGGAAAAAAATTTTCAAGAAAATATTAATTTTTCTGCAAGTTTCATTGTGTTAAATGTAGGGGGGGGTAAATTGCACAGGGTCAAATTGGTGGTACCTATATATATATATATATATATATATATATACGTAGTAGATTCTCTTGCAGGCATGTTTTATTATAAATATATAGACAAGGATTTATACTTATTTATATTAACACGTAAGGTTTATGCTTTGATATAAGGTTTATATGTCAATATATTATTGATTTTCAACAATTTGGTGTTTGTATATTTATCTTATATACTGACGGTTAATGAAATTACAACATCTATACATATATAAAGAGCAGTTTATGTGTGTATGTGTTTCCGGAGGAAACTACGAAAATAAAATGATTAACGACAAAGTAAATATATATAAACATTCACTATCATCAGATCTTGCCTTTTGAGCAAAGATAATGAAGGTTTGATTTATATTAGTGAAGATAATTAAAAAATGAAATTTAAATAACAGCAGGAATTTTTTTTTGCATTTAATATTTTAAATAGTAGACATTAATTTTTATTTTCAGAGTGGCTGGATCAATGCAAGGTCTTTTTTTTTTTTACATAGGGATTTTAATGGGGGTATACTGCGAGGATCCAACTCGCGATTCAATAATAATGGATCTGTGAGACAAACTTTTTTTTACCCTCCCCCACTATCCAGGCAACGCCGGGTAGCCGCTTCTAATCCTGAATATATTTCAATTTACTCAAAATTAAACACGTGAATAATATTGCTGAGTGACAATAAATCACATCTACAATGTGCAGGTAAAAGAATAAGGGGTGTATCAACATACACCGTGTGTGTGTGTGTGTGTGTGTATGTGTGTACAATTATATGTATGTTAGTCTGTTTTGTTAGTACCCGAAACGTAGCACTTGTGGCTTCTAAAAATCAAGAACAGTATTTTTGTTTCCATATATATATATATATATATGTTACTTTTTCAGTCTCGAACTACCAGTTGAAATGTTGGAATCCTAAGTCCTCCTTTTGTTGAAGGTTGGCCCCCTGCGAATAGCCATTATTGGTTGTGACAACACGATCAATATTACTACTTTCTTTCGACAGATTCCTTTTTTTTTATTTCAACAACACGATCTCTACCAAATTTAAGAAAGTGGCGGTCTTCTTTTTGAATAAATATAAAATAAGTTTTACATTTTAAAGAAGAAATCTCTATAGTCGTGATCTTTTGTAACAAAGCCATTTGTATATTACGAAAATGATTTGGTTTGTAACTGTAAGCCAGCAAAATTTTCTGAGGGACTCAGTGAATGTAATTTCGGATCACCCAATTACTCGATATAACTGTCAAAACTATGAAATCCTAATCAGAGCCCTTTCTTCTAAAATAGAACCAACAGGAACTGCTTTTTCAACGGGAACCCAGTTATATCTAGAGTTGTTTAATAAAAATTTAAAATAAAAAACCCTCAAAAAACACAATGGTGTTATATATATATATAACCTGCTAAAATTGGTGTTAGATAATAATAATGATAAAAATTAACCTGTACAAGTTGAAAGACACACACACACACACACACACACACACACACACATATATATATTTATTATACATTGAGCTCTTTTAGGGATTTATAAAATCCTTGTACTAGTATATAAGTGTTTGCACCTACAAGAGCATACAGTGTGGTTGTACAGTGAGATTTCGATGAGAATCATCCTTTACTTACCAGTCTTTTGGATTACCTTACACACACACACACACACACACACACACACACACACACATATATATAATATATATATATATATATATATATATATATATATTAGCATCTTACCAGTAAAAATGATAGGGTTATTTATGTTAACATTCTCAATTCTGGCCGAGTATCTGTGCACCCTGCTTAGAATCAAAGTGTTGCACTGTGACTCTGTGGTTAGGATCAATGTAGTAGGTATTTAATTCACCCGTTTGTTGTAAGTATGGGGCATGCAGCGAAGATCGAACTCGCTATTCATTTGTAATGAATCTTGCGAGACTAGCTTGCTAACCATTACACAACGATGAGATTCCCTCAATGTAGTGTATGTATACTCTGAAAAGTAACACACACACACACACACACACACATACACACACAAATGTAAAAACACAACACCCCTCTCTCTCTATCGCAGAGGTAGATACATTGAGGCTCGTTTAACATCAGGGTTATCGAAGTTGGAAAGGAAATCGGCGACCCGATTTCAAATCCTGGATAAGGCTGTTTGTGTTTCACTTTGCGCTAATACCCTTGGAAAAGGCATGAATTCATCTCTTCTCCCAGCTATATGAAAATAGTAGACAGATTGGGTTCTTTAGCCTTGGTAAGGAAACCAGTTTTGGGGAAGGCAAATTAGATTTTAAAAAATGACCTTGTGTCACATCCTGTCCGTGGCGGAAGGGTTGGGTAAATATATACATGCATTGTATCTATCGGGTAGATACATGCATTGTGGGTCTGTCTGTGGTAGAAGTAGATACATGTATTTTATCTATTATGACAGGGGTAGATACATACATTGTGGGTGTGTCTATTTATTTCATAGGTAGATATATGCATTATGTGTGTGTCTGTCTGTTCATGGCAGGGGTAGATATATGCATTGTTTCTGTATTTATTTATTTATGACAGGTAGATATATGCATTGTATATCTGTGACAGAGGAAGATGCGTGTCTATCCATCATTCTATCTATCTATCTATCTATTTAGAGGTAGCTACATAAAATTCTTGGGCGGAATTTACGTGTCAGAAAAGAACACTGTTGAGGAATAAATGCAATGTTTTATAGTATGTGGAATAAAACAATCTGGCGTCGAGAAATTCATATGCATTGTTTATATGCCTGTCTATTTATGGCAGGGGTAGTGTATATATGTATCTATCGCAGAGGTAGATACATACATTGTGTAGGTCTACCTATAATAAGTAAGACTTAATTTATATCCATCGATATTGCATTTTATATTTGTGTTTTTTTGTATGTTAGTGTACGCATAAAGTTTTTCGATACATTAGTTTATTTGTGGTCGGAGAAAACGATATTTTTTAGGGACTGGCAAAAAAATCAGCTTCTACGTTTTAAAGCGAATTAAAAATAATTAAATCTATTATTTAAGGTCAAACTTTGTCTAAATCGATAAGTAGTAACATAATGACCATCATTAAAAAAAGAAAAATATCATTACATATGCAGTTTATTTTTAATACATTTAAAGGGGTTTGTTTTGGTCAATTTCAACGCGATCCGCCATTCTGTCTCTTTTTCAATGGCTTTTAAAGCGCTTGTTTACAATTTGAATGTAACATTCGCGATTGCAAAAAAAAAAAAAAAAAAAAAAATTACCAAAAATCAGGCAATTATCCGGTTTTAATTAAATTTTCAGTATTGATTTATCAATTAATGAATTTTATAATGCATCAGTTATTTTATTTCAAAACTTTAATTTAGTATTTTTGCTATGAAAAATTAATATATAAAATTCATTTAAAATAAAAATATTCGGATTTTAAGTTTAAAATGTTATATTTTTAGATTCTAGAAATAAATATCTATTTAATGTAAACCTTATTTTATTACATCAAAGCATACTTTTTGAAGAAAAACTCGATGGAAAATGTACTCCCCAGAAAGCAGAAAAAATATCGATGTATAATTTTTTCTTTTATAAAATAATAGCCAATTAAATAATTATCGAAATGAGTAAAAAAGAAATCTCCAAAAAATTAATTATCTATTATTTTTTTACATTTCACTTTTCGATTTTCGGTACTTATTTTCTCATAGAAAAGCCACCGTAAAATTTTTTTTTGTTTCTATTCATAATTTTGGTCTTTTATCTCTTTATTTATACCGTAATTAGAACAGTATAAGACCAACTTGAAAAAAATGTTACGCCCCCAACATAAGGGGGGTTAAAATTAAACGACCTGAAAAAAATGAGAAAGTTTTGAAATAAAATGAATAATGCATTATAAAAATCATTCATTGATAAATAAACACTGAAAATTTCATTAAAATCCGATAATTTCCTGATTTTTGGTAAATTATTTTCTGTTGGGGGGGGGCTAAAGTCATTTTGTTAAAAACGCATTTTAGGCTCATTTTGCCAGTCCCTAATATTTTTTCTTTTTAAGAAAATTTGTCTTAATAGAAAAATAAAAAAAATAAAGTTCCTCTTTATAAGCTTGGTAGTATTAATTTAATGAAAAACCCAAAGAAATTTATATTCAATTACGACTTAGGTTTTTTTTATATTCTTAAATTTCTTTTGCCTTCGTTCGTGATTTTTTTTTTCTTCTAAATTTCGAAAGTTTATTTTTCGCAAGCGGATTTTAAAAAAAGAATTACTTAATTGAGAAAAAAAGTTATGATACGATATATAATTATATAACAAATAGTAAACGTAAAATATATTTGTGTATTTATCAGGATTTTTTTGATAAATTACATAGACATAGAGGGGCCGGTTTAGCTCAGTCGGTAGAGCGTTCGGCTAGAAACCACTAGGTTCCAAGTTCGATACCGGTCCTCGTCAACTCAGCGTATGAGTAGCACAGGGATCTGTGCGATAAAGTAAGGAGCTGATGGTAGGTGTGGCGCTCCACTTCAGACGCAAAAACAATCACCTTGGTCTAGCGCTATTGAAAAGGGGATAGACTCCCTCGCTCTCTGGCTGATACCGACATTAGGCCGCCTCGATGACTTTACTTTTTTACATTTTTACAAAATATATTCCAGTCTTTGAATATCCATCTTTTTATCTATCTTTCTATCTGTCCGTCTATCCCTCTGTCTATCTATCCCCCGTATGTCTATCTATCTATCCCCCTGTCTATCTATCTATTTATCCATCTGTCTGTCTGTCCATCCATCTATCTCTCTTTCTATCTATCTATCTGTGTCTGTCACATGTCCTATGTATATTTCATAGGACGTGTGTGTGTGTGTGTGTGTGTGTGTGTGTGTGCTTGATGGTAGATCAATAAGTTTGTAGGTTAATTTTTTTCTGAAATTTTCACTGTGTAATGTTCTAACTCCCTGATGAATATTCATGACTGAATTAAGTGCACTGTCAAGGAAGGACTTTATATCGAAAAAATATTTTCTTTTTATTTCTTTCCATTTCAGCCTCCGGATTTTTTGACGTATCAAAAAGTACTTTTATATGCACGTAGTCACTTAGTAAATACACGCCTCTAGTATTTTTGTTGTTGTTTGTTTTTATTTTTATCACCATAGTTGTTTTATTGTGATATGCTTCCAGTGATATGGTGTAGTTATTTTGGTAAAGAATATATAGACGAGTCTAAAAAGAAGACAATTCAGTCGTATCTTCTTCATATATGACAATGTAGTGTACTATAAAGCTATGTCACTGTAGTCTCTTATCTTCATAGACATTTTCTATATTCCAGTTTTAGCTTTAACTTCTTTATATGGATCGATCACTGTCAATATCTGCCTATCTATCGCCCCTGGCTATGATGGGGCGGGGTATGATGGTTGAGCAGAGAAAGATGACGATAGAAAGAAGAGAGAAGGAAAGAAAAACGAGGATGACCATGAAAGAAAGGGGAAAGGGAAGAATATATTAGAAGAAGAAAAAGAAGGCAATAGAAAGAATGAATAAAGAAGAAAAAGAATCGATGAACACGAAGGAAAAAGGAGGTTAATAGAGACAAGGAATAAAGAAAAAGAAAAAGATCATGACGAAAGAAAAGGGAAAAAAGATACCAGAAATAAGCAGTGAAAAAGATAAGAAAAAGTAATGATAATACTTTTATGTAAACAAAATATTTATTGATCAAAATCACCTAATATTACTCTAACACTAATTCGGCCTTAACCTTACCTAACCAACAGATCTCGGGAGAAGAAAAAAAAGGCCCACGATATCGGAAGTTTCGCTAATGCATTAAGTAATTTGACAAGGAAGGAGATAATTTTTGTGTAAAATAAACATTTTTCCGTTGATTAGAATACGGACGTGCCTACGTACATGTGTGTGTGCATGAATATATATATATATATATATATATATATATATATATATATATATATATACACTGATGCTGATAATTACGCGTCCTGAGTCCCTGACACGCAAAAATCTAAAATAACGCAATAAAATCGTATCTATGCGTTCTCAGCTAATATTATTCTCTTGTATGGCGTGAATACCCTAATCACAAATAATTATAACCTTACCAGACATAATAATAGATAATATATACATTGTATCCTCAGGAAAGCAGATAAAACGATTTTTTTCTATATATGAAATCATACGATATATGAATGCACGTACCGAGCAGACAGAGAGAAAATAATGCCGAGAGCAATAATTATTACAAATAGCATGCTCTCAAAGGTTTTGGATAAGAAGGCACGAGACATAATATGAGTTTTCTAGATACCCGGAACTATCTACTACGGTTATATTAATAAACCACCTACAACTATCAGTACATCGAGGAGAAGCTGCAATACTCAGTTGCTCTCATGTAATCGATAAATACAATACTTACCGTAGAAGTCACAATCGTCATCCAGCCAAAACATGTGTGCTCGTTCATGTGAAAGAAATAGCCAACAACGTAAATTCCTATTAAAATACAGCGTGGATAAATCTAACTACATAGAAATAATAAGTAAATTATATTAATAAATATATGTAATACCATACTATGCCATATGTACCTTATACTTAATGAGTAGATCTACCTGATGAATAGTCAAGATCAACTCCTCAATTAGACTAACATCGCAAGGCCCAGTAAGTAAGTAGATGTACACGCGAGCGGACGAACTCCTTTACATAGTTGTGTGAGACGTTGTCGTAACGAGTTTCTAACCTGAGCATCACAGAAGAATCTATCAGAGTGTTAGTATTGTGCATCCTGTTTTCCCCCATCATTTCGAGTCACATTGAGTGGTCGAACAAAACTTTACGGACATGACAGAGACACATCTACCACTAAATCACAAGACCACGCTAAAACCACTTTTTCAGAATAGCTCTCATACTTTACTGAATCTATAAGGTATAGGTTCTATCTTTATATTCCAATGAACTACCACTATATGAATTTGTATATTCACGTGATATGTAAATATCTCCATTTATAATGAAAGACTCATCGTAGAAATGCTCGAAGAATGTCCTGAGAATCAAAGACGTTACTCCAGTGCTGACGCCAGCCCGGTCTGCAGTCTAGCAATGAGACACGACATTGAAACAGCCTTACAACACATGATCCCACTGGTCCACCGAACGCCGCACGTCGATTCCCTTATCTGTAGAACTCTAAGATCATTATCATAACCCCCACTCTTCCCTAGAGTCCGTCCCCAACCATAAACTCGGCTCTGCGCTGAGTCAACCCTAACGCATTCTCATCTCACCTGGGGAATATGTAATGCTCAAAGGACAACCAGCTTGAAAGTACCCGTGAAACTGCTATATAACACTCCCAGTTGCTATATATGAATGCTCATTAACTTCGATAAGGAGTTTGATTCTCCACAATCGGTATCGAACTTAGGAGCTATATAATGTGATTAACAGCGCATATCCTGACCGCTCTCGAATGAGGGATGCATAGAATGGAATATTAAATAAGTATAGGTATATAAAACGCGAAGTGGACCAGCCAATATATTATATATATATAAATATATATTAGCACTAAACTCAAAAATGAATACAGCTGCGATGAACTATACTATTCGACTTCTAGCATAAAGGAACAAATAACAACGTGGGTTGAGATCACACTTCAAGAATATAAAATGAATTCCTCAAAGAAAATATACACCAGCAGGTGACGGAATTACTAACTAGTCACAAAATATCAACTCAAGAGATAAGACGCCAAAATTCGCGTGCGATCACACGAACTCAATACCTAGACTCCGAGAGACGCTCGCGACAAGACGGATATAGCAGCTTTCCCTGTGAATTGAGTCTCCACAAATGCACACACTGCACCCTACATATCTGTCGACTAGGCTATTATCTACGTGTACACTTAAAGCATCACAGAAGCCCAAAACCACAAGCAGAAGTAGCGCACAAGCCCAAGCACGTAATAACACAACGACAGAACCAACCGCCGGACAAAAGGCAAACAAGACAAAAGAGAAATAGGCAATGCACAAATGCAATGGGAAGTGTCTATTGAAGTAACAATATACAACTAAGCAACCACATACAATAAATATCCTGAGGTTCTGAGAAATTCTGGGATAGTATCAGTAAGGCCTATACCGATAGAAATATATTGGTGACTTGTGTACGTCTTGAGAAACAAAGAAAAAACAATCCAATCGCCGATCACTTATTTTTGATACTTCGAACAGACGGTATATGTACCCGTAGAGAGGACCGAAAATTCCTGCACTGCCATACATTTAATGACCAGTTTGGACCATAGAATGCCACCCTCGTTAAATATCTCACAGCGCCATGTGATAACTAAAGTGTCCAATAGACAACCAGAACAATATCTCAATATGTCAGAGCATCAATGAACTATCAAACTACTGCTACCTCTACCCGAAACAAAACTCGCGAAGGCAATCACATTACACCTCACGATGAGAACCACATTCAAAAAAATACACATGCACATTTGATGAGAAATAGTCTCGAATGATGCTACAGAAGAGTTGAGTAGTCCTACGAAACCTGGTAATCGAAACAAGACCTATCTGTTATATGACTGTGCTCTGTGACATTTTGTTCCTCTAGGACAAACAGTTTCTCTAGTCGAAATAGACAGCAGATTGTGTTTGTGGATTCCAGCAGGAAAACCCATATAATCACTATGCTCAGAAGAGTATCATCCAAACCTTTGTCAGAACAGATTTCACAGGTCTTTCTGCTGAGCAGTTAGACCGTGACGCTATTGGTACGATGTGAATGACAGGAGAGGCCGAGGCCAGTGCCTCCTCATGAGTGCAAGCTTCCCTAGGAATAAGAGGCATGCACACACTGCCTCCAAACTATTACGTACAAAGACATCGAATACCCAACCTGCCAGAGAATCACTCCGCAACCTCTCTCTTTCACATGTCACGATCTTATCTGCCAGAATTTCGTAGGAATTTCTGGTTAGTACTAGAAACGCAATCTAGATCGTATTTCTGTTAAGGACATTATGTATCTGCAAACAGCCTCAGAATAGTCTCCTTATTAGACAATATCTCCAGTTTCAATACCTGAATGCCTCTACAAGAAGCCTAGTTCAAGAGGAGAAAGACAATATAGGAGCAGCAAAATCTCAATACTTTATATTATGAGAGCCGGTGCACGCCAATGCGATCAATGATATACAAAGTTAAATTCATCATTCCATAGATTAAGGATGTGTATCATCCTAGTTCTCCAATCGCCAAGCACGACCACCTCCAAATGAAATGAGAGAAGAAGAGGACGCAAGCTTAATAATAAATGATGGTAGCATGAATGCGGGTCAAATACCTCCAAATAACCGTACAGAAGAAAAATAAACCAAATATATTCGTATGTCAAAGATTACTTTGATCAGAGAAGCACAGCCACATATAGCCTATTGATTGACCCAATTGGACAACAAATCACTCAACTGAATACTCCATGACTCCCACTTATATAGAAAAGAATCAATCACACAACGACGAAACATTTCACTATCCTCCTCTTAGAAGATTTCAGAGTATCACAAGCGAGACCTAACAACATTTACTCAATGTATAGGTCGCATCGCCACATGTGCTGGCGCAGCAACTCAAAAAACACTCTAAAGTGTCTCCACACGCAAGTCGAGTATCATACAAACAAACAAGTACCTAATATATCTCCTCCCCACCGTATATTGACCCTCATCACAAGTATGAAATTTGTCTACCTGCGTACTGCGGCATCTGAATAGATAATGATGTAATGAAAGAACACAGGCTGATGAAACTGAAGCCAAACACTAAGCGTAGACTCACCCAGACATACGACCAAAGAATAATATATGCTATAGGTATATAACTGATATCAAAGCTGTGACCCTAACTACGCCGAATATAACGTAAGCGCTCATGTATAACCAGGTAATGTCGTAGTGTGAACTCCGCGATATACTCCACACCCGATAATATACTACTAAGATCGCCAGCTGCCTGTGCTCTGACATGTCAAAGATAATTGAATGTGTAGTAGATGCTCTCACGATGAAATATAATATTATATGTAGTCGTAGTGTGGTGCTGCTAGCAGGGTGTGTACTACTAAGTGCATATGCATTCTGCACGGGCCCAAACAAGAGAACGGCAGGCGAAAGCAAAAGCCGAGCAGATGCTGAATGGTGGTGTGTGTGATAATAAACGTGAGATATGAGTGGTTGGCAAAAAAGTGATAGTGTGATGTGATAGTGCAATATACATAATAATAATAATCCAAGGGCCATAATCTACTATTCAGTGGGTAGGAGCAAGCGAGTGCTTGCCTTTAGTCAGACAGCTGACTGCAGGGGTGTGAAAAGGGGACAGAGGGAAGAGGAAATACAGCAGACAGTTCCCAATGACACACACGAACAAATACAGATACAGCACCACAAAAGATCAAATTCCATCGGCTAAATAACCAACTGATATTAAACGCCCATACAATATACTACTTAACTCACTTAACATACGAGGGTACGCAGGTCAATGACCCAGAATGGTAGCAGTCAGGGCTGCTCAGCATCGTGACGTGAGTAGGCTTCGACCGGTCGTGTTGATGTATAGTGAGCGTCAGTAATGACTGCTCACGATGGTTCCTCTCATGTATGTATCATGATATGACCATGGCGCTCAGCACACGCGAGAACATAGTACAGGGCGTGCCGTTGACAGGTCATAAGTTACTAACAACCGTTAGTAATAAAAAAGCCAGCGTAGATTGACTGAGTGTTCGCGATACGATACGTGAGCCAGTAGAGCTGGCCTTGATCTAGCATAACGAAAAGAATACGAGATCAACCAGTGATATATGACGACTGTGGCTGTAGTGTATACTGAGCTCACATTAGAGAATAATAAAGTAGTCACTCTATGCGAATAATCTACTGAAAGCTATACTAATAATGGCTGATGTTGATGACGTCACATCAGTGAAGATACATGAATATAGATCAGATACTAATATCAAATGATGTGTTGTGTGATATATATATAGCAAATATTAATATCAAGCTCACTACTGCCTCGTAGTGTAATATATTAAGTATAATAGCTTGTAATGTCCGCTGTGTGTACACGTAATAAAAGTACAGGATAAGAAAATAGAATAGTGTGATAGATGTAGCGAGTTAAGATAGATAAGTAAAAAAGAGATAGAGTAATAAGTAAATATGAATAGATGCGATAGAATAAGGTGATACCAAGTATAAAAAATAATAAAAAAAAAAAAATAAACGATAGGATAGAATATGTAGAAACGACAGCTTATAATAGAATATAAACTCATGATATGCTTGTCGCATCGCATTCGAATGATAACCGTTACTTAAAATGAGCATCCCGTCTGTGTGTAAGAGATGATACAATACATACCTAACTTCTTTGATCGCTGCGTCGCTGTAGCTACATATATAATAGTATGTACGTGGTGTGCTTAAGTGACCTCAAAAATTAGATAATAACAAATAAATGATGGTAGATGTAGTGTGAAAATATCATTAGTATATCGTGAATGTGTGTGTGTGTGATGGTGAAAACTATACCACAATAACTATCATTGATCGTCTTCGCGTGTGTGCTCACGGTAATATATAATGTGGTGTCGTGTATATTGATAGTGTGAATGTGAATGATGAATAATCATACTTATAATATATAGCCGTGGAATGTATATCATATACTCAGTGAACCATACTAGATATATAGATAATAAGTTGTGATGTTATATTGTGTAGTGTTAATCTGTGTGTGATATTCAATAATACTTTTTAAGTCTGGAAATATTCAACTGACTCAAATTCGATTTAATGGAAAAAATAGCACTTAGGGTTAATAATACACCTGCACCACGCCAGGAGAATATGTCGAAAACGTATGACATTGGTATGCATAGGAGAATCCCCTGCCCCCACCAAGTAATCCTAAGCTTATCATACTATTATACACAATCAGAAATCTATGTTACCACGATTATCACCATTGTTTCACTTAGCTCAATTCCACAAGCACTTTGTCAATAATACCGCTTTAGACTCCATTATCATATAAACCGCTGGTTATGCTTCAATGATTTATGCGAAAACATAGTCGTATTGAAAGAAAGAGAATTTCCATGTCCTACATAAATTCTATAATTTCTCTCTAATCGTGTGTAATATCCTGACGAAATATTAAACATATTGGATGATTCTTTCTTCATTTGTGATTCGTTTAACGAAAAGGGTTGGTTAGTTTTATGTATAAATTAGTTTTTTTATATATATATGTATATTATTTAATTATTTAATTGATTATAACTCATGTCTATCGAAGCTAGTGAGTATACTAATAAAGTAAGTGTCAATAGTACCTAATATTGCGATTGCAATTGTATATAACAGCCTCATTATATTATATATCATCTGATATAGTTACACGTCCTGTAGTCCCTCCGATGCGGAGAATTGAAAAAAGAGATGCATAAAGGAAACGATAAACTCTTACCTTATTCATAAAGTGATATAATAAGAGAATGATAGTGCCCTCGTATGCGTAAGTTGAGGATTAAACTGTTTTGGAATGATAATAATGTATAAACGTACAATAAGAGACACAGAATTTAGAGAAAATCTGATATCCATGACGTCCGCAAGATGTTTTTTCTTATTTTTCTTACCTTGTGCTCCACCATTACAACAGTCTTAAGCATCTGTAAATATAAAACCTCTCTTCAGTAGTTTCTTACAGAAAACGAAACTACGTCATAGATAGGTGTTTGGCGAGCAAAGAGATATGGCGGTTATGATGAGGCATTCTCCATTTTTTTAATTTCCCTCAATTACTATATCAACAAACCCAAGCTAATTTTTATTTCATACTTTTATATGTTGGAGATCTCCACGTTAATTTTTCTGGGGGAAATCTCACTTCCATATTACGACACAGATATAATGTTGTGTCTCCGCAGGGAACGCTATCCTCAATTCTTCCAACAATTGTGCCTCAAACCGTCTACTCAACAATGTATAATCATATCATAACTCACAATCTCAAGTATCATATCAAGCTTAGTGGATGTCATTGTCAATACTCGTTAGCTGTTTAGCTATGTGTGTGTAGGTTTATTATCTAAATAGTTATTAAATTGACTAATTCTAGCGGTATTTATCCAGATACATAAATTGCTTCTGTTGTTGTGCTAAACTTTAAGAAAATTATATTAAAAATAAATAGTAATACTTCATTTTACATGGTTTTTGAATGTTGCGTTAGTAGCGAGAAGGACTTACGATTCTGAAAAGTATCAGGAGATGTAATCAGTACATTTTGTGCTTTGTTGGGATCCATAGGTCGATTACTGTTGATATAGAGGGAGACAGAAACAGATTTCCGAACAGTATATTAGATGATTACTTATATGTTCTACTCTAAAATAAATCCTCTTTTCTTATATTAAGCTATTTCTCATTGTATTGCAACGTCTGATCTTATTATTACTCATTTGCTATTATTTTAACATAAAAAGATTTACATAGAACTAAAAACGACAAATACCGTAAATTCAAAGTTCGAATATATGAAGTGCACAAAATAAGAAGCCATTGCTGTCATAAACAAATACTTTTTCGAAATTTCTGTCCTTTCAATGTTAGTCGCGCGACAACCTAGTACTATCTCTGATAACCCTACCTCTCTCTCCTACCCTACCTTGGTCATACATACTCCCTCGACAGTCATACTAACAAATAATAATAATAATATAATATTAAATACTATAGTATACTAATATATATATAATATATATATGATATATATACACCAACCACACCCACACACCAATTACAAACACCTAACTTGTGTAAGTAGAATACAAGCATCCGACTTGAACCACTACCTAAATGCCAATGCAACAATGTGTGTGTGTAATTTTGAAAAATGGAAATGAATCCGACAATATGTTGAAAGGATAATTAAATAAATAAAAGAAAATGTTGAGTGGATAAAAATGGTCTCATGAAATGCCAACACATGTTTCGGCCGAGTTTGTCAATGTACACATTATATTCTATTTATTACTATTTTATGTGTTGCATTTCATTAAACCAGTTTAATCCATTCAACATTTTCTTTCCTTTATTTATTTATCCTTTCAACATATATAGGCTGTAACATTGCAATCCAATCTTGACCTCTTACCCGGCTTCGACATGGTTAATGAATAAATCATTATAAAAAACATACAAAAACAACAACCTTTTTCTTAAATCAAAGAAAGTCCTCAAATATAAACAGGATAAAACGTGAAATAAATAGTTTTTACATCTCCTTATGTTCGCTTCTTAACTAAACATTTTATGTATTTGGAAAAAAAAATCTGACGAAACATGCGATTAAAATGGACGAAAAACTAATAAATACTAAATATTCCACGCACAATGCAAAAAATGGCTGTATGGCGTATATATTATATATATATATATATATATATATATATATATGTATATATATTCTAGCTTAAGTGCTAGACAACGCCGGGTAAGAGATCAAGACTTGGATTCCAGCTGGTAATTTTACACTCTTTGTTAACGTATTTGACGAAAAAAAAAACGTTGGGTGTGAAGTTTTCTCTGTTTGAAAATGACTTTATTTTATTTTATTTTATTCTTTTTTGTAAGTTTTAATTTTCGATAAAATTATTTCAAAGGTGGAACTAAGCGAGGTGGCTTCAAAGTGGGTGGGGTTGATTTACAATGTTTAATGCACAACTCATGTTTTTCTCTTCATCCTTTAATTTCTTTTTTTTTTTTTTTTTTTTTACCTTGTCTCCACTTTTTCTGCGTTTAACTTTTCATCTCTACTCTCTCGTCTCTTTCTCTCCCTTCCTTTTCTCAGTCTCTCTCTCTCTTCTCTCTCTCTCTCTCTCTCTATATATATATATATATATATATATATATATATATATATATATATCTCACACCCTCTCTTCTGTTCTCCCCTATATATTATTATTTTTCATCTTTACTCTCTACCTCTTCTACGCTCTTTCTCTATCCATTCAGTCTCTCTTTTCTGTTATCCCGTATCTTTATTTCCCTCTTTCTCTCTCTCTTCCCCGCTTGTTCTCTCTTCTACTCTCTAGTCTCCTGCTTTCCCATCCCCCCCTCTCTCTCGTCTTTAATCTCTCTTCTCATTACCCCCTCTCTTAGTGGATAAGCCTAAATTAAATGAACAAACGATTATAATATCATTTCTATTTAGCCAATGATTTTTTTTTTCTTGTTTCGTGTTGGAATTTGCTGTATTTTCCTCTTCCCCTCATGTCAGCCATTTACCCCCCCCCCCTGAAATAAAAAAAGCTTCGATAAAGCAGCAATTAGAATTGATATGTACAAAATTGTTGCCATTGTTTTTTATTTTATGAATATTGCTTTTTTATTTTCACTCTATGCAAGTTTTTTTCACACCAGTTTGAGTGACAGCAAGTCTCCAGGACTCTTCTAAGCATTCTAGCTATTGAAGTCAGTCAGTATACTGTGGTTTTGGACAACAGCAACTGGCTAAGCACAACTGAACTAGTGACCAAAATAGCTGGTACTTATGGAACTTAGGATTACTCCATTCATTCATTTGGGTGATTCCATTCCTTGAGTTCTGATTGGCTAGGGCTGGGTTAGCTCAGTCGGTAGAGCGTTCGGCTAGAAACCACAAGGTTCCTAGTTCGATACTGGCCCTCACCAACTGGTTAAGTAAGGAGCTGATGATAGGTGTGGCGCTCCACCTCAGTCGTAAAAACAATCTCCTTGGTCTAGCACTAGTAAAAAGGGGATAAACCCCCTCGCTGTCTGGCCAATACCGACTTTAGGCCACCCTGACGACTTACTTATAAATAACCTGTCATTTTGCAGTAGGCTTGCAACAAGATAAGATTCGTATTGGGTTACGGTTTCCTTGTTGCCTTGTCTGCCAATTTGACGGTAATTGGAATTTTTCTACAGTGAGTATGATGTTTATTCTACACTAGCTGATCTTTACAATGCTCTAGTTTGGATGATCTCGATTCTTCTTCAGTCTCTTTTTTACGCCTTTGGTTACTGTTTAGAGGACACCAACTACAATTGGTATCATAGCTTTTTCAGCTCTCTGGCAAGTTCCAAGTATTTGTCTATTTTATCGTTTTGTTTTCTTTTCACTTTGTGGTCCACTGGAACTGACAACTAGATGACAAGTTATTTTCTTGTTAATTAATATTAGGTCTGCTCTTCTGGTTGGGTGATCTGTTTGTATCTCGGTTCCAGATAATTTCACGTATGTACAATGTATTTTTTATTATATATATATATATATATATATATATATATTGTGGATAATATGGGTGTTATATTTCTAAGCAGATAGTGCTCAATATCGTTGATAGTGCGTTTATTTTTGAGTTAAGGCTGCGCTCACAATACCCAGTCATTATCAGTATCTTGATCTAACTACCAGTGTTACTTTGTATTTCTGAATACATGCACGCTTTGTCAGATTCTGGTTTGTGCATATACCATTTGTCAGTATGGTCAAATGTTAATCTATTGCACAATTTCAAGTGGATAACCTTTCCTACCCAATCATGCCTACTCTTGCATTTGCTTATGTGATTAACTGAAGAGATGTAAGGCCCCTCGAAAAAGATGTATCTTAGCTAGTATGCTAAACTGCATCTGGGGATAAGGTTCTAGTTCTTCATTGCCGACTACTCCCAGATCCACTATGACCTGGAGTGGTAGTACTTATTAGGATCCCATCTATGGGTCAAATATATGTTTGAAAATTATTTGTATTAGATGATTAAAACCATATAACCGTGTGTAAATTATATGTATTAAAAACGTTCAAACTATAATTCTTTACTAAGGATTATTATTATTATTATTATTATTATTATTATTATTAGTTACTTGAAACCATATGATTGCTTGTAAATTATTATTAGATAGGAATACTTGAAACATATAACTGTGTTGCAAACAAATCATCCTCGGCAAAAAAAAAAAAAAAAAAAAGTTCTGTGTAACGATACGAGTAGGCGTCATCACCGTGGTTAAGTAGAATGAACTTTGCGGACTCTGTCAAGCGGAACCTACTTATGATTGATGAGTCTTTGGCGATTCTGACAAGACAAAGAAACTGAATTTGTATAAAAGAGACATGCAGTTTCATTCAGGAACTGAATCGAGACAGATGCTGCAGAGTATGGACTATCCCAAATGTCCCCGATTTAGACAATTCGCCGCTCCCTCTCTATCCCCAAATCTGTGGAACTCTGAACGAAGCTATTGATGAAAATAACACTATATAAATATAATTTGTTATTCGAGACCTTTTTTCACAACGGGTGTTTTTTTGGACAGTTTTAGCTGTTTCATCTAATTCTGTGTCCAGCCACAAGCGATCACATAGGAAGCTAAATCTGCAAGCCAGCCAAATGATGGTCTAAACTAGAACGCTGCATCTAATTACAATGAAGCATTTAAGAATGAATCAAATATTGGCATTAAGTAACCCATAAGAAGTTTATATACCATTAAACAATTCAACTAAACAGTTAGGATAGACTTATCGATCAGGTGACATGTTTTATCCTTAAAATCTTTCATTGCAATATCTGGCCAACGTTTTAAGGATGTCTGTAAGAATGAGCTCAGGTGCTTTGGCATTATCCCTTCCTGCTGGGAAGATTTGGATCAAGACCGCCCTTGGTGGCGACAGGCTCTCTGTAGCGGACTGTTCATGTCTGAAGTCAACCTGGCGCAACACCATGAAACCAAGAGGTCCAGAAGAAAGCCTTGTCCTGATTGGCTGCTTGGTTTCTATAATGTCATGAATACTCTGGGCATTCTGCAGTAGGCTTGCAACAAGGTTAGATCCGTATTAAGTTACAGTTTTCTTGTTGCCTTGTGTTACCAATTCGACGGTAATTAGAACTTAGTATTTTTATTTTACAGTATAATGGTTATTGAAACAGGTTATTAAGCCATTGGTATTGAGTTCGATTCTCACTGGGTGCCCCATATTTCTGGCCTTCTGCCAAACTAAGATGAACATAGTAAATGAGCGTGCTTTACATGGTCTAAAGGTTAGGATGCTAAGCTAGTTAACAACTGATAGTGAGTTCGATTCCCACCGAGTGCCCTTTATTTCTGGCCTTGTGCCAGACTAAACTGGGTTGAGTAAATGACTTCAAGGAGACTACTTCAAAGGAAGCAATGGAAAGTCGGTTTAATTTTATAATATTTCTAAATTATTTTTTCATGGTCAGTTCCCTGTAAGCACTTTGCTAATTTTTAAAAAAGAAAATAATCTGGAGACGTAGTTTTAAGCGTTTGTATTTTCATATCGTTTGCCAAACTCCGAAGTTCTGTTTAAAAACCCGTGTAATGTTCGTTCTGAAACCTGTTTTTCTTCTTTCCAATTCGATGCACTTTAAAATTTTGCTCTTCGGAATTTTCTCTCTCGGTCGGCATTCAAATTACTGATTACTTAAAAAAATGTTTCTACGCTTCTCAGATCAAATTAATTTCTTACATCGTCTGATTTATTTATTTTTTCTCTATTTATTTATTTAAAACGTATGTAGTGGTTTTAGCTTCTGTTTGACTCCGAGAAGAACCCGAAAGCGACGGGTGTTTGTGCCGCTACCCAGAAGTACGTATATCTCGACGGCGCGTGGTCTAATGGTTAGAGTCGTAGGAAATGGACGGCCCGAGTTCAATTCATTGACGGAGCTGTTTGAATTTCACATGGTGCTAATACCCTTGGGAAAGGTATGAATCTGATTCTCCCTCCAGCTATGGGTAAATAGCAGGGTTCTTCTGGCTAGGTAACCTGTCTAGGAGGAGGAAAACTCTGAATTCAAACCTGTTAAACTCCGCTTAAGAAATTGACCTTGTGTCGTATCCTGTTCGTGCGGAGGGGTTGGTAAATATATCTTGACGGTCGGGGAATGCCCATGGTCGATGTTTCATCCTCGGCAAAGGGCACAGGTACTACACTCTGATCCTAAGTTGAAGTGTCGTGAATAGTCGTTCTTTAAGACCAGGGCTTCTCAAAGGGGTCCATAAAAGGACCAGGGCTTGCTGGCCGTGTGATTGCTGTCATATATGTGACACAATTGGGCAACATGAAACA
>CM042177.1:14615406-14747285 GCA_023376005.1 Doryteuthis pealeii
TGAATAATATTTTGATTTATAAAAATCATCTTCATAGCTTGTTTTTACTCCGGAATATGATATAAAATATTTTCACTTTTATCTATAATATATATATATATATATATATATATTAGGGTGTTCGGGAGGTGCTTGGTAACTACAAAATTTAATGGATTGTAAAGAAATTCAACAGGCACGGAAATTACCCTACAAGTTTCATTCAAAATAACCGCAATTAGCGTCGATCACAGCCTCATTCCTACTCCAGAACCAGGAACAAGCTGATGTTACAGTTTCCTTGGTAAGGGTCTCAAAAACTACATTGATTCTGTTGATTAACTGGGCTTTTGTAATACTGGCACGGCGATTGGTGTCTTTCTCAACAGCACCACATACATAATAATCCATGGGGTTAAGATTTGGGGAGTTCGGAGGCCAAGCATTGGTGTAGTCGTAAAAAAAATCACCGACAACCATTTTTTACTTTTCCCAGAGGTGTGGCAAGGGGCCGAATCCCGCTGTCATACATACAGCCTACCATTGGCTACCCTTGTTATCCAGGGCTTGACTACAGTGTTTAGAAAATCCACGTAGGCATATGAGAGTCCCCAACACATTTTTCTGCAGATCTTTGAGGAATTCTGCTATACAAACGCAATTAAATCATCTGTTTGGTTGCTTTCTTCAAGCCACAGCCTCATAGTCTCCATTGCAATTCTCCAGTTCATGCCTGATTGTTTTTACAGTGTTCAGGGAGCATTGGGCTGCAATCACAATCTCCTTATTTTGATGGCCGGCGCAGATCATCATAATACAAGTTATTCTCTTCCATGGTTCAGGTGGGTTCCAGTCATCCATTCTATCTGTCATCACGTATATGAATGAAGAAGGGTGCAAGCTTTTAAATGATGCGTAGTGTGCATCAATACTTCCAACCAAAAAAAGAAAATAATCAAATATAAATGTCAAATTTATCCCGAACAATATATATATATATATATATATAATGCTAGATTGACCATTTTAAGTAGTTAAAGCTAAACCGAATATATTTTTGGAAATAGTTTGATAGCATAAACGTTAAGGGTGTGGCTATTCTTGACGGAAAACACATTACTTCTTTATTTTGTGTAACTTTTTATTGCTTACGATTCAAGAATCAAAACTGTTTTTATCTTCTGTGTAAATCTTTCATGGGAAGGAACTTTTCACATTCCTTGAGTGACTGAAGATGATATCTTAAAAATGCGGAAACACTCTTGTTGGGAATGTGTGTACGTGTCTATATGAGTTGACATTCTATCTTGGTAGACCAATCATGAATCTCCCTACCTCCTGTCCCATCGCCAGTCATCTTAGCTAAAAATGTCTCGTTATTTGGATGTCACTAATGTTGACAGTTGGATGGTTGATTTGCAGCATGTCAACCCTTTTCAGGTAATTTAATGCCGAATCTAGTCATTTTTATATCTTATGTTTATGTCATTCTTATCAAATTTAGGAATTTGCGTATTACAATATTTGATCATTACAAAACAATAAAGCACTAAATTTTTGCCTTTAGAATCTGTGTGCTTTTTGTACTTATGAAGAACTGTGAAAAGTTCCACGAATTGATTGATTTTTAATTATTGAATTATATCTTTGAATCAATTAAAATCAAAAATTAAATTGTGTACTTCTCCTTATTATAAAGATATTAAAGTGTATGCCCGATGCTGGTAGGTATAATATATAAAAGGACACAGTAAAATCGTATCCATGCCTCCCAGTGTTTTTCTTTTTTCATCCCTCACAATTTCAAGCTAACTGTAAATACATTTCAATAGTTTCTTAGAAACGAATTGCACAGGATAGATTACAAGGTAGGAGTTAGACGGCTCTAGTTGGGACCCATAACTTTTCACGGAGATTCATTCAAAGCAAATATGTGCGTCCCAGGACGTATTAAATCAAAAAGCTATCAGCATCACTGCAACGACATCTCTTATCTGAGTTATAAATCGACACGTACATACCAAAAGAGACGCGACTCCTTTATGTATAGAGATAAGTGATATGAAATAAATCTGCTAAGTGTGGAGATATTATTTCATGCTTTAAAATGTAAGCAGATATCACACAATACGAAAAGGTCAATGTGATGACGTCAGTAAAAACAAATGTCTATTTTTTTTCCTTATTCAACAGTGGAGAAATCATCACAGTAAGATAGAATTTACTAAGTTTCGCTTTGTCTCGCACACAAGCATCAGGATTGTTTAAAGTAGCTGCTATTTCTTAGTGGTCACTCGTCTAAGTACTGAGCAGGCTAATCGCTGCTTAACTTCGGTCACTTAACGTAAACTGGAGCTTTACATTATAATTTAATAAGAAATTTGAATAGACTGCTATTGACGGATTGTCAGTCATCTGGAATGTTCTTCCAAGCTGTAGCCGTACCAGTCCTACTGTACGGTTGCACCAATTGGAGTCTAACGAAACGCTTAGAGAAAAGGGTAAATAAGAACTACACAAGAATGAAATCTTAAAAATGCGGAAACACTCTATCTTGGTAAATGAATCATGAATCGTTTTGTCTTGAACAAATCCTGGAAGCAGCACCCCGCAAAAAAGCAGCTGTGCGGGCAAAAACCACGCGAGTGAGACATACTGGGCACTGCTGATGAAGCAAGGACGAACTCATAAGTGGCGTTCTCCTGTAGACACCTACATATGGACACAGCAGTGTAGGCCAGCCAGCAGATACCTACATCAATAAGCTATGTGCAGATTCTAGAAGCTGCACGGAGGATCTCCAGGGCTGATGACCGATAGGGACGGTTGGAGAGAGAGAGAGAGAGAGAGAGAGTCAGTCATGCATGTCTGTTTCTGCTGCTTCTACTACTGTCTCTTCAGTGTGAACAGCAACTACCTCTGACCAGGAGCGAAACCAGACTGACATTTCATCAGCCCGATTCGTTAACCTCTCAGCCATTTGGCAGCTGCCATTAAGGAGCGGTGTTTAAACTATTAAATACATACATTTGTTTATGTATTTTACGATCACCAGAGAGATCCAGCCTGTAATAAACAGACGATCATTGGTTTATGCTGGCGGTGAAAGTTAATTTAAGTCGCCCCTAGAGAGATCTACCGGGTTTTGGGAGCATATAATAAGTCATTCATATATATATATATATATATATATATATATATATATATGTGTGTGTGTGTTTTCTCCGAGGAAATGTTTGTGTGAACGTTTTACGTTTTCTTTTTCTCGTTATCAGCATCATTATTACCTTATTCTTCTTTGCTTTACTAGAATCATCATTATAGTTTAAAAGCTCCTGACTTCATATTTAGCCCCACACTGTTATGGTTGACTACCTCTTGTGCCGTTCTCTCTACGCGATAACATCTCTAGCAGCATCGCCACTGCTGCCACCGCCGCCTCCGTCGTCGCCGCCATATTCTCCATTTGAGTCGATCTATTTATTCCACTTTGCTGAAGATGCTATTATTGTCAGCCGATGACACCGATGATTCGTTTCGAATCATGTAGATATGAAACGTCATCTTTTTTTTCTCTTTTTTAATTCTATTGACGGATCTTTCAGTACACGTGTTCTGGCGTTGTCTCTCTGTCTCCCTACGTGCTCTCCGTCATCCTTTCTCTTCAGACCCCAACGACTTGCTTGAATTCACTCACCCTAAATCGGTGCCTTCCTTTTTTTTTCTCTCCTTTTTTTTAATTCCCTTGTCGTCTGCCTCGATTACCGAAATGATTTCTTAGACTGCAATAATACCAAAATCTAGGAACCTTTTTTTTATTTTTTGTAATTCATTTGTTGTTTTACTTGTTTTTGCGTCCTTCATATTTTTCGTGATTTTTACGAGATTTTTTTTCTGTCTTAGTGTTTTGTTATTTAAATATTTTTAGACTCTCTTTGTATTTATTTATTTATCATTCATTCTAAAATGACAAGGTTAAACTTGCAAATAGGTCGGAAAATTAGGATGACCCAGAAAAAACAGAACCCACAAATTTTGTAATAAAACTGTTAATTTAACTAGGGCGGGGTTAGGGTTAGGATTTAGGGTTGGGGTTTAGGGTTAGTTTAATGGGAAATTAATTTTCCGACCGATTTGAAAGTTCAGCCAATGACAGTTCTCATATATATATATATATATATATATATATATTATCTAGTTCGTTTGTTTGTATTTACTTCTCTATCTTTTTTTCTACCACCATGTTTTATTTTCCTTCTTGTCCTACTTTCTGTTATTACGTATTTTCAAGCATTTTCATTTTCGTATTTATTGTTCTAAGTTGGGTCTAGTCTGCCCTGTTGACGGAGCTTATAATACGTTGACTGTATCCTCCACAGAGGAGGAAAGACCATCCGCAAAAGTGGGTGTTCTGGGGGGGGGGTCTGGAGAATTTAAAAAACCCATCTTCAATTCTGTCATTCCATCCCCCAATCACTAATAAGATGGAGACTTACGGTGGATTGCTGGTATATAGTTAGGGAGACTAAAATAAGTGTCTAGTGAGAAAAATATAAAGGGGATGACTGAAACTTACTCTTATCGTAATGCTGAATCTAAGTATTGCGTTTGTCTATGATTTTTTGTATATTACCGAAAACATTTTCTCAGTGGGATATTCTTGATTTTTAAAACTATACAAGTGTTACCAACAGAAGATAACAATACAGCAGACAACACAGCAGTCTCAGATCCAGTTGTTGTTTTAGGTTTGTTGTAGTCTAGTTCACAGTTTACTTATTACTAAGTGGTCATCCATATGCTAGTTACGCGTCTTGGGCATGAAACTTCTTTTTTTTAAATCGTGATTTGTGTATGTGTGTAGATCCGTTGTTTTCAGGGAACTTCTGTTACTCCTATATATATATATACTTTCTGTGTTTTCTTACGGTGGCTTTATGTGTATGCAGTTTCATTTTAAGAGGCATTCAGGGTTTTTTTGTTTTTTTTTGAGTGCCATATTGTCGGCATGCCGTTAAAATCAATCAATCCAATTAGAGTAATCTCTGTGTCATGATAGCGAGAAATAATATATACATGTTTCGTTAAAAAAATGCAGACAAGGTTCTTTTAAGATTAGTTGTTAGTGATTTTTTTCTTGTCTGAGTTTGGTTCAATTTTATATAAATATTGGCCGAACTTTTCTTCCCGAGCACTTTCCATCATCATTGGTCATTTCTCTCTTAATATTCCGTGGAATTTTGGTTTTGATATCAGATTAATATGATTTTCTGTCTAGATCAGGGTTTCTCAAAGTGGTCTACATAAACCCCCTGGGGTCTATACAACAACTCAGGGGTCTGTAAGTATTTGAGGGGTCTACAAGTGTTCTATGGAAACTACTAAGCCGTGTTAGTAATTAGAAGAAATTAATTCCACAATAATCCCGGGGAACATGCTCCTATTGATATATTTTCAAAGGTTTAAGCACAATGTTCATGAACTGATCAAAAGTCATCAGCTTCACCCATCACATTAGGAAATGTGCTTCTTTGGTAAGTTAGTATTAAATATTTGTAGCTCTTTTTTTTTTTACATGTTATGCTTACTTTACTGTTTATTTTACGCTTATTTTACAATTAACATTTTTACATAAACGTTTTTGCAGAATTCATTAATTACATAATTGGTCGCAACAAAACAACTGCAAAGTGGACTGGGGTATATAAGAGAGGGGGGGGGTCCATGGTAGATCAATCAAATTTTGTAGGGGTCTACGGACTTGAGAACTGCCTGGTGTAGAGGTAGAGAGATTTAGAATATGTGTAGCTTAAATATAGAATTGTAATAGTTACATCTATAGTGTTATTTTTTATTTATTTATTTAGACCTTCTCATGTCTATGATGAAATAATTTGGATAACAAAATAAATTTATCCTCTTGTTAACCGTCTACACCGTTATTGTCCAATGCTCTACAAGTCTAAAAAAACATCAGTTCTATATTCACTACATTACGGTGAACACGCGACGATCTAAATTTAAAAGCTCTGACGCTGCAAAACGCTATAGAAAAACAAATATTCAAGAGATCTTCAGAAATCTTGGAAGACAAGAACAAAAAAGAAAAAAGAAAAGAAAAGATCAATACAAATTGCTAAAAAGAAATCTCTCTCTCTCTCTCTCTCTCTCTCTCTGTGCTTGAAATAATAATAATTGAATGGCAAATAAAAATGCTTAGTACTTATAAGTAGAGCAATATACAATAAATAAATGTTTAAGATAAGAATTAAATATAAAGGTTTAGATATAAAATATTCTATATTATATCTATCCATATGTAAAGGGCAGTTGTGTGTGTGTGTGTGTATGAGGAAACTACAAAAATAAAACAATTAACAACAAAGTAAATATATATATATATATATATATATATATATATATATATACATTCACTGTCTTGATTTTTGTGCAAAAATTATGAAGATTTGATTAATATTTGTGAAGATATTTAAAATTAAAATATACATTGAAATAGCATTGAAATTCTCCTTAAGAATGTCGACGTTTTTTTAGTTTTTTTTTAATAGGAGACATTAAGAGTGGTTTCATGTCTGCACTTTTTATTTAAAAATTAAAATTTACATAGTATATATGTACTGTCGAGTATTTGGCCTTGGCGTCTATCGCTTATGAAAAATTCAAAACAATTACTTTTTTTATTCATATTTATTTTTATGTTAGCTACTGTTTATAAAATAATCGCGTTAATTGATTAATTTAAAAAAATTATTGTTTCTTTTTTTTTTTTAATGTTGTAATATTTCAATATATAATTATCAAACCTTAAAAAAAACTATATTGGTGTGTTAAGAATTAATCACTTGGTTTCACTTTTGAACAGTACTGTGATTTGATATTTAACTTTTAAACAAATTCAAAATTCTTTTTTAAAAAGTAAGTTTCAATTTTTTTGTGTTCAATATTTTAAATAGGAGACATTAATTTTTCTTTTCAGAATAGTTTCATGTCTGTACACATTTTGATTTAAAAGATAATATACGATAATTTGATATTCGATCTGATACGCTTTGAATTTTTTTATAAATAATTATTGAATTTTACAGATTACAAAAAAAAATGTAAAGAATTATTTTAGAATTAAATACGGTCGCTTTACGTCAATTACGTCATTTATTTAATTTTTTGTAGAGTTTTTTTTTCTCTCGGTTTGAATATATGCATATACATATGAGAATGTTGTGTATGTTTACCCAACGTCTCCACTACGAGCACAGCTGATTTGAATTAAGAGTTTTTCCTTCTATTAGACTGGTTGCCTAACCATGGCTAAGGAACCCTGCTATTTTTCCATAGCTGAAGGAGAACATGAAATTCGTGCTTTTCCCTAGGGCGTTAACGCCAAGTGAAATGCAAGCATCTTACTTCAGATTTTGAACTCTAGCTGCGATAACCGTTATATATATATATATATATATATATATATAGTTCTATCATCTAACTGGATATTTCCCCTGATATATGCATAGGGGAAATAGATCGCTAACCAAATGTTGGTCAAATGACTCCGCGTGTTTAAGAATATACATTAAATAAACTTTTTTTTTCTCAAAGAGATATTATATAACCAATTAAACCGATAATAAATGATTATCTATTCGCGGGCGAGCGATGTTTCACAATATTTCTACCTATGTGTCAGGATCAGGTAGCTGTATCCATCCAGCCTCCAACTCTCAGTTGCAATTGCAACGCTTTAACATCCAGTATTTATGATCGTATCATTCGGTCTATGTTTCGGGGCTTTCAGCAGGTTTCAAAAAATCCGTTATCATTACAAAGAAAAAGAAAAAAAAATCTGACAACTGATTATATATATATATATATATATATTATATATATATATAAAGCTGTTGGAGCCTTTCGCTAGTCGAGGTGACACTCGGGTCAAATTCGACTTCGGATTTTTTTCGCGTTACAATGGGCCCATCAGAACGTAACCATATCGTTAGTGGATGAGCAGATGTTAATGTTGTTTTTTTTTGTCATCGGGATAAAGATATATGGATGTATTTACTAACACAGACTTGCAGATATAGACACACCCAAGAGCAGTGTTGAAAAAGTATCGAGACTAAAGCTGTATTTACCAAGATAGAAATAAATAGTGAATGAAACGTTAATTTTCTTCAAAATAGTCTCCTTGGCTGAAACTGAAGCTATATTTACCCAGATAGAAATGAACAGTGAATGAAACGTTAATTTTCTTCAAAATACTTCCCTTAGAATTCAACTAAAATTCTAGGAAGTTTTTTAATTGTTCGAAACACTTCAGAAATAATCTTTTGATATAGTGTGAAGATACAACAGCCGTATTTCTCTTATTGTCCATTACGTCCTACTGTCTTACAGTTGTGATGAATTTTCTGCTATCTATGGTATTTTTCTATTATTCCTGATAATTCCGGTCTTAGAGAATTTAAAACATGAGAAGTGCTGTTCAGCAAACTGTTGTACCATTCCTCTGATATGAATGTAGCTGGTCATATACACGTCTTCATCACTATAAACAAATCTGTAGTTCATTAGTTGAGATTTCCCTTCGTTAATTTTCGCTTCATCAAATTGATGGACGAACAATATTTCTCTAAGATAAAGCGAAAATTCTCCCAAACTTTAGCCACGTCAGTGTTACTGTATGGCTGTACCACTTAGACTCTAACGAAATGCATATAGCATTTTTTTTAATATATTTATTTTTCATATTTTTACTGTAATGGTCAGCTAAATTAATTCGTTTGGTCTCACTTAATTGGGAGGTAGATCAGTCTGGACTCTTTATCCTTTGTAAGGCAACCATTATAGGAGAAGGAAAACTCTGAAGTCAAACCAGCTGTATTCCACTTAAGAAAATGACCTTTTGTCGTTCATGGTGTCGGAAGTTGGGTAACATGCATACCTAACAGCGAGACGATTTCCACGGCCTAACGCGTTACTGTTAGCATCTTGAAAGAAAGCCTAACAGTAGTTAAGTCATTATTGTCGTCTTTGCCGCGTTTAATGGTCAGTTCTCGTAAGGCTAATTGTAGCTATTAGGATTTTTTTTTGTTCAACTAGCGTCGAATGTGCTACTTGATTTCGACACGTGCCCCTAAAGTGGCCACTTGGCCTGAGTTCACTTGGCTACCGATTAGTGGTCATACATAAGCCGAATAGCCACTTCAATTTTTTCTTTTTTAATTAATAGATTGCCGGCGGGAGTAGTTTGGTAGGGTGGGTAATTCCGTTAGGTGGCCGTTCAACACTCGTTCCGCTGACCGCTACGATTGGGTCAATTTTCTTACTGACCGCTTGTATAATAATTATTAATGTCCGTATGTGTTGCAATATTGCTATTACCAAGTAATAGCGCCACAAGCTGTCACGAAACGAACCACTCTAGTCCGGAATTCCACAAGCGGTTAGAACCCCGTAATTCAGAATTCTGTTGCCCAACAAGATTTTAGTTCGCTGATCAGATTCAAGTGTTGTTATTTAATTCAGAGTTGCTTAGTCTGGCATATAAGTCTCAAGTTGCTTACAATACCTGCAGTTGCTTAAGTGGTCACTCACTTAAACTGACTCATTGTTGCTTAACATCTTCGATTCTTTTTCTTGTCATTTACTAAACGTTGCTTGATCTGACAGTCTGTATGTTGACGGCATGTCCTGTGGAGAGATAAGAACTCCCTAAAAAAGGGTCTGTCCTGGGTATGAAATGAAATTGCATCCTGTGCTGAAACTAGTTCTGGAGCTCTTAGGGGTGTATAGTCACCCTTTCGTTGCCATTACTCTCAGGTCCACTCTGACCTGGATTGGCAGTACCTTTTTAGTAATTTGGTCACATGCGCACACTCATCACCTGGGTAAAATAGGGGTGGGTAGACCTCGTAAAAAATATTTCCCCTAATATATTTTAGGAAAAACTATTTCAGACATATTTTTATCAAAAGGTAAATAATTGTGGATATTTTCGTGAAAATCAAACTATTAATTGATTTTTCATAGAATTTTTAAGAAAAAGCCAGTAGTCAGAACTTGTTTTTGGCTACGTTAAATTTCAATTGATTTAACGGTGCAAAAATGTAAACATTGTTTTTCGTTTATACTTTTCATTATTTCCGTAAGCTGAATTAAAAAAAAAAAACATGAGTTTGTTTAATGTTTCTTCTTTCGAATGGACAAAACATTTTCAAGATAATCTTGACCTTTATGTAAGTTTTATTGTGTTAAATATGGGGTGGTAGTGTAAATTTAACAGGGAAAATTGGTGGTACCTACTTTTCTCAGTTTTCGGTTCAGCACTATCATTTATTTTTAAATTAACTATTTTTTTCCTCTTCTGGGTCACCCTCCATTGGTAAAAATGCCAAGCAAACAGTGTTTTAAACCATTTCCTGAGTGACAGCTTATAGAAAGGACCGCAATACTAGCCGTGGTCGGTGGGTAAGACAGTTTCTGTGTAAGGGTGTGTGTTAAACGGTGGATGGGAAATAAGGGTTATTAGAAATGAGACAGGTTAGAGCAAATGGGGGATAATCGTGACAGTATTAACATTCCTTGCTCTTTTTGCCCTGCCCTTTACACCCTCTCTTTATTTTACACGAGCGGAACCCCACCCCCCATGTTAAAGAGGCCCAGTCGCCGGAAATTTCTGACGCGGAAACCCAAGTCTACGTTTTAAATGCAACAGTAATTATGATGATGATGATGATGACTCGTTATTTCTATGGCATCTATATGTTTAAAAAAATTTTTTTTATTAAGAATGGTAATATCTCTAACACTATATATATATATATATATATATATATGACAGGTACGAGTCCTGTGTCTCTGACGCACAAAAATCTAAAAGGACGCAGTAAAATCATATCCATGCGTCACGGTGTTTTTCTCTTTTCTTCCCTCGCCATTTCAAGCTAATTGTAAATAAATTTCAATAGTTTCTATTATTATATAGAAACGGATTACACAGGATCGGTTAAAAGGCAGGAGTCAGCCGGCTTTAGTTGTTTCCCCAGATCATAAATAAACCCTACAAAACTTTAGTTGGAACCCATAAATTTTCCCGGGGACTCATTCAAAGAAAATATGTGCGTCCCAGAACACTAAATTAAAAAAAACTATCAGCATCACCGGTATATATATATATATATATATATATATACACCGTTGGATGGCGCGGTTTTTCAGCTACGAAACACTATTTTCTTCATATTATTTTGCAAGAATTTAAACCTTAAATAACATTGAAGTAAATGATTGTCATTTTCTATTTTTAAATTTTCATGAACTAATAACAACAGGTATATCTAGCAATATATTTGTAGAATAATCATACTAAGTACCAATTACCGTCGAATTGGTAAGACAAGGTAACAAGTAGCCGTAACACAATACAGATCTAACCTTGTTGCAATACTATTGCAGAATGCCAGAGTATTTATGAAGCCTCATAACATCATAGAAACCAAGCAACCAATCAGGACTCAAGTAATGGAATCACCCAAATGCATGAATGAACCATTCTTGAGTTCCACAAGTACCAGCTGTTCAGTTGTGCTTAGTCAGTTGCTGTTGTCCAAACCAACAGACTGACTTCAATAGTTCTGGTGTTTGCAAAGCTAAGCTCAGTAAGTGACAACAAACTAAAAATCTTAAACAATTTTTAAAAAAAATGGAAAACGAAGTGTCAGAACATTTTTAGGTCATTTTATCAAAATTGCCAGACCGTTTAAGATTAGGTTTTCAATTTTTTCTAATTATTTAAAAGTAACTAGATTTTTAAAAAAGTTTTAAACGGACTATATTGGTGTTTTTTAAATTTATTTTTGTAGTCTAATTATTGTTTGAAGTTAGTATTTACCTAACTCTTGAGTGGGTCGTAGTGGCTAACGTGCTAGACTCTGACATCGTAGTAAACGAGTTCACACCCCAGTCGCGATATTACGTCCACTTTCAGACTAATACTCTTAAGAACGGTATGAACCCTCTCGATCCCAGCTATACCACTGCTGTTCTTCAAGAATGCTTTTGGCATTAAATAACCCACAATGGTTGATATGTCATTAAACAAAGAAACAAAACCCAACCTTTTCGTCGTTAACAGTGCGACACCAAGTCATTTTCTTTAGCGGAGTACAGATTGTTTGAATTTAGAGTTTTCATTCTCCTAGACTGGTTGCCGTGCCTAGGATAAAGAGACTAGACTGCTCTGCTATTTATCCCTAGCTGAGATAAAAAGAGATAGATTCATACATTTCCCAAGTGCATTGGCACGAGAGTGAAACGCAGAAGTCTTCGTCCAGGACTTGAACTTGGATCGCAGTGTCCATTTCCAAAGGCGATAACTGGCCACGTGCCTCCAATTATTGTTTTGAAGTAGGGATAATCACAGCTCAACTGATCAAAGTAAGTGGGGGAGGGGAGAAATTGAATCTCAAAGCTGAAAATGAATGAAATCAACACCTCTGTACAGTAAGATAACTCATATCTGGATTATGATAAAGTACTTTGCAAGCCGATGGTCTTAATACAAGATCCAATTACTCCCAAAAGCTTGAAAACAAGGCTCGGGTACAAGCGTCCGGGGGTCGGGTTCAACTACGGGAAACAAAGAGAGGTTTCGTTTGATTGCAACCAAACACCATGACTGTCCTTTTAATGTTATTGGGTTCACGATTTGAATTCCGATTTGCCCCACTTGGTGCGGTCGGTTTCAGTTATTTTTCACAGAGCCTCTTTTCAAGTCAATTGAACACCAGGTATCACAAAGTCAGTCTAATCATTTATTTCACGTGTACTGTAAACTGAAACCCTCCTCTTTCTGACCCTATCGCTAGGTCTCACTTTTCTAATATATATATATATATGTGTGTGTAAGGTATCCAAATGACTGGTAGTAAGGGATGATTCCACCTGGGATCCTCAATAGCTCACTGTATAACCATACTGTATGCTCCTGTAGGTACAAACATATATTCATACAGGGATTTTTATAAATCCCTAAAGAGAGCTCAATGTATAATAATAATCAATAAATTAGATTAAATACAGAGCAATATTTAACTTTCAAAGAAAGAAAAAACTTAACAAACCGTCATTCCTTAATAAATTTATTTCGATCAAAAGTTCAAAAATATTTAGAAATTTTTAAAAAATCCTTAAGAAGCTGGCCTCTTCAGACGGAAATCACAAAATGAAGGAATTCTCCTAAAGACAGTTTCACCAGAAAAATCAGGTCAGACAGCAAATATAAGGATGAAATTCTAAGTCTAATAAAGAGATATAAAGTATAAACGATTTCCTGTTCAGCTGACATCCTCAAAAAACAAAATAAGATATGTATATTTTTTATAATAAGTAAAAAAACAAAAACTATATATATATATATATATATATATATATATATATATATATATGCACCAACTCCTCCGCAAGAGTAGGATGTGACACAATGCCAATTTCTTAAGTTGAGTTTAACGGGTTTGAATTAAGAGCTTAGACTGGTTGCCTTACCAAGGTTAAATAGCCCACCCTGTCCTATTATTTACCCCTAGCTAGAGGGAGAATAGTTGGATTCATATCTTTCCCAAGGGTATTTGTGCTATGTGAAATGCAGTAGTTAGTAGCAGTTTTCAATACAAAAGTTTTTGGATAAAATTATAAATAAAACGTCAATGACCCATTAACTACACAGGTGCTAAACAAATATACCACCTGTCAAAAAATAACGAAATCATTTTTTGTTGGATCCCAAGCCACTTTGGCATACCTGGAAATGACAGGGCAGATTCAGAAACAAAGAAAATACTACCAAGCAAATAATTTGAAAAAACTTTTCACGAAAATAAGACCATCCAGGATTTTACATTTCCTAAAAGAAATGGGATTGTACTAAAAAATATTAACAATTAAACAATATTTAAAATTTATACATATGTACATTTATTTTCTACCAAACTATCGCTATGAACCCAAAACTTGGTCGGGATTAAATGACCCACCGATGTTGATATGCCGTAAAGCAAACCAAACCATAAAGTCAGGGTCTTGTATGAAGTAAATTCTCATTGAATATTGAACATTAAATTGTCATAATAGCTGTCTGAAAGTAATTCCAATTACGGATCAAGCACCTGTTGTAAACTGCCCCCCCCCCCCCCAATTATGGACACCTTGCTTGGCCCAACTTTTCAAAGTTAATTTCTCTAAAAAAAATTTCCGAAGTGAAAGTTATTTGTTTTAATTTTTTAGATGAGGCTTAATAATTTTTATTATTTAAATTTTTCCGACTGTTGTCCTTATTTCTATTGTTATATACACAACCGAAACGTTGTGTATGTAACATGAGGACAACAGTCCGAAAAATCAAGATATTACAAAGTGAAAGTTATTTCTTTAATATAGCATATTCAAATACATTAGAAAAAAAAGTTCTCTATCGAAATTACGGTACCCCAATTACCCGAATCTTAAACTCATTATTTTTTTTAAAATTTTAATCTTTTAATAAAAAAAAATGCAAGAAATATTCGAGTTGATTAACTGTTAATGTAAAGCCTTGAACATGTAATATTAGCATTCTAGAAAAATATCTTTGCTTATGAAAGAAATGTTTAATGTGCACATTAAACATTTAAAACAAACATATAAATAAGAAGAAAAAAATGCTTTGCGTGTATTTTGGACTGACAAGTAAGAATGAGAAGTCAGCCATTTATATATATATATATATATATATATATATATATATCCAATAAGATTTGAAAAAAAAATCAACAAAAACGATCCTCTGTTTTTTTTTTGTTTTTTTTTTCATTCATTCATTCATTCGCTTTCATTTCTATCTTTTTCGCCCTTTTTTGCTGCCTTTTTCCCTCCCAAAAGGTCTAGAAATTTCAAAATGGCTGCCGCATGTCTTCCATCTTGTTTTTGTTTAATTTTTTTTTCTTTCTTCTTTCTCTCTTTGAAATGTTACTGACAAAGTGTCTGGGTCATGGCTGACTAATGCTGGCATCTCCTCCGAGCTTCAATTTGTGTTGACGAAGCATCCACCTGAACGAGAAGAAGATGCTGATCCCTTAGATTTACAAAAAGCTGCTTGCCTCTCCTGATTTTAGCTTCCATCAATGCGGCCATCTTTGAGTTCTCCCTACCCATTCCACCACTCTGTTACACTTTCTCCCTCTTTATTCGTTCTACTGTTTCTATTTACTCCTCTCTCTCTTACAAAACCGTTCCTCTTTTTTCGATCGATCTTTCTTATTTCTTTTGTCAACGTTAATCTCTACAGGTTACCCACCCATTTTCATTTTCTTCTCTCTCTCTCTCTCTCTCTCTCTCTCTCTCTCTCTCTCTCATTGTTTGCCTTCGTTTTCTTTTGTTGTAAGCATATATTCTTTATTTATTCTCATTCAATGAATTATCTCCTTCTCTCTCTCTCACTTCCTTATCCCCCCTCTCATTTCCTTATCCTCCCTTCTCTCTCTTCCTTCTTCCTTATTCTCTCTCTCTCTCCTTATTCTCACTCTCTCTCTCTTCCTTATCCCCACTCTTCTTCCTTATCCCCACTCTCTCTCCTTATCCCCTCTCTCTTCCTTATCCTCTCTCTCTTCCTTATCCTCTCTCTCTCTTCCTTATTCTCTCTCTCTCTCTTCTTCCTTATTCTCTCTCTCTCTCCTTATTCTCTCTCTCTCTCTTCCTTATTCTCTCTCTCTCTCCTTATTCTCTCTCTCTCTTTTTCTTATTCTAACTCTCCTCTCTCTCTCTCTCTTCCTTATCCCCACCCTCTCTCTTCCTTATCCCCTCTCTTCCTTATCCCCCCTCTCTCTTCCTTATCCCCCTCTCTCTTCCTTATCCCCCTCTCTCTCTCCTTATCCCTCTCTCTTTTCCTTATCCCCCACTCTCTCTTCCTTCCTTATTCCCCCTCTCTCTTCATTCCTCTTTTTGAACATTTACTCCCTTTACCTATTCTTTCTCTATTTTCTCCTTTGCTCTCTTCTCCATTCTCTTTTTCTCGTTTCATTTCTTCTCTCAATCCAACCCTCTCTTAACCCCCACCCCCCGACTGTATTTTCTCTAGAAACGATTTTACACGTACAACAATCATCTGTTTGAATAACCTGGGTCGTTCATTAATCGAATCTGTGTCACCAACCATGTGTGTCCTTCAAGAGAGAAACAAAGCATTTCTTTTTTGTTGTTGTCTCTTTACACGTATTCTTGTGTTCTTACCATTTAGCTGCATCAGCAAATCCTGCTCCTGTTTGTTGTTGTTGTTGTTATTGCAATGTTCTTTACACCAACCTGCCTCCTTTAAGCTATTGTTTATTTTCTTCTGTCATGTCACCGTGTACCTCAGTTTGAGCACGCGGGCGCGCACACGCATGCGCACACACGCCTTCTCTCTAACTTATCATTGAACTATTTTCTCAAACATCCCAAACTCTCTCTCTCTCTCTCTGTCTCTCTCTTTTTTCGCGTGTGTGTGTGTAACGTTTTTCTTCATCCATGTGTGTGTTTCTCTCTCTCTTTTTTCATCTGTGTGTGTGTCTCTCCCTTTCTCCGTCTCTCTTTCTCAAATTCTTTCTCTCTCTCACACACACACACTTTATGCGTGTGTATCTTTCTCAAACTCTCACTTACTTTCTCTTTCCCTATATGTTTTCTTTCTCTTTGTTTTTTTCACCCTTTCTCACTCTCATTATTCATTTTTGTTTCTTTCTTTCGACGTCTCTCTCTCTCTCTCTCTCTCTCTCTCTCTCTCTCTCTCATTTCTTTCAACTTCTCGAACCACTACAGCACTTCAGCCTGCCACCATCTTTGTATTTCTATCATTCTTTCAGTGCACCTGTACTCATGTCAGTTTGAGCTCTAAAGAAACATCTCTCTCTCTCTCTCTCTCTCTCTCTCTCTCCCACACACCCCTTCCCACACCTCCACTATGATCTTCACGGTTGCAATCTTTCCCCATTGTACGGCATTGCATGAATGTTTATTCTGAAATGGGGAAAAAATCCTTGTGCTTTTTCGTCTGTGTCCTTTATCGAACTGAAATATATTTTGTATTTTGGACTAAATTTACGTTCATTCTTTGTCATATACTTTCTTTCTCTCTTTTGCCTTTTGTTAATATCTCTCTCTCTCTCTCTCTCTCTCTCGTCTCTGTCCGTTCTTTTCTTTTTCTTCATTACACCATCTCTCTTTACACTTTCTCTTATTTTCTTTGCATAATTTTTTTATCTTCTTCTTCCTCTCTCTCTCTCTCTCCCCCCCTCTTCTCTCCTCTCTCTGATCTTCCCACTTAACAAAACAGAGAGATGAAGAATGTTATGTTCTTATTTTTCTTACTTTACATATCTTATTAAAAAAAAAAACATTTCCTCTAATTATTATGACACGTGTTTACAGATGGAACATTTTTTTCTTTTGATTCGTTCACGTTTGTTTTAATTTACATGGATTTCTCTAATTATATTCTCTACCTTCCCCCTATCTCTGACTCTCTCTCTCTCAGCTCTTTTTATTCTTTTCTATTTCTGTATGTCTCTTTCTGTGTCATATTTGCTATCTTTATGTATCTATCATTCTTTCTCTCTAGGTACCATCAATTTTCCCTGTGACCCCCCCCCATATTTAACACAATGAAACTTGCATAAAGGTTAATATTATCTTCAAAATGTTTTGTCCATTCCAAAGAAGAAACATTAAAAACACTCCTGATAATTAATTTTTTTTTTTCAGCTTACGGAAATAATGAAAATTATAAACGAAAAACAATGTTTACATTTTTGCACCGTTAAATCAATTGTAATTTAACGTAGCCAAAAACAATATGACTGCATAAAATTCTATGAAAAAACAATCAATGGTCCGATTTTCACGAAAATTTCCATAATTACTTACCATTTGATGAACATATGTCGGAAATAGTTTTTTCCTAAAATATATTTGAGGAAATATTTTTTTCACGAGGTCTATCCCCCCACCTATTTTATTTTATGAACAATTTTTACTTTTTTCTATAAAGATAAGATTCTCTGTGTCATTCTTCTCTTTCTTTCTTTTTCTCTTTCTTCTTTTTCTTTCTTTTCTCTTTCTTCTTTCTTTTCTTTCTTTCTTTCTCTTTTCTCTTTTTCTCTTTTTTTCTCTTTCTCTTTCCTTTTTCTCTTTCCTTTTTTTCTCTTTCCTCTTTCCTCTTTCTCTTTCCTCTTTTCTCTTTCCTCTTTTCTCTTTCCTTTTCTCTTTCTCTTCTCTTTTTCTCTCTTTCCTCTTTCTCTTTCTCTCTTTCCTCTTTCTTTTTCCCTGTATCATTCTTTCTCTCTTTTTATCGATCAGTTTTTCTCTGTGTCCTTTTTTCTCTTTCTTTCTTCCTTTCTTTCTTTCATGGGTCCTTGAGCTACTATGTCATAATTAGTATGCAAGTTTTAATGTATTTATTTTTAAACTCCAACTTTTACTCTCACAGGTTACATAAACCACCTGTGTTTAAACTCATCAATGTATTGTACATCACTTTATGGTGTGTGTGTGTGAGACAGACAGACAGACACAACAATTTATTTCAAAGGTACATGTCCTCATACAAACACCATTCTATATAATATCGGTATTTACCGCGTACCCCACGTGTACGGGTCAGGCACAAGGCCTAATTAATGTCTGGTCCTTTAGATCGAGGGGGGCGGTGTTGCCTGGGGGATGGCCCCCTGGGAGTAACGTTGTTAACTTTTGCGGTCCAGGACCGAAGCCACTGGACCATTCTATATAATCTATACGGATAGTGTGCGAGTTTATTTTTTATGGTGGAGCAGATTTGAGAGAGAGGAGAGAGAGAGAGAGGGAGAGAGAGAGAGAGAGAGAAAGAGAAAGAGATTGAAATGGGACCCAATAAGAGATAAGCACATTCATAGAGGAAACAGAAATAGGGACAGAAAAAGACACATACATACACTGATTGAAAGAAAAGTCTAGTTGATAGAAAGAGACACCCACAGGAAAGAGGGAAACAAAGAGACAGATACGCAAGGGAAAAGATAGATACGGAGAAATAGAGTGTGTGGGTGTGTTAAAGAAATTAGATAAGTGATAGACACATTCAGAAAAAGAACGGATAAACTATTATTTCTTTAATTTTTATTTTAGTTATTTTACTTCGACCCAAGCCGTCAGTATAGATCAGCAATTTTCCACCTTTCTATGATCTCGTCACCCACTCCTAACTTATGCTGAAGATACGTTACATCCTGATCAAAATAGTTAATGGTAACTTTTGTTTTCACACACATACAAACACACGACAACAACGACAACAAAATCAAAACAAAAACAGATACTGCACTTTTAATATAAACAAGATTGCAGCGAATAGTGTCTTCAAAGTCAAAAACAATTTTAGTCCACTAAGATATGCAATGATGCTGTGAAAATTTCAACTCGAATTCAAATCAATTTATCTTTTAAATTGGTATCATGGAGTGGGGATTTTGAACTCGGTGGGGAATAGGTATCAACAAAATGAACGCTGATTTTCACTTTTAAAACGAATTAAAATCAATTAAATCAATTAAATCGATTATTTAAGGTCGAATGTTTGTTTTAGTCGAAAAATAGTAACATAATGAGCATCATTAAAAAAGAAAAATAATATTACATATGTAATGGATTTTTAATACATTTTAATTATTAAATTCTCCCAACATTTTGACGAAAACGGGTGCTTTTTGTGAAGTAAATTACGTACTAAAACAAACATGTTATTAAGATTTTAAAACACTTATAACAGTTTCTTCTTAGAAATCAATAACAAAAAACATTAAATACATTATGTACATAAAAATTTCAAACTTGTTGATGTTTTATTTCAAATGAAATATCTTTTTTGTTCCAAACGAAGAAAAAAGAGAAGTGCAAAAAGAGAAGAAAAATATTGTGGGTTTTGTTTACAAAAGAATATATATATATATATATATATATATATATATTATATATATATATATAATATATATATATATGTGTGTGTGTGTGTGTGTAAATGGAATGACTCCCGTAGTTATTTGTAATTAATCAATATCTTGATTAATTCAGTTGATTTAACCCTGAAGATCCTTAATGTGAAACTCTAGTAGATTATGTACACACTGCAATACTATATATATATATTGATTAATTCAGTGGAATTCAGTGAATATCCTTATGGTGAAACTTTAGTAGGTTATGTACGCACACACACACTATATATATATATATATATATATATATATATATATATATATATGTATATATATATATATATATAGAATAGAGGGAAAATGTGGACAAAATAGCAACTCAAGTAGATGTAGGAGATATATTTCATCTTGCCTATATATATATATATATATATATATATATATATATTGTGGGTTTTGTATACAAAAGAATTAACCGGGAAATATGTTTTCTACGGTGGCCCAGATTGATAAACAATTATGCTGATGTTTCTTTTGTTTTACTGTTTTATTTTGTGAAACTTCATTTAATGAATACATAATTTGTTCTTTTGTCAATTTTGTTATTTTAATTCACCCCCCCAACTACTCTTGAGCTACACTGTACGAGGCTGCGTTTTATTTGGGGCTAATTCACGAATCTACTGTTATCCCCCAGCTATAGGATAAATAGTAAGGCTGACTGGATTCTTTAACCTTGCTATGCCAACCAAGAGAAGGAAAACTTTAAATTCAAACCAGCAGTACTCCGCTTAAAATCTACCCTGTGTCACATTCTACTCGTAGCGCAGGGGTTGGATGAATACATATTGTCTGCGATACGTCTGTTGAAAAGCATTGTTATGTAGTTGGTTGGTTTACGCTATTTCAACCCTTGTTGGATTATTTTATGCTCAAGACATGATTACTAAATCATCAGTCTCCAATTATATACGGAACAAACATGTATTTTTACAATAATTTTTGAACAGCTGAGCATTTCATACTTGGTTCCAGTATCACTATTTTAAGAGACAACGTATTAATGTAGTTGAAAATCATTTTAAACATTATCTGAAACAGATCTATTTAATCTATAGATTGGATTAACGGGTACTACAATTTTTAATCAGTGGAGTAAAGACAACAAAGGGATGACTCCACTCTTCTCACAGCTTCAGTCTTTGGAGACTCACCACCAGATGCAATTTACTTTTTTTTCGTGAGGGGTCTTCTATCTAATACAAATAATTTGCACACTGTTTCAAGTATTCCTATATAATACTAATAATTTTCAAACAGATCTATTTGGTCCATAGATGTAACCTTAATAGGTACTACCACTTTGGGTCAGTCGACCTGCAAGTAATGTCAGATTAGACCTGGTAGAAATGGTACTGAAGTGACGACTCCAAACTTCCCAGAGCTCTGGATGCAGTTTTCTACCATAGACTCCTAAAACTATGTAGTTTCAAGTATTCCTATCTAATACTAATAATTTTCCTTGCTCTTCCAATATGTGACCAACGAATGGTTTCTAATCCAATATGTGATCTACTGAGTTGTTTACATTCCAATATGTGATCTACCCATTAACTACCAATTATTTTCCCATTAAACTAGGCTAACTACGGAGTTGTTAGACTACGTAGTTGTCTACATTCTAATATGTGAACTACTGACCCTAACGCTAACGGGTTGATCACACATTGGAATGTAAACAACTCGGTAGATCTCATATTGGAAGATCACCTTATTTTCAAACATATCTATAACAGCCACTACCACTCCGATCTGGGAGTACTCTTAACGAAAGGATGACTTCACACTCTTTAGAGCTCCAAAATTGGAGTGTCACCACTGGATGTAGTTTGATACCATACCCCGGATACCCCTTTTTTGTTGATAGGAGGAATACAGTCGGCGTTTTTTTAAATCTCCCCAAACAGTGCGCACTAGTCTAAAGAAATGATAGCTTTACTAACTGAGCCACGGAGATACACGCGTGCATCTTGATATAAAAAGCTGTAAAGGCCGAGAAAATGAATACTTGCAGGCCAGACAGCGATGGCGTGAGGGTGGGGTGGGGTGATAAAGCAGAAGAAATATCTCAAATGGCAGAACATATTTTCAAAACCACAAGGACACTCTAACAATGGAGATAACAGATCGTCCAGAAAGAGGACTGTCACTGCAAACCCCTCCACCCCACACACCTGGACTGTCACTGACCCCCTAGCCTGGACAGGGTCACAGTTGCTGAACAGGTCTAAAAATGGCTATAATGGACAGGACACAAATAACGTCTATAAAAAAAAACAACAAAAATAGTTGGTGGTCTGGCGGATTGGATTGTAACAATAGTCGATTGGGGAAGGGGGGTAAATGTGGTCAGGGGGTAATGGGGGGGGGGTGATTGTTGTTGTCTTTATGGCATAAATGGAATTCTTTTTTTTTTCTTTCTTTTTTTTCTCTGCATTTTTAAATTCAGAGATCAAGTAAATGATTTGCGTGATTTGCGATTAAGACACACTGGAAGAATCTACGTTAAGCAGCAATTACCCTGGTCAGTATTTAGATGAGTGACCACTTAAAAAAAACGACAGTTCCTGTAAGCAAGTTTAAGCCTTGCGTGAATGACTAAGCAAAGATAGATTTCTGAGATGAATATTTTATTATTGTTTGAATTATTTGCACGTCTCTGACTATTGTCTTGTCTTTAGCCTCCCATTTTTTTATTTATTGGAACCAAGACCTAAATAGAAGATTGTATTTGCCATATCGTGCCTCGTTCTCAATCTATGACACTGCAGCAATTGAGCTTAGCTGTATCGTTTGTCTAAACTCATTACTGTCATTAGCCATTCTTCCTTTCTCCTAATATACAAAATCATATCACTTCATTTTCCCGTTTTTTTTTTCTTTCTCAAAGCAATTGATTCTAAAACTTATGTCTCCCTCGTTTCCTTTTCTGTCCGCCGTTGTTTCCCCATCTTTCTTTCACTCTACATCTCTGTCTTCCTATCTCTTCCCTATGTGCTCTCTTTCTTTCTCTGTCCATATGTGTCACCCTTTTTTTTCTTTCTCTGTCCATATGTGTCACCCTTTTTTTCTTTATCTGTCCCTATGTGTCACCCTTTTTTTTCTTTATCTGTCCCTATGTGTCTCCCTCTCTTTCTTTCTCTATCCCTATGTGTTTCCCCCTTCTTTCTTTCTCTATCCCTATGTGTCTCCCCCTCTTTCTTTCTCTATCCCTATGTGTCTCCCTCTTTCTTTCTCTATCCCTATGTGTCTCCCTCTCTTTCTTTCTCTATCCCTATGTGTCTCCCTCTCTTTCTTTATCCCTATGTGTATGTGTCTCCCTCTCTTTCTTTCTCTATCCCTATGTGTCTCCTCTCTTTCTTTCTCTATCCCTATGTGTCTCCCTCTCTTTCTTTCTCTATCCCTATGTGTCTCCCTCTTTTTCTTTCTTTGTCCCTATGTGTCACCCTCTCTTTCTTTATCTGTACGTATATGTCTTCCTATCTCTTTCTCTGTCCCCATGTGTCGTCATCTCTTTCTTTCTCTGACTGTATGTGTCACCCTATCTATCTTTCTTTCTCTGTCTGTCCGTATGTGTCACCCCCTCTCTCTCTTTCTTTCTCTGTCCGTCCGTAGATGTCACCATATCCTTATCTTTTTCTGTCCGTCCCTATGTGTCATCCTTTCTCACTGTCCGCCTGTATGTGTCACCCTGTCTTTCTTTCTCTGTCCGTATATGTCATCCTCTCTTTCTTTCTCTGTCCGTATGTATGTATGTATGTATCACCCCCTTTCTCTCTTTCTTTCTTCGTCCGTATGTTTTACTCTATCTCTCTCTCTCTCTCTCTCTCTCTCTCTCTCTCTCCGTCAGTTTCTCTTTTTCTTTCTCTGTCCATTTTCACACACACACACACACACACACACAAAACCATCTTTCTATCTCTTTATCCTTATCTCACATACAATGAGTAATTATTAAAATATAATCTCTCAACGTGTTTGGTAATTTAGGTCAAACCTGAATATTTTTCCTTTTTTTTCTGAATATTTTCTTTTTTAATTAGTAATATCTGCATTGTTCTATTCGGCTGTAAACACACACACACACACACACACACACACACACACACACACACATATAGATAATTACCCCCATAATTATTCTGGTATAATCTTTAATCTATTTTGTCTTCGGTTTTGCCAGCTCAGCATTCTGTATTTATGGGATTGTTGACCCGCCCTCAGGCCATGAGACCTGAATTTCTCTTGTTAATGGGAGGATAATTTTTTTTTTGGTTGGGGGTGAGACCAAGTTATCTTAAATCCTTTTGAGAGTATTGGCTCATCAACATCTGTATCTTCTGTCTCGTCCTCAGTATGGGTGATGTTTGTCGTGGGATTTGTGTGTGCATATATATATATATATATATATATATATACTTTTGTGTATATGCATAGCATATAAAGCTCTCTCTGTATTGTTATATGCCTTCTCTCTTGTAAATGGATTGTTTTTTCTTTCATTTTCCCCTTCTCTCAGGTGTTTCTTGTCTTTTTGCACACATACAAATAAAGAGGTGTCATGTACATCTTTTCAGAAACACATAAGGTGATGAATCTCGTATTCTCAATCCCCCTCATATATATATAGTGTGTGGCATAATGGATATCTTCATAAGGAAATGGAATCGACAAGCAGAGTTCAAGTCCCAGATGAGGCAGCTTGTATTTCGCTTTGCCCTAATTATTTTGCGAAAGGCATGATTCTATTTCATCTTTTCCTCAATTATGCATAAATAGTAGGACAGCTTGGGACCTCTAGGCTTGTGTAGAACCAGCTTCACTGTTTAGATGAGCTGATAACAGAAGAATGGCACACCAATGTATCACAGATTCTCTCTCGAAAAAAAAAATGCCTCAGGTTTTGAATTCAGAGTTTCTCCTAGACTGGTTTCTCTATTAAGACTAGAGACTGGGTCTGGCCTACTACTTAATCTATTCTTTCTCTATCTATAGGTAAGATAGAGGTAGAATAAATTGAGTCATGCTATGGGACCTAAAATTATGGATACTATATTTCTTTTACTTATGTTTTGGGTTTTTACCACAATCTTCAGACATGATATATATATATATATATATATATATATATATATATATATATATATATGAGAGACGATGTAGTGTCAAAGTTTTTTTTCTTTTTTTCTTTTTCTTCCTTTTTTCCTCTCTTTGAACTACATAGCCTAGACGGGTCCATATGGAGGATAAGCTGTTACCATGCAGCAAATCCCCTTTCTCCACACTGCTGCTGTGATCTGAGTAAACCCTAAAACAAGTCAGAAGCCAGAGTCCCTAAGGTGGTGTGATGCTGAAATCCAGTGCTACCCATCAACTCCTGCGACATTACCGCTGCCAAACCGCACATATATATATATATATATATATATATATATATACACATATATATATATATAGCATATTATCTTTGATAGAAATATAGTCATATTGATATTGTTGATTATATGTGGGTTAAGCCAGCCCTTCTTGAATCGGGTCGTGAGCCCCCCCCCTGTATGTATATGGGGGGAGGGTCGCGGGCTCAATTAAAACATATTTTAGGATCATTATTTGCTGGTTATTGACATTTTTCTGTAAAAGAAGAAAAGAAAAAACTTTGCGACCTGTACATTTTAAAAAACAAATCCACAAATTCTAAAATCAATAACAACCAACAATTTTCTTTTGAGAAAAAAAAGGGGGGGGTTGAGATTCAAAGAGTTTGGGAAGGTCTGGAAGCTAATTAAAAGCTCAGCTGTTAAATTTAGGTCATTGAATGGGGGTGGGGGGCTGTCATGTGACTGAATGGGTGGGGGTGGAGATGGAGCAGCAAAATATCATTTGTAAGGCTGTGTTGTTTGTCAGGGAGATCTTCAAACACCCACAGTTGAAAGTTTAAACTGATGCAATGGTTATTCATTTCAGAGAGCTCTCATACTACTGTCCTTGTACCAAGCTAAGATTGATGAGTAATGTAAAATGCTCTTCGATGGATCAATAGTTTACAAATTGGCTAAGCAGTTCATTACTGTTGTTTAGTGATATTAATCCTCAATAGGTGACCCATACTTGTGGCCTTGTGCCAAGCCCTCTCTCTCTCCCATATATATATATATATATATATCCTGGCAAGACATGAGAGAGTCTGTCTTACTAAGGCAGAACTAGTTAGTCATTTGAGATTGCACCCACCCACCCCCAAGCCATATCTTACCATCTGGTAAATGACACAAAATGTCCCAAATGCAATAAACCTTGCAAAACAGTTGGAGGCCTAAAACGCCACCTGAAAGTATTTAACGACAAACAGAATCCTGCTTCCAACCTGCTTATTTACTCAATTTGCTATAAGTTTTTTTTTAGGGGACTTTCTGGACTTATGCTATTGAAGAGCGCACAATCACTCGGATCTGTACTTTTAATCTCATGTCTCACAAAGTAATCTTGCTGGAAAGCTAATTGACAGACTTTATATATATATATATATATATATATATAGTAGTTGGAGACGTAGTGTAATGGTTTGAGTCGTAGGAAATGGACTGTATATTTGCCAAGACTGAAATGGACAATTAATTTTCTTTAAAATAGTTCCCTTGGAATCCAGCTCACTTGTTCCAGTGAGTTTTCCATTGGCTGAAGCACCCATAAACTCCTTTTTTGATCCAGTTGTGTTTTGTATTATTTAGATTTTTTTCGGACTGTTGTCTTAATCTTTGTTTTGACAACTGACAAGAAACACCTGAAGAAGGCTGGGGGCACATCGGTCAAAATGTATATATAACAATAAAGATGAGGAAAACAATTCGAAAAATCTAAATAATACAAATTATCAAGCCTAATCTCAAAAATTAAAACAGTTGTATTTTGTTTGATGGTGTCCATGGTCCAATCTTTTCCTTGAGATTAATTTTAAGTTTAGCAAACCAGCAAAGTTTTTTTAGTTTTTTTTTATGGCATATCAACCATGGTAGGTCATTTAATGCTGGCAAAGTTTTGAAAGATTCATAGCGATAGTTTGGAAGAAAATTTTTAAGCTTTTTTTTTTTTTTTTTGTGAACAAATTTTCTATTTAACCCATAGATGGGACCATAACAGAGTGGACCTGGGTGCAGTTGTAATGAAGGGGTGCTCCACATTTCCAAGACCTCCAAAGTTTGTCATTCCCAGTACATGAAGATCCTCAGCCACCACCTTCTAGCAGCCATATGATAAAAAGGGTTGGGGCTTGCAATAGGCTTGGGACAATCATAGGTACTAGAGCTTGACTTAACCAGGCGATTGATCGGAGGGGGCCTCTCCAACCACCCATCTAGCCTAAGTGGGGTGTTGCATAAAACTAAACTAACAAAAAAAAAAAGAAAAAGTAAATGAAAACTTCAATCTTGATATTGTTTGGTCACATCTCTTGAGAGAAACTATTGTCTTTTTTACGTCTCTACGCATCACTTGGATTTCATAGAAGATCACTTAATATGTGTATTAAATGTTTGGGTATATATTTCTTTCTAATGTTCAAGTTTCACTCACATGTGATGACCTAGATTATATAGTATAGTGGTTTGACCTTATCTAGAAGTGTTTAGAATATGCTTAGGAGTAAGATCAACTGAAAAGGAGTATCCTGGTATGATATTAAACATCTGATAGTGACGGTCCTGTTCTGAAGAGTTGAGGAGTGTGGAGTAACTTCATTGTTATTACTCTCAGGTCCACTCTGACCTGGAGTGGTAGTACCTGTTAGTCAAATAGAGCTGTTTTCTAATTATTAGTATTAAATAAGAATGTTTATAATTGTATGTAAACAAATTATTATGATTAAATGGGAATAATTACTTGAAACCATATGAATTATTAGTATTGGATAAAATACATGAAACCATATAACTGTGTGAAAATTATTTGTATTTGATAGAATACTTGATATAACTGCAAACAAATGATTTATTATTATTGGCACTTCAGTTTCGGAAAATATAATATTTTTTTCTGCCCCTGAAGTTATAGCGCCTCCTGTGACTGTGAAGTCCAATTTTAGAAAAACATTCTGACCAGATGTCGCATGTGAAGGTTGTCCCTGAAGATGTTGATGTGCTGGTGCTTTGTTGCTGCTGCTTTCTTTGGACTTCTTAGCTTCATGGTGTTGTGACTTCAGACATGAACAGTCCTCTACAGAGAGCCTGTCACCACCAAGGGCGGTCCTGAGCTAAATTTTCCCAGCTGGAAGGGGCAATGCAAAAGCACCTATCATTCTTGCACACATCTGTCTTACCAGACAGATTGGTCACAGATTATAGTCAAATAAAAATCCTTTTTATTTGACTATAATCTGTGAATTGAATAATTTGAACATGAAAAAAAAAAAAAAAGAATGCAATGGAACATTGAAAATAGTTATGATTACAATCAGACATTTACAAATGAATCAAATTTTGGTATTAAATAACCCATAAGGAGTTGATATGTCATTAAACAAATAAACCAAATCTTGTAATTTAGATTTTTCAGATTGTTATATACATAATGTTTTGGCTGATGTGCTCTCCTGCCTTCTTCAGGTGTTTCAGGTTGAACTCCAGATCCCTCATGACACTTTGAACTAAACCTTTTATTTCATCCATTGAGGTCGATTTTTCTCATTCTGGTACAAGTGTTTAGCTATGTTAATTATTTTATGTTATTTTCACTTCTAGTCAGGATTGTCACTTCGAACTGTATTAATTCAACCCTTATATCCATTATGCCATGTGTCCAAGGTTCCTGAGTTTGAGTGGCTAAGTCCATGACATGCAACACTCCACTTTGGCCCTTACTTAGGCTAGACAATTGGTCAGAGAGGCCTCATCTGATCAATCGTTTGGCCATGTCACCGCAGATTAGTATGGCACAAGGCCACAGATAGAAGGTATTTGTTGAGGACCAAACTCAGTTCATAATAGTAAGGTTCTGCTGGTTGAGTTTGTTCATCATTTTTGTGATGAGAATCAGACACAAGTCTGGCATAAGGTCACAAGTGTGAAGTACTCAATGAGGATCAAACATCATATCAACCAATTCTGGAGATATGGGAAGGTTACCTCTTCATTGCCAGTACCCCCAGGTCGACTCTAACCTGGAATTGTACTACTTGTTAGAGTCCCATCTATGGGTCAAATAGATCTGTTTGAAAATTATTAGTATTTGATAGCAATAATTGATACCATATAACTGTGCAAGTTATAATTGTTTACTAAGGATTATAATTATTAAATACTTAAAACCATATAATTGTATGAAAATAAATGATTATTATTAAATCAATACTTGAAACCATAAGATTGTGTATAAAAGTTAGTATTAGATAGGAATACTTGAAATCTTATAACTGTGTGCAAAAAATTCTTAAGAAACAACTATACATGAAATGTAAATATACAATGAACACAATTCCCTAACCTTTTGGCATCAAATAACCCTAGATGGAGCACGGCCCACTAACATATATGGCCCCATATGTCACAAAAACAGGCAGAATTCTAACAGGCCGATTCATTTTGTAATCAATTTATGTCTTTTTAAAAAAAAATGTTAAAAATATACAAACTTGTATTTTTTTTATTCATAAATGTAATAACAGATTGTAAACTAACTAACAAAAAAATAGTTTTAAGATTTATGCAGTTATAGAAAACAAACACACCAACAATTTATCTATGATTTCAGGTTAAATAAAAAAAATAAAACTCTTTTCAGTGTGAAATGTACTCCCTGTTCATGGTAGGCAATGATAGTAATGATACTATAGAGAAACAGTATTTCTCGAGGAGAATTTACGGTTCCATCAAGCCAAATGTTTGTGCTTTAAGATTTTTCAAAACGGACATAAATTGACCATAAAATAAATTAGCCTGTTAGGATTCTGTCTGTTTATGTGACATGTGAGGCCTTATATATTAGTAAGCCGTGGATGGAGTTAAAATCAATCAATTCATGAATGATATCTTTATTTCAGTTTTGTTATAGTCTATTGTATTTTGTTTAGAATATATGAATTTTTTAAACTGATGAAGTTGTTAATATTTTCTTTTTTTCTTTTCTAGGTAAGTAATGTGGCTCTTATTGGTTTACTTTATTGGAAACACCTGTCTTAAAGAAAATGTAGAAACTATGGTAAGAATGTTCTTTTTGTTTCTTTATCTGATATCAATATTAAATTCTCTATTTACTGTAATAGTATATTATCATAGACAAGTCGACTCTTGATTTATTTGAATTTTAAAATGAAGCTTGATAGTATATATTATTTAGATTTTGCGGACTGTTGTCCTCATTTTTATTCTTGTATACACAATGTTTTGGCCATGTCCCCCATATCCTTCTTCAGGTGTTTCTTGTCAAACTTGGGAGCCTTTATGTCAGAACTTCAACCCAAACCCTTTATTTAGTCCATTGAGGTAGATTGTTATTATTCCAAACTTCAGCCCTGTCGGTGGGGCTTTAGAATATACCAACTGCCTCTCTGAAGAAGGATAAGACCACACACCCGCCAATGGGACCACCAGTTAGCTGTGGGAGGTCACCTGATCAATTGGCTGGTCACTTCAAGCCATAGCACCCTATTGCCCTTATGGCAAACCCCAACCCTTTTTATCCTATATGTACTGGGGGTCTTTGTATCCTGGGTATGATGTTAAATTGCATTTAATGGTGAAGTTCCAGCTTTGGAACTCTGGAGAATGTGAAGTATCTCTTCATCACCATTACTGCCAGGTCTGCTCTGATTTGGAGTGGTAGTACGTGTTAGGGTTCCATCTATGGGTTAAATAGATTAAAAAAATAAGTTTTTACTGACCAGAATAATTACTGCTTAATATCAACACTTTCAGTGTGACTTAACCATAAGTCATGCAAATCATTATCAAAAATGCTGAGGAAGAAAAAAAAAGAAAATACCATTCCATTGTGTATTCATATTTTATTTATATATATATATATATATATATATATATATATATATATATAATGAAAGACACACATTCTCTATCTTGATAATGGTTTTGATAAGAACCAAAAGTACTTGGCCAAAAATGTCTCTTTTGGAGAAATCATTAATGCTTTTCAAGATTGTAAGATACAAATAATTATTAGGAAGCTTGAAAAAAAAAGAATAGTAAAAATTGAATATAATAAGGATTCTGTTTTATTTAAGGAAATTTGTTTGATATATATATATATATATATATATATATATATATATATATAGTTGAAGTGAGTTAGTGTACTATTGGTTTGAACAATAACAACTAGCTAAGCACAACTCAACAAGACAGTTGGTGTTTATGAAAATCAAGAATAGTCCATTCATGTATTTGGGTGATTCAATTCCTTGAGTTCTGATTGGCTGCTTGGTTTCTATGATGCTATGAGGCTTCATAAATACCCTGGCATTTTGTAGTAGTATTACAGCAAGATAGATTTGTATTCAATTATGTCTACTCATTGCCTTGTCTTACCAATTCGATGGTAATTGGAACTATTATGATTATTCTACATCTCCCCCCCCTCCCATTGCGCGAGTGTATTGGCCTTTGTGGGGAAATTAGTTCCTTTCGGCCAGGCCGATTACAAGGGAGGAACCTTGACAATGCACAGGGTATTTTCATCGGCATTGGTTTAGGGGGTGGAGTGACATTGGGTGAGGCCAGGTCCCTAGTGTTGAAGTGTGGGGTGTTAGAGTTGGAGCCAATGGGATCAAGCATAGAACTAGGCATTGGTGTGGGTTTGGGTTTTGTGATCAGCTTTTTCAGAAAGTGGTGGTTTCTGAGTGTGATCCTACCTGATCCGTCCACTCAGACCCAGTATTGTCAATGTTGGAGAACTTCTATGATGGTGCCTGTAGTCGTCCACGATATGATTATTCTACAATTATCAAAAATGCTAAGGAAGAAAAAAGAAAATTCCATTCCATTGTGTATTCATAATTTTATATATATATATAATGAAAGACACACATTCTCTACCCTGATAATGGTTCTGATAAGAACCGAAAGTACTTTGCCAGTCAAAAATGTCTCCTTTTTCAAGATTATAAGATACAAAAAATTATTAGGAAGCTTGAAAAATAAGAATAAAAAAATGAATATAATAAAGATTGTTTTATTTATGGAAATTTATTATATATATATATATATATATATAAGATGTGAAAAACAATTTGGTGTAGTATTTATATATTTATAACTTTTCACCCTGTATGAGCTTAATCAGATGAGGATTTGGGGAATAATCCAACTGTTTAGGAAGTTGTCATGACAATGTAATTAGGAATGCCAATTGTTATGATGTTCTACAAGTAGGAAATTGAAATTGTTTTTATGTCTAAGCTATGAATGAAAAGATTTGAAAAATATAATAATAATAATAATAATAATAATGTGGAAGGACTTAATCATCATAATTTTTCAAGAAATATTACTATTAAATGCTAATTATAGATTACTTCTTATTAATTCATTTTTAATTAATTAACATAAATTATATATTCTTAAAAAGGATGTGACTTGACATTGCCTTTAATGGCCGATGAAGGTGGCTTTTTTTTCAACTGGTAAATTATTATTCTTTTAAAGAAATAATTAATGACTTATTTTAAAAAATAAAAATTTACTAATGGATAACTAAACTATGAATATTAATAACATATCTAAGTTTTTTTTTCTTTTTTTTAAAGAAGGACAAAACATTAATTTAGCAACAAATCCTAAGCATAAACAAGAATTCTAAGCATAAAATTAAATATACTTGTTTTTTCTTTCTTTCTATTAAACAGGGTCATAACAATGACATGAAAGGTTAATTTTAATGATTAGTAATCCTTGAAGGTTTATCTTCCACTTCGTACTGTCTGCGAATAAATTATTTGCTTCATTTATGAAAATTGTGATTAGCAAATTAGTTTTTAGGTCTTCTTTATCTTCATTGTGTTTCATTTTGTTCATATATTTAATCACATGTGTGTGTGTATATATATATATAATATATATATGTGTGTGTGTGATGTGTGTCATCTGAAAAGAGGAGTCGTCTGAAAGGTTCATAGGCTCACCAAGATATAGCGCAATCTTTCACAATTTGCATATATATTGTGTGTGTATGTATATATATATTGTATCTGTGTGTATATGTATGTTATTGCATATATATATATATAAATCATCCACAGACATGTGTTTCAACGTTTACGTCTCATCAATGTGGCTCAACTTTTTTAACAGCTATCTCTAGCTGGGAGTGAACCTGACAGAATTTTCGTCTGCCAAGTTCCTTACCCTTATGGCTGTCAGTGACTGTCGGTCCTGGGTGAACAATTAATTGATACATACTTACAGGATATATATTTTTACAATCACTAGGAAACTCAAGTCTGTAAACAACAGGCAAGTAAATGCTTACGCTAAATGGTAAAAATTCAATTAATGTCTCCTCTCTCTCTCTCTCTCTCTCTCTCTCTCTCTCTCTCTCTATATATATATATATATATATATATATATATATATATATATATATGGTGATTGCCGCTTCTTCACAGAATAAGGCCATTTCTACAAGTAGTTCAGTTGTGAGCATGCAGATGGCCCACGGATCCAGCTTGTTTTTATTTACCCTGTCACACGCATGAAACCTTCGACATACAGGCCCTGCCACACAGGTCAGACTTAAATGTAGGAAATGTTTCCATGGCGTCTGTCATGTGTCGCTTCAGGATGGAGGGCTCCTCCATCCGGAAGCGACACATGACGAGTCACCTTACCTCAAACTTCTTACACCTACCATCGGCCTGTCTTTCCATGATGATGTGTATCCAGGCCATCCCCTTCTGTCAATTGGTCCTTATCACTGAAACTGACTTCTGCAAGGGCATCGATGTCGGCCCCATATCGAGATGCTCCCCTGTCATGATACCAGTACGTAGTTTGGGGTTTCCCAATCTCTCAAGATCGTGAAGTATCCAGACATTCCAGGTGGCTATTCTTAGCCTTGTTTTGTGTTGTAGTATTTTCTTGTTTTTCGCCCAGCTAATGTGGACATCCGTTGAAACGCTGGTTTCTGGCCATCTTGATAGGTGAACCGGCATTTGTTTAGGTCACCTTTTCTAGACTCTTCCCAAATGCCTGGGTGAACAGTGTTAACCAAGGGGCTGCTCATTCACCCACAACCTCGCCGAGGCACGTTGCCATTCAATCAGCGAGGCTGTGACGTTAAGTAGGTCACAAGTTTTGCTATATGTAGATTCACATCTGCGTGCTTCCAGCCCGTAAGGCCAGCACACCTCACCATTCCTCCATCACTCTGGGACTTGTAGAAATATCTGCACATGTTTTTTGTTTTACATGTTGTGCACTTGTGCGACGCGCACCGCATGCTCCCCTTTCCCAAAGTCAAGTATCAGTGACAAGCTGAGGTAAGATGACTGGGAGACTTTGGGGAATGCAGGTGGATGATCTGACGAGATCTACGAGTCCACCACACCGAGGAAAAAAAAATATATATATATATTCTAAGTTTTGACTTAGTATAAGTCCAGAGATACCATTTTAGATTACCGAAAAACAAAATCGATAAGCAAATTCCAATTAATGTTTTTCAAAGACAGTGGAGTTAAGACTATTAGCAGTAAAAAGTAGGGTAAAAAGAAACAGACACTGTGTTTTCAGTGTGGCTAGACATTTGAAGGCTACCTCCTGCTAGGATGGAAATTTGATTTATCATCAGTCAGGCTCCTTACTGTTCAGCTATCATCATCACCAACAGACAGCAATGAGAATTTTAACTGATACATACATATGTATGTGTATGTATACATACGAAAGTTGGCTGAAAGGTTCATAGGCTGACCAAGATACTTTAATGGCATGTGACCACCATTCACATATTTCTTCTACTGGTGTTGACTGTGCTTGGATTCCATTGGTAAAAAAAAAAAAAAATCCTCAGTAACAGTTATGAACTTTTCAGACCCCCCCCCCCCTCCTGGTGTAAATATAAGCCTGAGAAATTTTCCTTTGTTTTCTATTATTCTCACACTGGTGTGTTTGCCCAAAGGCAGTTAATTAAGACTTCTATAATTATAAGTCATTCTTGAAATGACCAAGAAACTCTTAACAAGTGGACTGTGAAACTAACCTCGTCCCCCCCCTCAACATCTCCCCCATCTACTTGCCTTCCTCTTCCTCTCTCACTCTATCTCTCCCTCTCTCCCTGTAGTTTATTTATTTCTTATTTATATTCATTTTAACTGGTTTATCAGCCATCTGTTGGTGTATGTCTCTCCTGGTGCATCATCGGACTGGGGGGATGGGTTGGCTTATGGAGTGCCCCTTATATTTTAAATCCTTATTATTTGTTTTCTCTGTCCCACCCGTTTTGTTACCCCCTCTGGTTTTTATTAGCTCACCCTCCTAAAAAAAGTCCCTTTTTATTAATATAGGTTCTTCTCAAACTGTTCCTCTTCTGTCTCCCTTTTCGACAACTTTTATTCCTGTAACCCCCACCCCAATTCTTGGTTCCTGAAATATCAGAGAGAGAGAGAGAGAGAGAGAGAGAGAGAGAGAGAGAGAGAGAGAGAGAGAGAGAGAGAGAGAGAGTTCATTGGGAGTACATGTCCAATCTTTTTGTCAGGTTTTTTGAGTGGGTTTCCTTGATTTCTTCTTGGTTGGATGGCTTGTTGTTGGGGGGTGGGGGTCGTGGCTAAGGGGTGGTGGTGGTGGTGCTCACCATTCTCTATTGGAATCTGTCCCTGTTATAATGCAGGGAGGAGAGTAATAATCTTTGGATATGTAAATATATAAAACTGGGATTAATGAGGAGTTGAACATAATTATTGCCTTCTTAATTGGAAACAAATGTTTTCACTCAGGGACCTAAAGGTGGCTGTGCCGGTGGGTGTGGGTGTAATAACATATATATATATATGTAGGTGTATTTATATATATGTTTATATATGAATGTGGGTGTGTTTATGTATGGGTGTTTATATGAATATATGTGTGTGTCTATGTATTGGTATTTGTGTATGTATATATATATATATATATATATATATATATATATATATATATATATATGTGTATATACACGCACATGCATATATATAATGTGTGTGTTTTTATATACATGCATATATATATAATGTGTGTGTGTGCATATATACACATGTATTTATATATATATTATGTGTGTGTGTGTGTGTGCATATATACATGTGTGTTTTATATATATATGTGTCTATGCATTGGTATTTGTGTATATATATATATATATACACACACACACATGCATATATGTGTGTCTGTATATACATGCACATGCATATATATATATATATATATATATATATATATATATAATGTGTGTGTGTATATACACACACGCACATATATAATATGTGTGTGTGTTATATACTCATACATTTTTACTATACATGTGTGAGTGTATGTTTGTTTAAAATCATTCAATAATCATTATACTTTGTTTATGTGGAATATGTGTTATCATGGAGAATATACACTCACACAAATTGATGGTCAAATCCCACTGAAGCACCTGTTCCCCACTAGTCCACCAAAGTTAAGCAATGATGAACTTGTTCAATACTTAATTGGGTGACCACTTAAGCAATAGCAGCTACGCTAAGAAACCTGATCCTTTTGTTTATTAAAATTACTTGATCTGGCATTAAATGACTTGATATGCCATAAAACAGAGCAAGCGCGCACGCACACACACACACATATATATATATATATATATATATATTACATACAAAGTATAATTCTACTCTGTGTGTTTTCGTACACAAAGTATAATTCTATTTTATGTATGTATAGCCACGCATGTGTATATACATGCACATTGACATAGACTTTTCCCTATATATGTTTCTGCTTATATGTTTAGTATAATTATACTGTGTGTGTGTATATGTTTTCATTTTTATTGTGTACTTTTAAGACTACATATGTAAGTTTTGTACATACATACACACACATTTCTGCACTGCCCTTTCTATTACACATATATGCTTATGCATGTAGTGTGTACATTTGCAATGATTTTAAGTGTATAGAATATTCATACCTCTATGCCCACCCCATTTAAAAAAAAAAAAAAACTGTTTAGAATTCTAATTCTGATTTAAATGATGAAGGTCTCAACCACTCACCATCTGGTACAAATAAACTAATTTGTCTTTAATATTTGAAATGAAGACTAATTTTTTTTTTCATTTTCAAATTTTTTTTAGCCATTGTTGAAAAACATATGAAGTTGCAGAAATCTATACAAATAAGCATATTTGTAATTATATAGTTTTTCAGGGTGGTCTATAGTCGGAATCAGCCGGACAATGATGGAGTCTATCGCCTTTTCATTAATGCTATAAGCAAGGAGATTGTTTTTTGGTGTCTGAGGTGAAGTGCCAAACCTACTATCAGCTCCCCACTTTATTGTAATTATGGCAATTGTAATGGATCTTGATAATCATATGGAAATATATAATAGAACAGTAAAGTCAGTGGTTTGGCCTATTGTCAGTATATCTGGACAGTGAGGAGTCTATCCCCTTTATCTAGTGCTAGACTAAGAACATTGTTTTGGCTGAGGTGGAGTACCACAACTACCATCAGCTCTCCACTTTATTGCCTCTACAGTTGCACAGATCAGATTACCAAGCTGAGTTGGCCAGTGCCTATATTGAACCCAGAACCTTTCATTCCAAGGCAGAAGCTCTACCAACTGAGCTAAACCGAACATTCCTATATATATATATATATATATATATATATATATATATACACACACATATATATCACTCTTTATAAACCACTGAAAGCATTGGTTCCCAACAGATCACTGAAGTTAAACAACAAATGAGCCTTTTTATTACTTGGATAGATGGGTGACCACTTATAAATCGAAGGTACTTTAAACTATCTGAGGTATGTGTGTGTGTCAGACTAAACAAAACATAACAAATACCAAAAGAATGCAAGTTAAGCAATGATAAACCTGTTCAGTTGTAGTCTGGGTGACCAATTAGGAACAGCAGTTACTGTAAGCAATCTGAGTTTTTTTTTTTTTGTGCCAGACTAAACAAAGACAACTAAATACCATAAAAAAAGAAAAATGAATCTGTTCAGTATTCAGATGGGTGACCAATAAATTGATTAAGCAATAATGTCAAATAAATAGTCAAATTTAATTTACATAAGTTGGAGAAAATTTTTAGCCTCAGAGAAAAGGAAACCAGAGGTGTATAGGCATGTGGAAGTAATTTGTTTTAATATATTTTAGAAATGATTTGGAATTTAAATTTTGGTTTAAATTTTGAAATTTAGTGTTGTATATTGAAGTCTTTTAATATAATTTTAGCAAGGAAAGGTGATATCTTATAAAAGCCAGGTCTTCAGGGTAAAGTGTTAAGGTGAGAGATGGCGGAAGATTAAACGATGTGACACTCGCTTCGACCATGGATGAAAGTGATCATTGAAGATTTCTGCAAATTGAAATTGTGATTTGTTAATAAGTTGTTTGTTATTAACGAATTAGATGTATTTCCAAATTTTAGGTCGTTAAAATGTTCATATGTATGTTTTTTTTTAAATTTCTGGAAGTTTCATCGATGTAGACCATATCACAATGTGATTCACATTGTTGACAACATTATATTCATTCAGATGGGTTACCAATTATCTGAAGGTACCTTAAGCAATAATGTCCCAGACTAGTATAAGTTTAGTATCAAGAATACTAAAGGACAAAGTTAGGCAACAATGATTTTTTTCCAGGACTTAGATGGGTGACCATTTGTTCTTATAATGTTCAAATAAGCTACTGTAATGAATTAGTAGTTGTTTATTTCATCTTCTTCTTTACATCACATCTCCTTTCATTTGTATTGGTTTGATTCGTTTCTTTAGTATTGCTTTTTGTTTATAGTTTTTTTTTTTTTTTAGTGGGAACTTGTTCTCATGTCAGCATTTTGAAATAAGGCTGATTCTTTTTATTCAGCAAATTTTTTTTATTTGATTAGGCATTTTTCTTTTTGGGTGGTGCCCTATGTCATATATATATATATATATATGTATATTATGTGTGTGTGTGTGTGTGTATTGTATTTATGTGTGTGTGTGTGTGTGTGTGTGTTTGTATTTATGTGTGTGTGTGTGTGTGTGTTTGTATTTATGTGTGTGTGTGTGTGTGTGTGTTTGTATTTATGTGTGTGTGTGTGTGTGTGTTTTGTATTTATGTGTGTGTGTGTTTGTATTTATGTGTGTGTTGTGTGTGTGTGTGTGTGTGTGTGTGTGTTTGTATTTATGTTGTGTGTGTGTGTGTGTGTGTGTGTGTTTGTATTTGTGTGTGTGTGTGTGTGTGTTTGTATTTATGTTTGCTTGTGTGTGGTGTGTGTTTGTATTTGTTTGTTGTGTGTGTGTTTTGTATTTAGGTTTGCTTGTGTGTGTGTGTGTTTGTATTTAAGTTTGCTTGTGTGTGTGTGTGTGTTTGTATTTATGTTTGCTTATATGTGTGTGTGTGTATTATGCATGTGTGTGTTGTATTTATGTTTGTGTGTATGTTTGTATTTTTCTTTTGTGTATTTGTATTTGTTTGGTTTGTATGTGAGTATTTATGTTTGTGTGTGAGTGTATTTATTTGTGTGTGTATTTATGTTTGTGTGACTGTGTATTATATATATATATATATATGCAGTGTAACACAGAAAATGAAACAACATCAAACAATACTACATTCTGAAGAATTCCAAGTATGCTGAGAATGTGGTGCATGATATGGATAATGTCTACGAATTCCATAGAGCAATAGACTTAACAGATATCTCAGAAAAAATTAAAATGTTGGTTATAATTTACTAAAATACTTTGGATTCTTAAAATCTCTAAGGTTTTATATATATATATATATATATATATATATATGTCAATGTTTGGTCCCATTAGTCTTATTTTTATATCTTGTTGCATTTTATTTGTCAGCATTCCAAATGTTAGCTTTGAAGATTTGAATTATCAAAATTTGAATATTTTGGATCAGTGGTTACACAGTTGTTTCTAATTATTTGAGTCCTCAATGGAGTATTAAATGGTGTAGTAGAAACTTATTTTCATGTTTACATTTGGCATGTTATATATATTTATAGCTTGCAGCTAGGATTTGTCAAATCCTAGCAACAAGGTAACAACTCCAGAAATTTGCTTTCAGAAATCTTCTGATGAAGAGATCTTTATTCTGAAATATTAAGAAAATAAATCAAAGGTAGACGAACAACATCATAGTTACCTCATTTTTCTTTAGACTTGCATTGTGATAGCCTTCAAAACCAACCACCAAACCAATATAAACCCAATGCTTCAAGCAAATTATAAAACTCTTTTATATATATATATATATATATATATATATATATATACACTTGTAACAATGCTCATTCTAACCCCACTTATATATATATATATATATATATATAAACTATTAAAACTGCTTGATGGAGGCACGTGTTGTAATGGTTATTGTTGTAGGAAATTGGCATGATGAGATGAGTTCAAATACTGGACAAGGCTGTTTGCATTTCACATAGTGCTAATAACTTTGGGAAAGGTATGCATGCAACTATTCTCTCTCCAGCTATTGATAAATAGTAGGGGAGACTGGGCTCTTTAACCTTAGTTAGGCAACCGGTCTTGGAAATGGTAAACTCTGAATTCAACCTGTTAAACTTCACATAAGAAATTGACCATGTGTCACATCCTGCTCATTTAGAGGGGTTAGTAAATATGTATGTATATATCTATATATATCAATAGCATAATATTTACAGATCACTGCTGTCCCTCACAATCTTATAACCCCACCACCAGAACCTTTTCTCTCATGAGCCCTTAAATGACTCATCAAACCTGCTGCAGATCCACAAAGTTTGATGCAAATATGACATAGGAAGGTTGTCTTTCCTGTTGTATCAAATGGGTCAGATTTTATGCTTATGTGCTACCATATGTTTTCTTAAGACCAGAAGCTGACTTACAGACTTTGTTACAGATTTCTCTCACACACACATATATAAGTCGAAAGAAGACAATCATTTTTTAAGAACTTTTTGAATAAACTTCTTAAACATTGAAGATTGATTTATATTTGTAGAATGAACATCATACTCACCTTCACAGAAAGGCTGTGACTAGCATCCAGTCACCAGACAAAAAAAACAAAAAAACAGAGCATAACTGAATTCACTCTCTAGCAACTGACAGAACATGGTCAAGAGTTTAGTATATATGGATAAAAATATCCACACTAAAACTACCAACCAAACAATGAAGATGAGGACAATAGTCCGAATAACGCAGAGATGTTTAATAATTGAAAAGTTCTAAATGTTAGCAAAAGATTTTCAAATATTATTAGATAATCTCCACAACTCTTATTTTTCAGATTTATTTATTCTTTTTCCACATGCATACAGCTGTAAAACAATAAAAAGAGCAAATTCTTGCAAGAGTTTTCTAAAAGCAATATATAAAAAACTTAAAAGCAGTTTCCATTCCAGTTTGTAACCCATAATTTGTTGGTATCTGCATTTGTACTGAACGTGACTTTTAATCATTGTGATTCTTGATCAAAGTGATATATGTTCACATTCACTAGACAAAAAAAAAAAAAAGACAGAATGTAACCGAATACACTCTGTAGCAACTGACAGAAAATGGTCAAATGTTCAGTATATATGGATAAAAAAAATCCACACTAAAACTACCAACCAAACAAAATCCTGGAAATAGACTTGACCATGCTACATTGTAAAATAGCCCAACCTGCTATTTAAACCACTTACCAAGTCTGGATCCTCAGAAGTATTGAGGTCTCCTTAGCTTGTTTAAGGATAGACAGGGCTTATCCCATTTCTGTGATTCCTAACTCTTTTGGCATGGCCCAATCCATCATTTGGAGGTTTTCTTTGGTCAGCTTTCATTGGAAATATTGCAGCATAGCTTTTGGCTGAGTTGGCAGATACCTGCTTTGATGAAGTAGCTTTCCCAATCTTCAGGTTTCATTGCTGTTCGCAGCATCATATTGAAGTCAGTCAGTCCGTATACTGTTGGTTTGGACAACAGCAATTGGCTAAGCACAACTGACTTAGAGTCCTGATTGGTTGCTTGGTTTCTATGATGTTATGAGGCTTCATAAATACCCTGGCATTCTGCAGTAGTATTGCAACAAGATTAGATCTGTATTCAGTTACAACTACGCTACCTTGTCTTACCAATTTGACAGTAATTGGAACTGAGTCTGATTATTCTACATCTCCTCCCTCCATTGCGCGGGCGTAGTGGCCTTTAAGGGGAAATTATTTCCTTTCGGCCAGGCCAATTACAGGGGAGCAACCTGGAAAAGGCATAGGGTATTTTCAACAGCATTAGCTTAGGGGTGGAGGTCCCTAGTTGATGTTGTTATCATTCCTTTGGTTTGTGGGGCATCCTTGAATGTTAGTTTAGGGGGCTCAGGCAAAGGAATCGGGGTAGGGACAGCAGCTGAATTCAACTTGCAACACAGTTGAATACTGATCAGTGTACAGAAATCTCTACAATATTATCAATCTAACATTTATCTTAAAGAGTTTGTGACAACTGGGTTTTTAAATGTTTTGAAAAGTTTATTTTAAATGTTTTTAATTGTCTTGCATTTGACTCTCTGTAGAAAGAAAAACAGGAGTTACTTTTAGTTTTTACATTGCACGTATATATGTGTAGTCAAGTTTTTTAAACAATGTTATTGGTAGTATGTAACCGAATACAACTTACAAATGACTGGCAACTAAACCCAACCTACCTAATGATCTGGGTGACTAGACACTTGGCATGATAAAATGACAACAAAAAAAGACCTGTCAAATGAAGGAAGGAAGGATGAACTCTCTTGTAGGGTCGATGGCAATCTAAGCACACCCATACCGTGATAGATATCAAGATTTTTGATAAATCCATCAGTCTCAGAGAAAGACATAAAACTTGGAGTGATGAGCCCTTATTTCTTTCTTTTTTTAATTTTTTTTTTTGAGGAGGACACTGATATAAAACCTACTGCTTTAATAGCATCCAATGGTATAGAATTTTTTGACTACAGGTTACTGAAACTTATTGAATGGGGTTGACTTACTTACTGTCTTTCTTCAATAGAAAAAGAAAAGGTGTTGTTTGATATCATTAACATGTAGCCACACTCAAATTCAAGGTGACAAAGATTATTATTATTATTATTATTATTATTATATATATATATATATATATATATATATATATGATATATGGCATATCAACCTCAGTGAGTTAGTTAATGCTGACAAAGTTTTGAAATAAATTAATTCTTGATGGTTTCTCATTTTTTTTATAAACAGATTTTTTTCTATTTAACCCATAGATGGGACCCTAACAGGTACTACCACTCTGGGTCAGAGTGGACCTGGGAGCAATGGTGATGATGGGGAGCAGATTTAAAGTAATTCCAAGGATATGAAGACCCGCAGCTACACCTTCTAGCACATATATGATAAAAAGGGTTGGGGCTTGCCATAAGGGCAATAAGGTTGGGTGCTAGGGCTTGATGTGACCAGCCGAATGATCAAAGCGGGTCTCACTGACTGCCCGTCTAGCCTAAGTATGGGCCTCAGTGGAGTGTTGCATGTCATGGACTTCCCATCCACCAGGATTCTGTCCTTAAGCATCACAAGTTGCCACCCACTGCCAACAGGTGGCCCTATTGTTGGGGGATCTTACCCCTCTGCAAGGATGCAATCGGTGTATTCTAAAGCCCCAGCTCTTGTAAGACTAACCATGGTAGAACAGAATTTTTTTGAAGATTAAACACTTTTATGTTGAATACCAGAACTATATTCAGTATCTTACATATATCTTGTGATTTTCTCATTTAAATTTTGTTTTGTCCCTGAATTTCACTGGGGGAAGGGATTCAAAGCTAAAATCTTATGGTTAGTATGCTGTCCCCGTTGTCTCTGGAAACTGCATAGTTGGGGGGCTTGATGATGGATCAAGGATTTTAAGAAGTTGATAATCAAAAAGGTTTGGCCACCCAACTTCCAGATTTAGACAAATGGGCTTTTGAGGCTTTGGGACTATTGTGTTGGCTTACCCAAGTAAAGTGCAATAGTCCTCTTTCTAAAAAAAAAATCCAAACAATTTTTTTTTCTTCTTTTGATGTTATCTGATCTCTTACTCTGTCTGGATAGAGTATTCATCCCCTGACTCATCCCCTTTGAAATGCTGGTGTCATTTTGGGAGATAACCTTCATGAGGTCTACATTTTCCCCTTCTTTGGATCCTTACTAGGGGTCAGTGAAGGGAGCTAGGTTCTGCCTGTTTGTCAGTGTTCTTCTATCTTGACTTGGAGGTGTGACAGGCTCACCTAATTTCTCATTGATAGACTTAATTTAGTCCTTATCAAAAAAACGGATCAGTTTGTAGCTGGTGCCAGGTTAGATGAGGTCCAAGGGTAGGTTGGTGGGAAAAAAAGGGTTTTGGAAGAGATTGTTTCTTGACATTAGAAGTGGGTGGGAACTGGGTAGGTTGTGGGGTGGGGAATAATGAAGAGAAATGGTTTTGAGATTGGTAGGAATGTTGGTCTTGGATGGGGGGGGGGTGCTGTAGAATTGTGGGTACTTTTTGTTGGTTGATTTTCTTTTTCTTTTTTAATGAAGAATTTCTGGGAGGCTTCATTGTTTTCTTCTTTGTCTTTTTATTGATATTCTACACTAATAAGATGTAAAACTAAAAAGCTTACCCTGTGGTGATTCCAGTAAGCAGCCCTACTCACTCTCTTTGTAATTTAATTCATGTATCTCTCTGTTTCTATTTCTTTTTCTTTTTTGTCCTTGTTTCTTTCTATCTATTCTTTTGTCTTTCTTTCTGTGTGTCTTTCTTTTTATCTGTATGTCTTTCTTTGATTCTGTATATAATTCTTTCTGTATTTATTCCTCTCTTTCTTTCATTCTGTGTATCATTCTTGCCGTATTTCTTCTTTCTTCATTGTGTATCATTCTTTCATTCTGTGTATCATTCTTTTTGTATTTTTTCCTTTCTGTCTTCCTATTTGTGTATCATTAATTCTGTATTTCTTCCTTACTTACTTTCATTCTGTGTATCATTCCTTATTTCATTCTTCCTCTCTTTCTTTCATTCTATGTATCATTCTTTATTTCATTCTTCCTTTCCCTCTTTCATTCTGTGTTTCATTCTTTCTTTCATTCTGTGTTTCATTCTTTCTTTCTGTGTATCATTCTCTCTTTCTTTCATTCTTCCTCTCTTTCTTTCATTCTTCCTCTTTTCTTCTCTTCTCTCTTTCTTCATTCTTTCTTTCATTCTTCCTCTCTTTTCTTCTCTCTTTCTTTCATTCTTTCTTCTTTCTTTCATTATTTTCTTCTTTCTTCATTCTTTCTTTCTTTCATTCTTTCTTTCATTCTTCCTCTCTTTCTTTCATTCTCTTTCATTCTTCCTCTCTTCTTTCATTTTCCTCTCTTTCTTTCATTCTTTCTTTCATTCTTCCTCTCAATCTTTCATTCTTTTTCTGTATCATTCTTTGTGTTTCTTTGTTTCTTTCTGTGTGTTATTATTTTTGTTTTGTTTTCTGTTTCTTTCTGTGTTTCTTTTTCTTTGTTTTCTTTCTTTCTTTCATTCTGTGTATCATTCTTTCTGTGTTTCTTCCGATTTGTATGTCATTCTTTCTATCTGTACATCAATTTTTCTGTTTCCTTTAGTTTTTCTTTGTTTCTTTCTGTCCATTTTGCTTTCTGTGTGTCATTCTTTCTTTCTATATGTGTTGTTCTTTTCTGTGTTTCTTTCTCTTTCTTTCTCTATTTCTCTTTCCCTTTATTTCTCTGTATCTTTATATCTCTTTCAGTTTGTATCTCTCTCTCTGTCTCTCTCTCTCTCTCTGAAAAAGAGAAGGTAAAAATATTGAAGATATAAAAAAAGAAAAAGAAGGAATTAAAAGCACATGTGCCAAAAAATTGCATTCACTTTTTTCATCCATAAAACTAAAATATCAATTACATAAAAAGGCTATTTACAAAGTTTCAGAGGTTTAGTCTCTTTTATAACTCAAAGGAAATGGCACTTTGAAAGATTGTGTTTTATAATTTTCATGTTGGCTAGAGTGTCTGCCTTTAAAATCAGCATTTGAAATTTTATTTTTTGATGTTAGTGTCCCATTTTAGAAATATGAAACTCTTTTTAGGGGAATGAAACAAGTAATGAAAGAGAATGAAGCATATGTAGACCTTCTTTCCTCTAATTATCTTTAATCCAATACCTTCATTAATTCACTAATGCCAACACCTCCTCCCACCCCTGTTTACTGCAGAGGGGTAAGACTTTTGCTATAAAAGAAAAGGGGTCTATCCTGGGTATGATACTAAATTGTATCCAGTAGAGACAGTCCAGTTCTGTGGAGGTGTGGGGAGTGTAAAATCACCTCTTTGTTGTCATTACTCCCAGTCCCACTCTGACCTGGAGTGGAAATACCTGTTATGGTCCCATTTATGGGTCAAATAGATTTGTTTGAAAATTTTTAATATTGGATAGTAATGCTTGAAAGGATATAACTGAAAATTGTTTCTATTAGGTATTCAATTAGGAATGCTTAATACCATATGACTATGTGCAAACTGTGTAAAATGAATTATGTTTTTTTATTGAAGTCAGTCAGTCTACTATTGGTTTGAACAACAGCAACTGGCCAAGCACAATTGAACCAGTGTCAAGACAACTGGTACTTATGAGAATTCAGAATAGTCCACTCATGCATTTGGGTGATTCCATTCCTTGAGTCGTGATTGGCTGCATGGTTTGTATGATATTCTGAGGCTTCATAAATAACCTGCCATTTTGCAGTAGTCTTTGCAGCAAACCAGGTTCGTATTAAGTTACGACTGCTTGCTGCCTTGTCTTACCAATTCGGCGGTAATTGGAATTAGTATGATTATTCTACATTTTTAAACATTAGATTATGAAATTATTGATTTATTTATATGTAAACAAGAAGACTCTACAATATTTTAAAGAGGCGTACATGGAGTAACAGTTATCATTGTAAGGAACTGAAAGCTTGAAATAATATAACTGAAAACTGTTTCTATTAGGTATAACTATGTGCAAACAAATGATTATTATTGGACTTTGTTATTTTTGTTTAATGGCATATCAACTTTTGTAGGTCACTTAATGGCTGACTTCTGATTTAGGTTGGATAATTAAAACGAAAAGTTTTTTGGTGGTCCTCAATGACAGTTTAACTGCATTCTATGAATTAACATTTTCGAATTGGGTTACGGTTTTAGGGGGTTAAGGTTGTTTTTAATTATGTATTGCTTAAAAAAACCAAAAAAAACCCAAATTACTATACATTTAATGTTGAAAAATATTTTTTTAAAACTAAGTTTAATTGAAATTATACATTGCAATACTAACACAAACAACTGTCTCAATAATAGATTCAATAATTAATTTCAATGGTTAATTAAATGTATAATAATTTGGGATTTTTGTTGTTTATTTTTTTAAGCAATACGTAATTAAAAACAACCGTAATACCCTAAAATCGTATCCCAATTTGCAAAATGTTAATTCATAGACTGTAGTTAAACTATCATTGGGTACCACCAAAAAACTTTCTGTGTTAATTTTCCGACCTAAATCAGAAGTCAACCCACTTAATGCCAAAGCCACACTTGTAGAAGAATAGTCATGGTACTATTTTACCTATCGCTGGAGGGTGTAGAATGAACATCATACTCACCTTCATAGGATAGCGTCCAGTCACCATACAAAAATGATGGTGTAACCTAATACACTCTGTAGCAACTGACAGAATTCAGAGTCAAGTATTCAGTATATATAGATAACACTATATATCCACACTTATTACCAACTTGTGTTATTGATGCCCTGAGTTGTGAGGGACGGGGATTGAACCCAGAACCTTGCGATTCATTGGTGGATGTTCTACTGAGTGAGCTAAACCTGTAGCTTTAAATAATCAAACAAGGATTGACATGAATCAAGAAAACAAAAGTATTGAGAATAATTATTCAAAACTATAATTGTTTGCAATGGATTATTATTATCAGTTACTTGAAAATATACAATTGCTTAAAATACTTGAAACTGTGCAAACAAAGGATTAAAAATGGACTTTAGCATTAAATAACCCAACAAGAGTTAGCATGCCTTAAAACAGTAAAATGTACACAGTAATATCTCAAGCCACCACACCAACATATCACACATGTTTTCTAGTTGCACTAGTCTTATTCGCCTGTGTAGAATAAACATGATACTCACTGTAGAAGAATTCCAATTACTGTCAAATTGGCAGACAAGGCAACAGGGAAGCCGTAACCCAATAGGGATCTTACTTTGTTGCAAGCTTATTGCAAAATGACAGTTTATTTATAAAACACCATAACACCACAGAAACCAAGGAGCCAATCAGAACTCAAGGAATGGAATCACCCAAATGCATGAATGGAGTATTTCTGAGTTCCAAAAGTACCAGCTGTTTTGGGCACGTTCAGTTGTGCCTAGCTGTCCTAACCAACAGTATACTGACTGACCTCAATAACCTGTTGATGCACTCTAGTAATCACAAGCAACCGATTTCTGCTTTTTTCTCTTGCATTTATTAATATTATTTACTATTATTAAATCCTAATTATAGCTCAAGTGAATAAACATCCTGTGTTGGGTAACAAAAAACAGTATTGCTCATAAAGAAGTATAATCATACCAATGTTTTTATAAAAAGTAAATTTTCTAAAACAAAGATATGAGGCTTTTATTATTTCTAGTAGAACACTATATAATCAAAACAAATATTAAGTATTTCAGTATTGACCATAAATAAGTACATCCCTATCAACATTAAGTGTTATAGTATCACCCATAAATAAGTACATCACTAAAAAACTTTTAATAAAAAGTTTATTTCCTTTTAAAGCAAAGATACTAGTATTTTATTATTTCTAGTAAAACATTATACAATCAAAAAGGATATTATTCAGTATTACACCATTGACCATAAATAAGTTACACCCCTAACAATTTTTTAATAAAAAGTAAATTTTCTTCTAAAGTATGAAAATTTTGTATATAATTCTTCTAAAGTATGAAAATTTTGTATATAATTTTTTAAATTGGGAATTTTCTTCTTAACCAAAGATAATAGTATTAACCATAAATAAGTACACGTCAAACAATCTTTTAATAAAAAGTGAATTTTCTTCTAAACCAGAGATACAAATATTGGTTAAGTCGAACTTAACGGACCTTAATTCCACCATTGTATGGCACGCTGCTGAAAGAAAAAAAAAATACTAAAAATCAGGGAATTAATGAAATTTAATGACATTTTTAGTATTGATATATTGATGAATAAAAGATATAATGAATCAGTTATTTTATTTAAAAACTTTTACCTTTTTTCAAGTCAGTTAACTTTGAATCACGTATCTTTGAGAATCTGTGTTACACCCCAAAGGTATGTGGTTCAAAGTTAACTGACCTGAAAAAATTGAGTAGAAGGAAAACTCTGAATTCAAGCCAGCTGTATTCTGCTTAAAAAATGACTGTGTGGTATCCTGCTCATAAAAGAGGGGTTGGGCAAATACATATTTATGAGTAGCACAGAGATCTGTGCGGTAAAGTGAGAAGCTGATAGTAGGTGTGGCGGTCCACCTCAGATGCCAAAAACAATCTCCTTGGTCTAGTGTTAGTGAAAAGAGGATAGACTCCCTCACTGTCTGGCTAATTCCGACTTTAGGCCACCCCAACGATTTTACTTTCACGTTTTCTTTTATTAACCTAAGGGTATTTGAGGCTGGCTTGTACCTCAAATTTTAGCTCTCAACACAGTGACAACTCAGAAAAATCTTAAGTTGGGACACTTGTAAGTTACGGTATCTATATATATATATATATATATATATATATATATATATATATATATATAAACTTTCAAAGAAAGACCAGAAACTCATTTGTAAAACCTGTCTGATGAGGCTGGACTTGAAATAAAAATATAACGTGATGATGTTTTTTTTTTTTTTTCTTTGTAAGTTAAATATTACGCCGTATATAATTTAATTTATTGATTATTATACATTGAGTTCTTTTTAGGGATTTGTAAAAATCCTTGTATGAATATATATGTTTGCACCTACAAGAGCATACAGTTGTACAGTGAGATTTCGACGATCCCAAATAGAATCATTCTTTACTTACCAGTCATTTTGATTACCTTACATTTATAATATATATATATATATATATATATATATATATGCACCCATGCTGAGAAAAGCCTGAAGGCAAACAAAATTGAATAGTTGGTGTTGGAGACACAATTAAAAGATAAGAGCAAAGTATTTGTTCTTTTCTATCAGCTGACCACCTCCTGTTGTGAAAGGCAAAAGGAGTCAGTATCAGGTTGAGCAATAACCCCCTCCCCCAAACATGTCCCCCCCTGTTCCTTTAATTATCATCAGAATGTGTCTGGACCCTACAAGCCTACCCCCCCCCCCCCGTTCAAAACTGGGCTCTGAGCATTTACATCCCCCAGGAAAGACTTGATAACAATCTCTTTGTTTGTCCTCAGAATAGAATCAAGAATCCTGTTACAGGCATGGTAACACTACCACCACTCCTCCTCTTCCTCCACCTCCCACTACTACTACTACTACACACCCTACTATTAACACTACTACTACTACTACTAGCAATACCACCACAACAACTGCAATTACTATTATTTATATTTTTCCAATGAAGTCTTCCCTCCTTTTTATATTTTTCATTTCCTGGTCTTGGTGCATTCTCTTCCTTCTCCCCCTACCCTGTTCCCCCTCCCTCTCTCTCCCTACCCTGTTCCTAGTCGGCTATCACATTCTTGTTAAATGGTTTTGGGGTCAGACTTCTTATGGGCCCCCTCCAGTTCCTTTTTCTAATTGTAGGTTTCTGTCTGTTGGGTTAAATTTGTACAAAGGCAAAACCTGGTGGGGACTGGCCAGAAAGACCCCAACCCCACCCTGCCTCTACTAAGGGGATAGATCAATAAATCTGTAGCCTGACACCTAATTCTTTGTAAAATCTTGATTTGTAATTCTCAGTTTATAATTTTTGATGTATGGGTAATTCCATGTCAAATCATCCAGGCCATGTCACCCACCCACCCAATTTTGTCCCGAAAAATGGCGACTTTTTGCAATCTATTTTTGTCTATTTTTTGTCTAGAGCTTCCCTACTATTAAAAATTGGTTTATAAAAGCATTTTTGCCCAAGGAATCCAAAAATGTTATCATCAAAGTCTTAAACTAATTTTAAGTTGTTGATGATTTCTGATTTTTTCATAGCAAAATCAAGTATTATATGCACCCACGCTAAGAAAAGCCTGAATTCCATGTCAAATCATCCAGGCTATGTCACCCACCCCCTTCAATTTTTCTGAAATTTTATCCTGAAAAATGGCAATGTGGCACTGCATCAATGACAAATTTTAAAAAATACTATTATTTCACATATATTGAACATTATTTGTACCAAAAAGATAGTTTGATTTTTGTTCAGAACCGAAGCTACAACATTTTGCAAAATATTGTTAAAATTTTGCACTTCAATTTTTCTGAAATTTTGTCCAAATTGATCTTCTAAACAAGCCATTACCCCTGCAAACTATACTTACCTTGTATACCCGGCCTTGTGTTAGGGGTTCAGAGTGCATCGGCCTCTGGACCGGATAAGTAATATTAACAGCATTGATCCCAGGAAGCTATCTCCCAAGGCAATACCTGTCCCCTTTATTTAAAGGGAAAGGGCTGGATTTATTGACCAGTGCCTGAGGGGCAATGCTGACAAGATCAACACATTTTTTGCACATATCACCCATGAGCTACGGTTCGTGGGTGGGCTCACATAAAAATGTCCTTGTGTCATACCTGCATAAGTGGAATGCATGACAAATATCTACCCCTACAAACTAATCATCTGTGGTGCACACCTTTAACTGAACTGTTGGGCACACACACATCTTTCGCGATGAGAGAGCTACTAATATTACTATATACAGGCTACAGAAGAATGACCACCTAGATTTGAATTGCCACTGCACAGGCGCTAATGGTGAGTGGTGGGAGATATCTTTGAGCTGCAGTTATTTCATTGCAATTGCCATCAGGCCATGATGATCATGGTATCTAAGATAATTTTTTCTATGTGGTGAAATCCTGTGGTCAGATTGCTCAACAGCTCCATACTGCAGTGATTGCTTACTCTGAAGATACCTAAAGGTTTAAGTTTTTAAACATCTGACAAACTGTTATATATATATATATATATATATGGTTTATAAATAGTTCTTTAACAGAGGGGAGAGAGATAGACAAGTAGATAGAGAGATGAGATGCATAACTTGCATTACTTACTTTCTTCTCTGGCTGCTCATGTGATTTCTAGTCGTCATGTTAACTTCTATTCCTAAGTTCCTGTTGGTTGTTCATCTTTAATTCATTTTCTTCTTCTTAGTCAGTCTTTTTGCCAAGACATGCATCAACCAACAACACCATGTTATTTCTTTAAGACTTTTATTCTTAACTAAACTTCTTTCTCTAACTAAACACATCACGCGTGTGCAAGTGAGCTCCAGCTAAGGCAAGGACAACCTTCTTGCCTGATGTTCTAGCTGGTACTAATGATTTTACTAGCTTTCACGTGATTCTCGGCTTTCCCGCGTCTCGGTTAAAAGTTCTCCAATGGTCTGTATCTTTCCATGGAAAAACGCTGCCCGTGACATGAAAAGACCATCCATGCAGTAGTGCAGGGGGTTGACAATAATCTATGCAACTACATAGATTATGCAACAAAACTTAAAGACTATTAGTAAGTAATCTATTATGAGTCTATCACTCACCTTCACAGGATGTCCAGTCACCAGACAAAAAAAAAAAAAAAAAAAAGACAGAGCATAACCGAATACACTCTGTAGCAACTAACAGAACATTGTCAAGTGTTCAGTATATATAGATAAAAATATACACACTAAAACAACCAGCCAAAGAAAATCCTGGAAATAGATTTGACCCTGCCACATAGTAGAATAGCCGAACGTGCTTACCAAGTCAGGACCCTCAGATGCAGATTCAACTTGCAACACAGTTGAATATTGATCAGTCTACACAAATCTTTATGACTAGGTGAAAGTTTTTAACTTTAGTTAGGTAGTCAAGAGTGAATTCAAACCTGTTAAACTCGGCTCAAGAAATTGATCTTGTGTCACATCCTGCTCGTGCATAGGGATTGGTATATATCTAATAAGCAATGGTAACCTGAATTTAGAACGTCAATAATGCCGAGGAAGACTAAAGCTATGATTTTAGTTTTTAAAAACAACAAAAAAAACAAACAATAAAAACAGAACTAAATAAAAATAGAACTGAAGTCGACGGGGTGCCTAAAGTCGGTATTAGCCAGACACGGAGGGAGTCTATCCCCCTTTAATTACCGCTACACCAAGGAGATTGTTTTGGCGTCTGAGGTGGAGCACCATACCTACCATCAGCGCCTCACTTTACCGCACAAATCCCTGAGTTATTCATACGCTGAGTTGGCGAAGGCTAGAATCGAACTCAGAACATTGTAGTTCCTAATCGGACGCTCTACCGACTGAGCTAAACCAGCCCATAAAATAGAATTAAAAAGTAGTTTTAGACTGGTTAGTTTCACATGCATTAGAAGATGCATTTTCTTTTCTATCTTCAGATTCCCTCATCCACCCCCACACCTGTACCATGTCACAATGAAAGAAAAGCAACAACAACGAACGAAATAAAAAAAAACAACTTTCCGACTTGATTTGCTATTTAGATTATTTCATTTGTTTTTATGTTTAAAGATGTTTTTATAGTTTCTTTTTCTTTTGTCTCATAAAAGATTAAAAGAAAGAAACATAAATTGGTCATTGAAAACTATTTTCGTTTGCTTTACACGACGATACAAACGACCTCGGCCTCATTATTTCAAATCTAATAATAGACCCAGACATGCTTATAGGTACGCGTCCTACGTCACTGACGCATAAAAATTGTATCCATGCATCCCAGTGTTTTTCTTTTTCTTTCCTCACCATTTCCAGCTAACTGGAAACGAATTACGACCAGAAATTCAAAATGAGTCTAACCTCTTCAGACAGATTTTACAAATAAAGGGAATTTCAATAGAAAATCCCTCACCAGAATTAAATTGAAATTCCCTTTATTTGAAAAATCTGTAGACTCATTTTGAGTTTCTGGTCGAAATAAATATCACAGATAACGGTTTGTTAAGCTTTTCTCTTTTGAAAGTTTATATATATATATATATATATATATATATATATGAGAGTTGGATGAAAAGGTTATAGTTGACCAAGATGGAATATGACCAAATGAGGTTTATTTTTCAACATAGACCTCGTTGTAGTCTACACATTTCTTTCAAAGGTTTTGTAGTGCTTGGATCCCATTTATCAAAACGTCATCAACATCAGAAATGACGTCATCATATGAACTTTTCAGCCCACCTTCGTATATATCATGTATGTATATGTATATATTATGCATTTTGTGGGTATATATATATATATATATATATATATATATATATATATATATATACACGTACCAACCACTCTTTAATAAGTTTGAATTCAGAGTTTTACTTTTTCTAGACTGATTTCCTAACCAAAAGAGCCCAGTCCGTTCTACTATTTTCTTATTTTCTTGGTACTATTGTTCTAATATATATTTTTCACAAACTCTTATATTAATTCTTGACCTTTGATAACCCCATTTTTCGACATTTCCAATGCACTTTACATAGAGATTTAACAGCCAAGAAATGCAAAATTCTCTGCATAATCGGATATGTTTTCCCGTTAGCAGAAAAATATTGAAATTTAAGACTGGCAAGTCCTATGGAAGTGTCAGCATTGATTATGTATATTGTACTTTCGCATGCAAACTGTGGTCAAATCCATTCCTCATTAGCTGTATTTTCTCTTCCCCCTCCCCGCTGTAGTGTCATTTGATATACAATTGTGAGAGCAACATTTCTCAAAATTTGATCCGTGTAACCCATATAAGTTTGAGCTACCCTGACGATGATTTACTGTATTGTGCCACCGTAGTAGTTTTGAACAACCTACAGCAGCATTCAATCCTTCTTCATTTGAAGTCATTCTGCCCTCTTCTTTGCTTGGACCCTTAGCTTCTTCAGCTGCTTGCTAGATGTAGAATACTGATAATTGTTATTCTGTGTTACTTTCACCCTTAGCCAGGATTGAACCTGCAGTCTGGAAATGACTGTTACAGATTGTTAACTATTGGACAGTAGAACAGTCAAACACCTCCTCAGCTTAATGGACTCTTCCTGGCAGCAGTGGCAGGAATTATTTAAGCTGTTATAGTGGGTTCATTAGAGAACTAGTAACTTCATGTTAGGCTTGGCCAGTCAAACCAATTGTTGACTGTCTAACTGACTGACTTCAATACTAGATCTCTGGGCTCTTGGTCCTGCATTTTGAAGGTCCGCCCCGCTCAGCTTACTAAGCAAATTTGTGTAGTGGCAGCTCCTTCATGCTCGGTATTTTTAAAAACCATAATTCAGGAAATTCCAGGATTTTTTGTGCAGATACTTCTTTGAGCATCAGTAGCACATGACCAAACATGAACCATCGTAGTTGCACTATCATAGCAGACCATTGTTAGTGAGTTTGATTGTGCCTAACTAAGGTATATTAAATGACCTGGGTACCTTTTTGTTGTATAATGGACCACACAGTATTCACTATACTAGTACATTCAAACTACATGTGCACCAGACATATAGTAACTTGCAACAAAGTGCTAAAACCTCGAGCTAGACGGTTCGCGTAATGGTTCCAGTCTCAGGTATCCTCTCATCCCACTTATGAGGGCGTACACAAGGACATTTTTATGTGGGGCATCTCAGGCACTGGGCAATAAACCCAGCTCTTCCACTTTAAATCAAGAGGGCAGGTATTGCCTGGGGAGGGGATAGCCTTCTGGGATCAATGCTGATAATTTTGCTTAGCCGGTCCAGAGGCCGAAGCACTCTGGAACAGGCCCCGACATCACTGATGTTCTCAGACAGCCGTGAATGACGTTAAACTCTATCTGATGATGTTCCAGTTCTGAAAATCTGGGGAATGTGGACCACTCATTCATCACCATTGCACCTGGGTCCACTCTGACCCGGAGTGGTACTACATGTTAGAACCCCATCTATGGGCTAAATAGAAAATTTGTTTACAAAAGATAATTGAGTTAAAAACAATTTCTTCCAAACTGTCACTATGAATCTTTCAAAACTTTGCCGAGGTTGATATGTCGTAAAACAAAACAATCTGCTCATTTGTTACTCTATTTAACATCTTCCATATCTCGCCGGACATTTCACAAACCCTTTGAAATCACTCTCCGGGGGAAAACACTTTTTTCTGTTCTGAAAGGAGGTTATTTGGCGCCTAAAGTTTCCTGAACCTTTAAATGCCACCTTAAAATACACATCGTTCGTGTAACCACTATATATAATTATTTTTGTGTTACTTCGGTGTTACTTAGAGGAAGTCCAAACAAAGAGACTTCCTTTTAAAAATAACGTTTCCTCTTTTAACCCGTTAGTGTCGTGTAGGACCAAAGAGATTTCCAATGGGTGAAATTGACCCCCTTGCCCCTGACGACTATTATCAACCTAAAATAGCTGTCACTCAGTCTGTGGTCAGCCATTTTGAAACAGCCTGTCGTGATGGGAAACAATTAGTGGAAAAAGGTGAGTCTCAATACATGGTGACATTGATTCATCACTGACAGATGAACTGTTTCCTATTGCCACGCCTCCCTACTGGGGGTCATGGGTGAGTTGATATTTCTTAAAATTGAGAAAATGGGAAAAAGCTTCGTTTTATCCAACCAAACCTTTCCCAAGTTAAGTTCAGTTTGACTCATTTCTCCTCTTTCCAGCTTTTCCTACATGCAACACTCCATTTGGCCCTTACCTCGGCTAGACATGCGGTCGGAGAGACCCCGGCTGGTGATGTCAAGCCCTAGCGCCTATATGATTGCCCCCAACCCTTTTTATCATATATGTTAGAATGCGATGGTTGAGGGTCTTCATGTCTTGGGAATGACGTTAAACTCTATCTGATTGTGAGGTTCCAGTTCTGGGAATGTGGAGCACCCCTTCATCACATTGCTCCCAGGTCCACTTTGATCCGGTTTGATAGTACCTGTTGGGGTCCCATCTATGGGTTAAATAAAAAAATGTATTAATAAAAAAAAGAGTATCTATTAGGAATTAATTTATTTCAAAACTTTGTCGGTATTAAATGACCCACCGAGGTTAATATGCCGTAAAACAAATCAAACCACACTAGTTTTTCCTTTGACCGCCAGGGCTCCCAAATTTCTAGCTTCGAAAAATAGTCTCCAAGGTGAAGATTTAAGTGATCTGATAGTCGACGTCTTTCAAAGAGTGAGTAGATCTGACCTTAAACCACTTGTCTGCTTTTGTTGGTGGTGTTCGCTGATGTTGTTTGTATACTTTGCCAGTGATGCTGATAGCTTTTCGATTTAACGCATCCTGGGACGCACATATTTGCTTTGAATGAGTCTTCGGGAAAAGTTATTGGTCTTACCTAAAGCCGTCTAACTCCTGCCTTGTAACCTATTCTGTGTAATTCGTTTCTAAGAAACTAATGAAATGTATTTACAGTTAGCTTGAAATAGTGAAGGAAGAAAAAAGACAAACATTGTGACGCGTGGATACGATTTTACTGCGTCTTTTTAGATTTTTGTGCGTCAGAGACGCAGGACGCGTACCTATCAGCATCTCTGCTTTCTTTAGTCTAGCACATAGGTTTTAGGTAGTATTCATTTGAATTCTCATGAGGCAAAAATCTGACACAATCGCTTTAATGTGGAATGCAGCACGGGAACGAACCTCCCGTGGGGCGGGGCAAAAATGGTTAGCTTCAGTTGATTGCCCTCAGGCACCGAACTAGAGCTCTGTTGACTGGTGCTTTAGAATACACCGACTGCGCCTTTTGCAAAGGGGTAAGACCTCCCTTCCTTCAATGGGACCACCTGTTGGTCGTGGATGGTGACCTGTGATTCTTAAGGAATGAACCATATTGGTTGAGCAGTACATGGCATGTAACACTCCACTTTGGTCCTTACTCAGGCTAGACAGGTGGTCGGAGAAACCCTCTCCGATCAATCGGCTGGTCACGTCAAGCCCTAACACCTATATGATTGTCTCAACCCTATTGCCCAAACCATGGTAAGCTCAAACCCTTTTTATAGTATGGGTGCTAGAAGACGGTGGTTGATTGTCTTAATGTCCTGGGTATGACGCCGAACTCTGTCTGATGATGAAATTCCAGTTCTAGAGCTGTGGGTAATGTGGAGTACCCCATCATCACCATTGCTCCCAAGTCCACTCTGACCCAGATTGGTAGTATCTGTTAGGGTTCCATCTAGTTTTTAAAAAATTGAGTACCTAATGAAGAATGAATAGAACAAACATCTTCGGCATAAAATAACCCAATGGGTTGACATGCCGTAAATCCTAACCAACCAGCCTGACAATAAATCCAACCATTACTCCTTTTAGATGAGGGGTAGGTGCTGCCTAGGGTAGAATGCTCTCTTGAACTATGCTGTCATCCTATTTTCACCCAACAGGTGCGGTTGCGCCATATAAGGACACATAGGCCACATATTGCTTACAGTAGCTGCAATTCATCCATCTTAGCAGTAAGTAGGACCATTAATGTGTAATTCAGTGATTTGACTGCAGCATGTGCTTTGAGGCCTATTGACTGTAAGTCATCTGCATTTTGAGTTTTACAAACGGGAAAATAAGGTATTTTTCAATGAGACGAAAAGTCTTTTTACAGTATATGATTTAATCTAAGGATCCGCGGGTCACATGCAGACAGTGAGACCCATCCGTGCAGCCCTATAACCAAGTTTGGTGATGTTTTCTCCGTCTTTTGATATTGAATGTGAAGAAGTAGCTGCAAATGATATAGGAAAATACTGTAGAAAATGCAGAATTATCTATTTTGATAAAGGAGATAATTGGTGTAGGGACAGTTGTTACATAATTATTAGATTCCTAATATTTATGTACAGTAGTGTAGAAATCAAAATGGCTGTTATAAGTTGCAGCCGGTGGCCTTGAAGGATGAGTGACAAGGCTTGACCTCATCCTGCTCCTTCCGGTGGATACCGTTAGAATCGGTAGAGAAGACCCTCTCCCGGTTTAGATTAGAAATAGACTTTTAGTCAGTCTGCCAAAAACCACGACGGTGGTGAGTCGTGTTATTCACGCTCCGACTCAATCTGCGCAGGTAGTCTGGTGGGGATTTCGAAATAAAATATGATCTAAGTAAATCGAAGTCTTGTGTTATTATCTAAAAACTACCAATAACACAGGGCTTCTGATAAAGAGAAATCCCCAATGGAAGACCAGACACGAAGTCCCCAAGACGAAGTCCAGACACTGAAAGGAAAGAAGTATACAACACAGTTGGTAGAGTTTGTGTTGGTTATTATCCACAACGTTAGTGGTGAAAACAATCCACAAAAACGGAGAAATTTGGTGACAAGAAATTCGCCATAATGTTAACAACAGACGTCCCAGGAAAGTAGTTTGACTTTTGAAACAGTGAAAAAGAACTAAGTAAAAAGATTTTTTCTTTTTTTTTTTCTTATAATTTTTAAACTGCCTTCTATTATATATATATTCGGAAGATTTCAAGTTTCTTGCTTACCTCATCCTCAATTTCTATATGAACTACATTCGTCCTCCTTATCATTCATGTTCAGCAAGTAGTGAGCATGTTTGACATCACATACCACTGTGGGGAGTTATTCTCCAAAATATATGATGACAAGAGTACGCTGTGTTTACAACTGTAAAATCATCACTTGTCCGATGTGCTCATTCTGTCAACCTTTTCATTCAACGCTGATATCACATATTTTTTTGTGATTGCAAACAACGTCACATGAATAAATTATAATTGCTACATTGAGAATTTAGCTGTTAACCCTAATTTAACCCTTACAGCCTTGAATTTCAATATTCTTAGCATTTTTCAGTGAAAACGACTTTTCAAGATATCTCCTATTTGAAATTATAACCGTGTAACCCATATAAGTTTGAGCTAGACTGACGATGATTTACTGTATTTTGCCGCCGTAATAGTTTAGAACACCCTATAGCAGCATTAAATCCTTCTTCATTTGAAGTCACTCTGCCCTTTCCTTTATGTGGGTTTCTTAGCTTCTTCAGTAACTTGCCTGATTTTAGGGCTTTTCTTAGTCCTGCATTTTGAAGGTCCACTGCACAGCTTACCTAGTAAGTTTGTGTAGTGCCAGCCCTTCATGCCTGGTAGGTTTTTTTTCAAACCATATTACGAGAAATTACTAAATTTTTGTGCCTTTTTAGGCACTAGTAGCACGACCAAACATGAACCATCGTAGATGCACCACCATAGACTCTCGACCATTGTTAGTGAGTTTAATTCTCAAAGGGTTTCCCATACTTCTGACCTTGTGCCTAACTAGCTGACTAACTGTGTTTGAATATTTTTTGTTGCCGGGAGAATCGATTCATAAAAGCAAGTGTCAATAGAGGTGGGGGTAATGTGTTTACCCCTCTTTAATTATTTCTGCTGTGATGAATTTGCAAAGTGAATATTTGTAAGCAAACAAAGTTAGTTGAACCTTATTCAAGTTTTTCATGTTCCACTCCGTCTGTAGCGAATCAATCATCCGCTTGTAAAATCTCTTAGGCAAATTATAAATATATAGAGCTGTTTAAAATTTATTCTAATAATAGAATCGTGTGGCATTGTCTTCACATTGTTTGTATTAAAAGAGGAGTCTAAGTGGCATAATGGCTGTTATAGTAAATGGCTCGTAGTAAACGAGTTCGAATACTATTTGCGCTATTACGTTCACTTTTAGACAAATTACTACTGGGAAAAGTATAAACCTTCATCTGCACATCTATGAGTTAAATAGTACTACTATTGTTCTTCCCCGAGGATGACTTTGGCATTATTGAAGTCAGTCAGTTAGTCAGTCAGTCAGTCAACAATTGGTTTGAACAATGTGACTGGCCAAGCACCACTGAACCAGTGTCAACACAACTGGTACTTATGGGAATTCAGAACAGTCCACTCATGCATTTGGATGATTCCATTTCCTGAGTCCTGATTGGCTGCTTGGTTTGTATGATCCTCTGAGGCTCCATAAATCCTGCCACTTTGCAGTGGTCTTTACAGCATACCAGAATCGTATTGGATTACGACTGCTTGCTGTCTTGTCTTGCCAATTCGACGGTAATTGGACTTAGTATGATTATTCTACAAGAACCGTAACCATACCATTTCTATTCGATAGAAATACTTGATATCGCGGATTCTCTTGACTGTCTCCCTTTCGCCATATCGGCCATTGCTCTTGCAAAGTCCTCTAGACTGCATCCAGTGTCCATACAGAACAGATGAATGTAAGTTTTTGATGGTCGGCCAACACTGGTGTAGCTCTGTGCAAGAGCCCACACGAGAACGTAGCTTATGAGTTCGTCCTTACTTCTCGGACAGTATCTAGTATGTCTTGTTCGTTTTACTTGGATGGTTTGTAATATGGGAATTAAGTGGCCGTACAGCTGCTGTTTTGTGGTTTGCCACTTTCAGGAACGTCACGTAGGATCTTTGTGTAGTTCCCATCTAGCCTTTTCTCCTACCAATCCAATGGGATATTCCCTCACAGGTTCAATCCTGTTCGCAGCGCCATATTAAAGTCAGTCAGTATACTGTTGGTTTGGACAACAGCAACTGGCTAAGCACAACTGAACTAGTGCCCAAGACAGCTGGTACTTATGAGACTCAAGAATAATCCATTCCTGTATTTGAGTGGTTCTATTCCTTGAGTCCTGATTAGCTGCTTGGTTTCTAATTCTATGATGTTATGAGGCTTCATAAATACCCTGGCATTCTGCACTAGGATTGCAACAAGGTTAGATCTGTATTGAATTACAGCTACTTGTTGCCTTGTCTTACCAATTCGACGGTAATTGGAACTTATTCTACAGTTTCGTTAAAGTCCATGTGGTACAACCATACATTAGTACTGACACGGCTACAACTTGAAAGAATTCCCGTTTTATTTTATGAACAATTTTGATTTTGGGCTCTATAAACTGATTTTTCCAACACTGCGACCAGCAATAAACCTAAATCTTACCATTTTTACACAATGAGGGTAAATTTTGGCATCTCTCCATCTACTAAAGACGATGGCGTAGTGTCCACTTTTTTTAAACTGCAACTGCGTGAGTGGCTGAACAGACCAATTTTTAAATCGCAATCTCTGGTGCAGTGACTGCAAACAAACAGTGAAGCTTGCTAGAATTGCTGTTGTCTCTCCTTCCTTCTGTCTCTCTTTTCTGTGACAGCTCCTTTTCGTTCCTTGTTTGATGAAGAGGCGCCAGTCTCTCTGTCTTTTGCACAAGCCTCCCATGTGTTAGTATTGATGTGGAATGTCTTCATATCCTTCCTGCAGACATCTTTAAAGTGCAGGCGTGGTCTCCCTACTGGTCGGGTGCCTTCTACTAATTCGCCATACAGTATGTCTTTGGGGATGTGGCTTTTGTCCATCCTCCAGCGCAGGCGTTAGCTTGGTCACGTCGGGGGGTAAATGCTGCCTAGAGAAGGGGTTGTCTTTTAGGATTGGAGTATTTAGGTGACATGTATTGGGTCAAATGTCAATATTTTTTTTATCTATCTGATTGTTTGGACCAAGTATCCAATAGTTACCCCAAATCATCAACTTAACGAAATGTTCATATTTCAACTCCTCATCGGTAACTTCAACTTGCAAATATTTGAAAATAAACGACCAGATGATTTTTGGAACTTATATTGTATCTGATAAAAACCAACTTTACACATTTTGTGATACTATTTCTGAACAGCATCCGTTTATCTAAATAAACTTTAAAAATATTTTGTGAATAAAATGTTTAAATAAACATAATTGCATTTCTCTTCTGATTAAGTAAAAACTATTTTAGTATATAAACGTATTTCGTCTTTTTTCAATTTATCGTAAGTGTTGAAACATAAACTGATTAAAAAGTATCTATTTAAAAAAAGATTTTACTATTGAATTCTAATTTGATTACGGGTACCAACTATCTATTTAATAAACTTCTGATTAAAATCATTTGTTTACAAAAATTTGGGAGCGGAAGTTACCGGTGAAAAGTTAATGTGTGAACCTTTCATTAAGTTGATGATTTGGGGATTGTTTTTTGTCTACCTAATGGAAAATAAAAATCACATGATTGATCGGCCTGTTGATAAGAAAGTAATATTTCCCACGAATGGAGTAAAGTTTTAGTTGTATAGTGTAGGAATAGCTTTGAGCAGTATATTTATCTGGGCAAAGACATCAATAGCTAGGAGATAATCGTTTTCATATTTGATAATTTTGATAAATTCTTTTCTGTCTAATTACTTTGTTGGCCATAAACAATGACACACGTTGTTTTGTAGGTAGGTAATTAAAAAGAAAAAAAGAAGAAGGATTCGCAGTAGACCCATTTATTTTTTATTTTTAAACATTTGTGCTATTCGGCAGATTTTCCAAAATAAACCGGTTAAATAGGGCAAAACAGGATTAAGTTTTACTCTCCCCCATCTTCCCCCTCTCTCTCTCCCCGCCATCTTTAATTCTGTGTCATTGACTCATTCTGTTGTTATCAGTCTTGTCCGTTTCATTTTTTTTCAATCGCTCCGTGCCTTTTTCTTTCATTCTCTCTCTCTCTCTCTCTCTCTCATTGTGTCTTTTTCTCTCTCTCACTCAGTTTCTCTTTTTCACTCTCAATTGGTTCGCACTCTCCCTCTCACTTCTCTCTCTCTCTCTCTCTCTCTCTCTCTCTCTCTCTCTCTCTCTCTCTCTCTCTCTCTCTCTCTCTCTCTCTCTCTCTCTCTCCTCTCTCTCACACACACACACACACACACACACACACACTTTTTCTTTCTCTATCTCTCCCCCGGACACTTTCTATTTCTCTCTCCCGGACACTTACTCTCTCTCGGATATTTTCTGTCTCTGTCTGTCTGTCTCTCTCTCTCTCTCTCGGATATTTTCTGTCTCTATTTCTTGGACATTTTCTTTTTTCAGTATCTCTTTCTTTCTCAGACATTCTCTCTCTCTTTTTCTCTCTCTCTTTCTGATGTTTTTCTTCTCTCACCTCCTCCCGTCTACCTTTCTGCCTCTTTCACCTTCACTCTCTTTACCTCCCTCTCTACCCCTTTCACACTATTTCCTTTTCTGTTTCTGTATGTCTCTCTCTTTCGTCCCCCCTTCATTCTCTCTCTCTCCTACACCCTTAATTACTAGTGCATCAGCACTCCTAGCTCTTCTATTATTGGGCCCAATGAGGATTAGCAGTAGCAAGATAATCTCCATCTTTACTTTTCCCGCCCTTATTCGTTTTCTTCTCCTTCATCACTCTCCCCCTTCCTCTTCTTGATCTTTGAGTAAATATTAAGAGAAGGGCTAGCAAGATGCGGATTATATGCTAATCCCTGATAAGTTTAAGAGCTTATTCGTTTCTCTATTTTGTAAATCCTCACCTCTTATTCAAAACTTGAAACCTTTCTCACTTCTCTTCCATCTCTCTCTCTCTCTCTCTCTCTCTCTCTCTCTTTGTGTGTGTTTACCTCTCTCTCTCTCTCTCCTTTTGTCTCGTGTTTAAGATTTTTGTTGCTTTTTCTGTACCCCACCTATTTGTCATTTCTTTCGCTTCTACCTCTTCTTACATCTCTGACAGGTCCTTTCTTATTGCCTTCAACTTGAAGTATATATATATATATATATATATATATATTATATATTATATATGTGTGTGTCACTTGGGGGTGTGGCCATGGATTAGAAAGGCAGGGGATGAGGCTTGCAGTTTTATATTCAGCTTAATATACGCAACTAAACACGTTCTGTTCCCTACCTATATCTTAAGACCATTCCTTGTCATATCCTGAAAAAATAAAAGAATTGTTGAGGGTTTTTGTAAAGAGATTTGAAGAAACCTCAACATAAAATAGTAGAGACAAGAAAAAATTCAGCTATTTCAAACCGTGTACAATAGTCTCCTGTTTGTAGAAGTTATCCCCCAGATAACATAGAAACAACATAATACTCACCGTCGCAGTAGGATTCTAACTACCGTCGAGTTAACAGACAAGAACAACATGCAAGCTGTAACTTAAATACAGTCCTTGCATGCTCCTGGCACATTGCAGACTGAGGGCTGAAGAGTGGGTACTTATCCATATCTCTACTCATCCTGAATACCATCAGCCAATCAAAACCCAGGAAGTGAACTTGCCAGAATTCATAATGGAATAACCCAAAGCTGCATATAAACCACCTGCCAACACTCTAGAGATAGTTTTGTAGTCAGCTTGTAACAGAGCTGAATACTTGACAAATCCAACACTGTTGAAGTGAGATAGTGTACTGTTGGTTTGAACAACAGCAACTAGCTAAGCACAGCATGGCGCTGCGGGCAAATTCGACCTAGCTGGATAAGAAAACATTTTTATTGAGGCAGGCATATCTGTTGCCTCTGCCAAGATTTATGCCCAGACATTTTCTAGTAAGGAGATTGCAAGGTCCAGCTTGCATATGCTTAAGGAACTGAGCATCAAGACTATGGGTGACATGCTCACTATACTAAAGCTAAGCACAACTGAACCAGTGCCCAGGAGAGTTGGTATTTATGGAAATCAAGAATAGTCCATTCATATATTTGGGTGATTCCATTCCGTGAGTCCTAATTGGCTGCTTGGTTTCTATGATGTTATGAGGCTTCATAAATACCCTGGCATTCTGCAGTAGTATTGCAGCAAGATATATTCATATTCAGTTACGACTACTTGTTGCCTTGTCTTACCAATTAGACAGTAATTAGAACTAATATGATTATTCTACATCTCCCTTTATCTGTAGGGCTATCTTGTAAAATCTATCATTGTATCATCGACCATTAATATTAGTAATATTTCACTCTTTGCGAGTTTTTCATACCAACTCTAACTGGTGTTTTTTCGTTGGTGTCTGAATGACAAGTCTCCTAGTCCTGGTCTCTATGACGCTTCAAAGTATTTTAGCCGATCTTAACAATGCTGTTGCTTGAATGGTATCAATTCTTCCTCTGATTTCCAATTTATCCACTCTTTTTGCTGCCACAACCAACCAACTGACAGACACACACAGACACACACAATAAAAGCAAATGTCAGTGTGTCACTTTTTTCACCTTTACTCCTAGAGCCCGTATCTCAACACATTATACCATTTTGGAATCAGGCAGACCCTGTGAGCGAATTAAAAACACCCGGACCGAATCCGGACCCACAATCCAGAGCAGAATGATAATTTTTGATGAAATCAAAATATTGTCAATATTAACAATGCAAAAGTTGTAAAAATAAATTCTATTTAACAACATATGTGTTTTTCATACCATTTTATCTATACATATACCGTTAGATTCATTTCCGCACTCTTAATATATATATATATATATATATATATATATATATATATATATATACTGTTTGTATGTGTGTGGCTTATAGTGATAATTTTTCAATAATCTTTTTCTTTTTTCTTGCAGGTGAGTTATTACCGTTTGTTGCTGTTTGTGTCGATAAAGATGTTTTCCATTTGAGTAAGAACACAATCATTTTTTTTTTTTTCTTTCTTTTCAAAATGATTTGTCACAATTCCTTTATCCCAAAGGTAATTCTTCCGTTGACAAGAATAAATGTCGCTTTAAAAGTCAAAACTACACTTTCTTACCATTTTAATGAGAAAAGAAAAAGGAGGGGACAATATTTTACAAGATATAACACACGTTTACAAGAATGAGAAGAGACAGTCTTTGAAAAGATACCAACTTACAAACTATCTATTCACGAAGACAAATGGTTTGAAATTAAAACCTACTTGAAACATTGTTCTCTCTGGAAATATTGTGCCAAATTTGGTGCAAAATATTTTTGGTGCCGTTATATTATGTGGCCTACCTTTTTGATTCTATTATAGTATGTGGCCTACCCAGTTTGAATGTGTCCTACCTCAGTAAGAGTGTATTTGTAGATATAAGTAGTAGGCAATTTATTGAAACTAATTATTTTTCACATATATTCAATTTCAAGAAATGCAATTCAGTCAGAAGCTGCATATAGTAATTAAGAATAATTAAAAAGAAGTATTTATCCATAATTTACATGAATCAGAGATTTATTAAATTCTAAAAATATTCTAAACTTCTGAAATAGGATTAGGGTTAGCAGATATTATTATAACCTTATAATATGTTTTTTTAATGGTAGGCCACATACTATAAGAGAGACATGATTTCGTAGGCCGCATTCGAAAGGTAGGCCACATACTATAATGGTACCATATTTTTGTAATGTGTGCTTCCATACACAACACTTGGGTGATCATTGTCATTGCATCGAAACACTTCAGTCGAAAAACTGGAATTATGATTTATGTATATCACAATAGAAGTTGCTGTTCAAAATCGGTATCTTGAATATCCGAATGTGGTGTTTAACGTCGGAAATAATGATATAGTATTTTTCTTCGTTGTTAAATAGTGACGTTACGGCAACAAAACGTCATATATAGCACACACACATACACATATAGATGTTCTTTTTACGTAAGCTGAACCTTCACAGGTGTTTATATATATATATATATATATATATATATATATATATATATTCATCTCTACACGACACACATTCCTAGTGGTATCACTTTCATCCTCATATTCCAGTTTTTTTTTTTTCAATTCTCTAGCACGGTCCAAGTATTTGTCTATCTTTTAGTTTTCTTTCATTTTCACTTTGTGATCTGCGGGGACTGCAAAATGTTCCAGTTGCCAAGTTCTCTTAATCAGTTTAAGTTAATCAATACTATGTTGGGTCTACTGGCTGGGATAAGGTGATCGGTCTGTATCTCCAAGTCCCAGAGAATTTTATGCATTTCATTCTCAAGAACGGATTCTGGTTTATACATATACCGTTTTGTTGTAAGGTAAAAATTTAGTTGTTTGCACAATTCCCAGTGGAGCATCTTTCCAACCCAGTCGTGCCCAGCTTTGTATTCTCGTGGTACTAGTTTGGTACATTCGCTTAATATATGGTTGATCGTCTCATCTCTGGATCCACATTATTATTATTATTATTATTAATTATTATTATTATTATCATCACGGGCTGTTCGTTTCTAAATGAACTTTTAGACGCAAATTATCAACAGCTCTGTGCTAAACCGCTTGTCCGTCGTTTGTAATGACTTCCCTCTCTTTTTTCTCATGCCGAATGGTGTTTAAGAGTTGAAGCCATTTAGATGATGAACTGGTGCTATTAAATAGAAAATATTCGGGGTATGAAGCGGGTAGACTTTGTCTTTGGGGATTAATCAAAAGAGCAAAGTAGGAACGGGTGGGTGGGTCAGACGGGTGGGGCTGGTATCTGCCTTCGTCATTCTTGTCAACTAATTGTCTACACAGTGAAATGTGCTATATAGATTTCCCTGAAGAGATGTTTGCAAATTTAGGATAAATGACGAACAGTCACACATAGGGTAAAACTTCAACCGACCCAATTATATTAAATAAGGTTTAATTTAATAGAAATAGTTACTCGAAACCATATATATTGTGTATTAATTATTAGATACGAACATTTGAAACCATACACTTGTTTGAAAATTATTTGTACTATGAGGGTCATTCAATAAATAAAGGAAATCTCGGTTAAATCGAACTTAACGGACCTAAATTCCACCATTGTATGTCACCCCCGCCGAAAGAAAAAATACCAAAAATCAGGGAATTAACCGAATTTAATGAAATTTTGTGTTGATATATTAATGAATGAAAGATATAATGCACCAGTTAGTTTATTTAAAAACCTTTACATTTTTCAGGTCAGTTAACTTTGAACCTCGTATCTTTGAGAATCTGTGTTACGCCTTACCGATACGTGGTTCAAAGTTAACTAACTTGAAAAAAATGTAAAAGTTTTAAAATAAAATTATATCTTTTATTCATTAATATATGCACGCTGAATATTTCATTAAATTCGGATAATTCCCTGATTTTTTTTACTTTCGGTGGGGTGACATACGATGGTGGAATTTAGGTCCGTTTTTCGATTTAACCGAAATCTTCCAAAAAGCAAAATATTTTTTTTTTCATAAATGTAAATTTATATTGTTTGGAAGTTTTATAGCAAAAATTATTTTGATATTCATTCATTTCATGACTATGTACGAAAAGTGACCCCCCCCCAAAAAAAATAAAAAAATAAAAAGTAGGTGGTCCCTTGGGAACTAATGATAATTCTGAATAAATAACAATAGCTTCAAATAACTATTCTTAATCTTATATTGGAGATTGTGGGTTTTTCTGTCTGTAACCGAAACTATATTACTGCTCATGTCACAATTCCCTTAATTCTTTACGTCACATTCTCCATGATTTTATTTTTTATTTAAACCTCATTTATTAATAAAATTGTTTCTCATTATTAATACTACCTATTAATCCTATCTACATACTAATAACATGCAATTGTAATTATATATAAAAAAAATAGCGGTTTACAGTGTAAACGGGAAGGAAGGCTAATTTGCATATTGATATTGAAAAATTCCTTTTAATAAATATGTGCTTTCCAATAGTTTGGTTGTATCTTAATAAATATGAGCAAAATTCTCGGGTGTAAATCTTAAAAGAAATCCATTAACAATAAAAAAAATAACTGTAATTTTATTCTTTAGTTCCTAATTTAACTAAATAGTTAAATTAGGAAAGTTTAACAATGAAAGTCGGGAGAGTAAGTTTCAGTTGTTCCATTTTTCGATTATACCTCCCATTCTATGTTTCAAATCTTTTTATCTGCATTCTTATTTAGTTTCATTAGTCTTTCTAATTTAATATAATATCATTACATTAGAATTTAAATACTTGCACTCGGAGGGTGCATATATTTGCTAGTACAAATTCAGTTATATGGTATCAAGCATTCTCAATACTAATAATTTTTAAACAGATCTATTTGACCCGTAGATGAGACCCTAACAAGTATTACAACTCCAGGTCAAAGTGGACCCTAGTGTAATGGCAATGAAGGGGTACTCCACAAAGTTCTGGAACTGTAGCCTCACTATCAGATGCAGATTAGTGTCATATCCAGGACAATCTACTTTGGGTGGATACAAACTCTTTTGCAGGGATGTAGTCGGCGTATTCTAAGCCCCTACTGTCAAGGTATGCCAAGGAAGGTGTATATGTGTATGAAAGAATAGGGATGGGGTCTGAGAGTCAAGGGGGGAGGGTACCCTGAAAAAAGTTTTGGAACCACTGGGTTAGAATCTTCGCTCCCTCTTTCTTTTGCACACATTGTACTCACATTCCTTTTTTTTTCTTCTTCTTTTTCTTCCCTTCATTTCGTTTGTAGTATGACACTCTCTACTTTCACTTTCAATTTCACTTTCCCCCTCCTTCCCCCCTCCCGACTTTGATAGTCATTAGGTAAGTGTTTAGTCATGCTGATGATAGCTATTGGCCACGTGTTTTCTTTTCTTGAAAGCTCAAAGACGAAGAAGAAAGGAAGCAGTGAGAGGTGGGGTGGAGCAGAGAGGTCACGCTGACCCAAAAGACAGCTCAGCATAAATGGAAAAAAGGGAGAAGTGGGGGTGAGGCAAAGAAGGGGAGGGGAAGTAATATCTTTCAATGGAACTAGGTTGCTCTAAAAATGAAAAATAATGAAACAAAAAAATAAATACATATATATCGTTCGATATTTATGGAATGTTTTTTCTCTCTCTATCTCTTTCTGCCCTTTTTTCTTTTCATCTTTTTTGCCCATCTCTCACTCACCCTTGTGCCCCTTTCTCTCTTCCTCGCTTTATCTCTCTCACTCACTCTCTCTCTCATTGCTCTGAAGATCTCGCACTATCTTGTCTCTTTAACTCTCTCTTTCTTACTTTCGCGTCTCTCTCTCTCTCTCTCTCTGTCTCTCTCTGTCGCTCTCGCGTGTCTTTCACTTTCTCTCTCTCTCTCTCTCTCTCTCTCTCTGTGTGTCTTTCTCTCTCTCTCTCTTTCTTGTTCTCGCGTCTTTCACTCTCTCTCTCTCTCTTTGTTGCTCTCGTGTGTCTTTTACTCTCTCTCTTTCTTGCTCTCGTGTCTTTCACTCTCTCTTTCTTGCTCTCGCGTCTCTCTCTCTCGCGAGCGCATTTTCTTTCTATCTCAGCCCCTCTCTTTTTCTAGTTTTTCGTATTCTTCCTGTTCTTACTCTTCTTTCTAACATTTTAATTCAATGTCTCCTTTGATTTCTTCAGATCTATCTCTAACATATTTATATAACGACAACAACAGATTTTTGCGTCGTTTTTCTCGATTTTAACAGGTAGCCAACTTTATTGGAACAAATTCCATTAGTTTTGCTCCTATTGTTTCTCGCTTGGGAATATTTTCAACTTTGCAATCCACTTGATGACGATCGAAGCTTCCTAGAATAAATGGCGGACCTTCCATTGCAAGACAACTTGAGACTTGCTCTTCCTCTCTCTCTCATTTCTTTGCTTGGCCCGAACAGAAATCGGGGGGGGGGGAGACAAGAAGCGAAAGATTTGCACCAGCACAGTTTCGTGGTCGACGAATTTTCAGATTTATGGGGAGAGTCGGATATTTTTTTTTTCAAAAAGAAAATAGTTAATCCATGCGTAATCAATTGCTGGATTATGTGGATTAACAAAATGGATTATGAACGTCTCAGTTGTTTTAAACCAGTTCACAATTTTGTTTTCATTTACATCACTAGTAAATGATTCTCCTTAGATCTCAGTTGATTTATCTTAGTTCTTTCTCTCTCTCTCTCTCTCTCTCTCATGTATTACTTTGTCCCTCACTCTCTCTCTCTCTCTCTCTCGCGTATATGTTTGTTTTTCTCTCTCTCTCTCTCATATATCTTTGTGTGTCTCTTTCTTTCCGCGTCTCTCTCTCTCTCTCTCTCTACTCTCTCTCTCATATCTTTGTGTGTCTCTCTCTCTCTCCTTAACTTTGTGTGTGTCTCTCTCTCTCTCGCATATCTTTGTGTTTGTCTCTCTCTTTCCGCATCTCTCTCTCTCTCTCTCTCTCTCTCTCTCCGTATATCTCTGTCTCTCTTACTTTCCGCATATATTTGTCAGTCTCTGTCTCTCTCTGTGTCTCTTCACATATCTTTGCTGACAGTAGGCATAGCGGTACCCCTCAGCAAAAAATATCCCTCATCTAACGCTAGTTAAAAGGATATAGATTCCCTCGGTACTTGACTGATACCGACAAAAAGCCACTCCACAGATTTTACTACAAAAGGAAAATTTAAAATATACTAATCTTTTCATATTTTATTTCTGAAAAGCATTGGGATATCAAGTACTGAAATAGAGATAGGCAATTTTAAATGCTCTTCCAGCATCAACATGGAAGGCCGAAGTTAGAATAAACATTCGCTCTTATGGCTGAAGATTCCTCATTCAAAGGATGCATCAAGTAAACAGTTTGAGAAGTCCTGATTTAACGCAAATTATATGGTTTAGCTCAAACGGTAGAGTGTTCGGCTAGGAATCACAAGGTTCTTGGTTCGATACCGACCCCCGCCAACTCAGCATATGAGTAGCACAGGGATCTATGTGTTAAAGTGAGGAGCTGATGGTAGGTGTGGCGCTCCACCTCAGATGCTAAAATAATCTCCTTGGTCTAGCGATAGTGAAAAGGGGATAGACTCCCTCGCCATCTGGCTGATACCGACATTAGGCCGCCCCGACGATGACTATATAAAAGATCTATTTGAAAAAAGTTAACAATGATAACGTTCTGTCCTTTTTGAGAGAAACAAAATTATAGCAAAATTATATTTTGTTATAATTTTGTTTCTTTCAAAAAGTACATAATATCATCAATGTAAACCTGATCAATACTAACATTCAAAAATACGCCTCCACGATGTTAACATACAAAAGTGTAAATATAAGGGTAAAATAATATGAAACACACACAGATGTTGTTCAAATAAAGTTTTTTTTATTATTATGCTGATATTGCAATATTTCTATTTCTTGCTAAAAATCCATTAAAAATTGGTTATGAACATGATACATGCCCTTTGAGTATTTTTGTTTAAAATTAAAATAATTCTATTTCTTGCTAAAAATCAGTTACGCCTGATTAGGAACGTGACACGTGCTCTTTGAGAATTTTTTGTTTAAAATTTAAAATATTCTCTTTTCTTAATAAGTCTGGTATGAATTAATCCCATCACAAAATGGTCACAATGTTCATAGAACTGTCTTCGTATTTAACACAACATTATATGCTCTGATGAAGTTTTTTAATAGATTGAAATATTGCAATATCAGCCTAATGAATAACTTTATTTGAACAACATTTGTGTGTTTTTCATATTATCTTACCCTTATATACTGCCGGAATAATTTCCTTACTTTTAACTAAAAGTGGAAACATAGATGTAGAACGTATACTATTTTCTATCTCTTGGCATGAAATAACCCCAGACGGGTTGATATACCATTAAAATCCACTAACCAACCAACGAACCTGATTTAAGCCAATGTTAACCACTCGATATCTAAATTTTGACTAAAAACCCACAAACCTGCAACCTAATATTCGTTATTTTCCAAAGCTATCCTTACCATCTATATATGTTTGTTCCTAAATCTTTCGTCCGTTATCAGTACACTCTGCAATACACTTTGGTTAAAAATAAGACCGTCCAAATTGTCCAAGATGCAATGCAAAAACATGAATACATTTTATCTGTTGTCCCTTAATCGCAGATTACTTATTTGTCTCATTTTATTTCTCCCAATGTTAAAAAGGAAACATTCCAAATGGCCTTGTGTCGCTTAAATGTCCAACGTAAAAGGAATTTTAAAAAGTTATGTTTGTTTTATTTGTAATATTGAAATTATGAATTATGGAAGATATTTTGGTAATTTTAGTAAGATTTATATGTAATGAAATTGTAAATCATCGTTTTTGGCTTAAATAGCTCCTCTTGATTTTTGTTTCGTTTCGGGTCCTGCTAGTTAAATAATTCAATAATTAAAGATGGGTTTGCATTTATTGCCTATTGATTCTTTTCTCATGTAAATTGTATTAAACACGTGTAAATTAATTATGCTTTGTAATTTGATATTCAGTTAATTTATTTGTGGACTTTGCTGGAGAAGCAAGGATGAACTCATAAGTGACGCTCTTCTGTAGACATCTACACATGGACATACCAGTGTAGGCCGATTAGCCAGCAAAAACCTGCATCAACTCTGTGTGTATTCTGGATTCTGACCTCCTAGGGGCGATGAGAGAGAGAGAGAGAGAGAGAGAGAGAGAGAGAGAGAGAGAGAGAGAGAGAGAGAGAGAGAGAGAGAGAGAGATGGGTATCCGTGCTGTCAACAGGATCTAATGATGATGTAAGATGAATAAAAATTACATTTGGTTACGGGATGGGGTGCACCATGTAAAAAGTTTGAGAAGGCCAACTTTAAACGAAGATGTCTGCATCGTAGATTGAAGTTTGAATTGTTCTCTGTTCCATTAAAAAGGGATATCCGACGGTCAATGGTTGACAAGGGTTAAAACTTGGAGCATCCAAAAGACCTGGACATCAGCAAAACAATCTTGTTAACTATGGCATCGCTTCATGACTTCGGAGGCGTGTCCTCACTAAATGTGTTAACATCTGAAATACCTACTTTTTGTTGAAAGTTGATATAATCTTTATATATATATATATATATATATATATATATATATATATATAAAGCTCAGTTTTAAGATGTTTTTAATGGCATGTATTAGATACAACTGAGTGATTTTAGCTTGAAATATCATCCATTCTCCACCCCCAAAAAACTTAAGTCGTCGAGATCTCAAGAGAGATTCCGGAGGAGTATCAGATTTTTTTTAATGTGAGTTTAATTACAGCAAAATGTGTGAAAACCCATTTTTATGTGTCATTGATATTTTGGGGTTTCATAAGAAATGAAAGGCGGGAATACAGAAGTAAAAACATGATTTTCGGATAACGTCCTGCGTCAAAATAACCGCATTTATTCGGGTCTCTCTCTCTCTCTCTCTCTCTCTCTCTCTCTCTCTCTCTCTCTCTCTCTCTTCTCTCTCCTCTCCCCGGTTCCCCCCAGGTCGAACATTGAAGACCGGGTTTTCCGGTCAAATATTTGTGATGGGATAGGATGATAGATGTCGTTGGCGCTGAGTGCGGTGAAAGAGATCTAGAGGAAGGCCAACAGGACGTCCATGATTGACAGACGAGGGTCATGGGTGCAGACTGCATGGGAACTGGAATGAGACAGGACTATGCGATTGGTGGATACAGATCACGTGATTTGAAAAAAGAGACTCGCAAGGAAAAAGAAAACATAACTGTGTTGCACTTTCAGCCTTGACCCCAAAGCAGGCAGTCGTCTCGATTGGCCATTCCTAAGAGTATAAACTTTAATCAGTAGATTTTTTCTGCTTTTCTTTTTCAAGTCGCGGCCTGAAAGCCAACTATTTGAAAACCCCCACTATCGGAGCCAGCCTAAAGAATGGAATCAAGTAGAGAATGATTATTCCATCATAGATCGACGAAGTTATCGCGAACGATTCACTACATAGTCTTACTAGCAAGCTTGTTGTTAAATATTTGGTTTTAGAATCTAAAAATATGAAATTTAAAACTTAAAATTATGGATTTATATTTTAAATGAATTTTATGTATTAGGTATATAAATTGTTGCTTTCAAGGCGCATGTGTATGGCAAATATTTATTCTAAAGAATTTCGATTTATTTCCATTGAAACGATTCAGAAATTTAAAAGAAAGAATTCATTGATTAAGAAGTCAACACTTCAAATTTTACTAAAGTTTGATAATTCTCTGATTTTTGGTTTATCATTCTCGGCCACCGTAGTGTTAACAGAAAAATAAACACATGACATTTCCCGGTCAATTCTTTTATAAACGATCACACAAGAATTTTAAAGAGCGTTTTTGCAACAAAAAAAAAAAAAAAAGAAAAAAAAGATATTTAAAATAGAATATCAACAAGTTAGTAATTTTCCTGTACATTGTGTATTTTATGTTTTTTTGTTATTGATTTCTAAGAATAAACTGTTATACGTGTTTTAAAATATTAATAACGTGTTTGTTTTAGTACGTAATTTACTTCACATCAAAGCCCCTGCATAGTATGCGTTGTGTGGTCTTTAGGTGTGTGATTATGGCTTTTCGGTGGAGGGGTCTAGGGTGTGCTCGCTGTCTTTGTCTGGTGGGTGAGATGTGTAATGCCTGTTTATCGTCAATTGTTGGGGGCAATTTATATTGGTTAAAATATATTTAAAAAATTATATTAGACTATAGTGGGTATAGTTTGTTATTAGGTATGTTTGCTTTTTTTCTGATTGTTATACTTGTATTTTTCGATCTATTAAACTAATTTGTACTTTTGATAGTTTATATCGATTGAATTTCATTCGTTGAGAATTTATTGACGTTTTTAAATAGTGAAATATTTTCGGTCGAGAGCTATTGGTTAGTCGTTGAATATGTGATCCGGTAGAAATATTTATGATTATTACAATAGATAACTAATAACAATTGTAATTATTGATTTCGTGTAGAAGTATAGTTATCATTTTTTGATTTTCTGAGAGTTGTTTTGTTTTGTTTGTTTATACGTTGACTTATATTCAAACGGTAGCTTTGAGAGACTTATCGGAGGTGAGTTTTGTGTTTTATTTTCATTTATTACTACTCGATCTTTAATAAGTTTTGAATTATATATAATTATTCTATTCACTTATATAATGGTGATGCTGTAGTTCTTATTTTATTATTTATTTCTATATTTTTCTCTTATTTTATTGAGGTGTATATGATATTGTGATTCTTAACAGGTACTTTACCATCTCCTTGGTTGTCGAGAGTGGACTCCGGAGATCAAGTGGTGGATTGAGGAGGGTGATGTCTCACAGTAGTTGCGCGGATGACCTTAATAGAACTGGAAGCCCGCGTTGCACCGATCGATATGTTATGAGTTTAACGTCATTAGTTGAGAGATGATTAGCTGAGATTGGAAGGATTGAAGTTCAACACGCATTGTTTTTATCAGTGGTTGTTGAGGAGAGATGTGATATGAATTGTATGTGACGTGATAATTTGAAAAGAGGAATATAAAAGATCTGGCAGGCTGATGAGTGAATCAGTTTGCAGTCTTGAGATTTCTTTCGTGTGGATGTTGTTTTGATTTGTTAGGTTTATGATATTATCTTGCATGTTATATGGGGAATTATTAGGACACTGGGTTTTTGTGTATTGTATGTGTTTATGAGTATAATATCGTCTATTGTTCTGATTATTCTCTTTTTTTCTCTCTATCATTTAGGTGTTTGAGTTGGGGTGAACATCAGCATTGTCGCGCGCGAGGAGGTGACTAGAGAGGTGACTTTTTTATCACGGGCGATGTGATTGGAGGTGTATGTTTATGTGAGTAATATCAATCAATATTATGTAAGGTTTGAGAGTAATATATTTCTGATGTTGATTATGCATAGAATATGAGTAAATGGTATGAGGTATGGAGTTATTGCTCTCTCTGTCAGTATAAGCCTCCAGTGTAACAGACCCGGGTGTTATGCCGTTAAAGGTCGCGAGGTTAGTGTATATATAACTTTCTGCATAATTGTTTGTGGGAGGGGATATAATAATGACATTTTATATGAACTGTGGTATTATGTGGGTGGGTTGAGGAGGTATGTAGGTAGGTTATATATTGAGTAGTTTATGTAGTAGGGAGGTGTTATTTCATAACAGAGTTGTTGTTCTGATGATGAGCAGAAGGTTGCTGTCGAGAGTAGGGGTAGGTTATGTGTTATATAAGTGCAAAGGCGAACAGCGTAGAGGTGGTAGTTTGATGATGTTGGATGACCGGTGTAAGTTGGTGGGTTTGAGGAGTACGAGGGAGACGGCTGTGTTTTTGGTTATTAGAGTTATGGCTTAGTGTTGCTTGTATTATTTATATATGGACGGTGGGGTATAAGATTATGTATATTGTTAGTAGATTGTTGTGTTATGAGTATGAGTATTTGATGAGAGGAGAGAGAATGGAGGAGAGATAATGGATAATGAGCATTGTCATGATTTTTTTGTTAATTGTGTATGTAATTATTAGTTTTTTATATATAGATTTAATTAAAAAAAACATTCTAGGTTGTCGGCATCGCTTTTGTCGGTTGTTTTTTTGTATGTGTGGAATAAATTAATTTGGGTTTCTACCGGGATTCGAGGGGGTAGCAGCTTCGATGGAATGTGAGAACGACGTTATATATAGAGGTTGTAGTGACGCGTATTGGCTAGTGAGAGAGAGATAAATTAGGAGGTAATAATTATAGTAATAGAATATAGATGGTTACGTGGATGGTGAGATGGTGTGTCGTGTGGTAATAGTGCAAATGGAGGAAGGTGACATCATTGTGTCGTGTGTGTGTGAGTGTTAAGTAGGATGTTGAGTTGAGAGTATAGGAAATATGGAAGTGGAAACTTAAGACTTGCGTTCAGGCAGTGGAGAGGATATTTGAGTGGTATTGTTGCTCTAATCGCCGTAGTGAATACGGGGCATCTCAAGGTGAGAGTGTCACAGGGTGGTTGAGAACCATGACCTTACTCTTAAGAGTCATGTATCTTATGTGGAGTTGAGCTGAGATGGCCGTTGATTGTTATATCGTGTTAAATTAATTATATGTTGTATTATTGAGAGTCAATGTTAATTGAGTTTTTGTCTTCTATTATTTACTTAAAGTTTCTTACTGCTGTCTCTAGTTATAACTAGGGGGGAGGTTTTCCCACATGGTGGTGATGATGTGGGATGTGCATCATGTGAGTCAGATCCTATTGCTTAGCTTTATAGCCTTTGCATCAGCTTGGTTAAACTCATAGCATAGCTATTGGATATGGATTCCGTGAGATCGTATAGTACGACATAAATAAATAATAACTATATTTTGTTAGTGATGTTTTGTTAGTAGATTATAGATGTGAGTTTATAATATGTATGAGTTATTATATAGTATGATTTATGTGGTGTGTGATAACTACACGCAGGTTGATATATTTTTTGTGAATAGTGATGATGTCACTGTTCTGTTTTATAAATTGAAAGTTAAGTTTTGTTATGTATAGTGGAGTAAGCTGTGTCAGGAATCCCATAATGTAGCGAGTGTACGTTTTGTTCGGTCTGCTTGACTTGTGAATCTGCGATTGTATAACTTTTTTTTATACTTGTGTGACCTGGACTCGACTGAGTAGGGAATATGATAGAGATACGCGTACAGCCACTGCGCCGTGTGTCTGTATGGTTCGAGATAGAGGGGTGGGGGTTTGGGGGTGATATATAATACGGGGCGGGGATTTTTATATTTTCTCTAGTACGCCGGGGGTCTCAGGAGTGTAATGTCTGTATCTGTTGTGGGGGAGAGCCTTATAGCATTTGACTGTTATTGATGAACATAGAAGTGGGACAGTGTTGTTTTGTAATGTATAGCTTTATAACTAGTGGGAGTCCAGAGGGGACTGCGCATTTGCCCGCTACGTTGTTGAACCTCTTAGTGATAGGCAGGGTGTTGCAAAGAGCCTGCTCGGTGAAAATAACTCCATAGCTAAACATATAAAAGACAAGTTACGATATCACACGCAGCGTCACACACATAGGGTAGTGCGGGGTCAGTTATGTGGGGGTGATTCGAAGTAGGAGCTGAGATGTGCTGATGGGTGGAGATGATGAGTTATTGTGCTTTTCTGTGTTATGTGCTTGTTTGTTTCACTAAATAGCTTTATGCTATTGTTTTGTTCATTCGTTGTTTTTGTTTTTATTAGATAGCTTGGTTGATCTTCCAGCCATAGAGAGGAGAAAAGATGTCTAGTATGTGAAATTTTGAGAATTAATTTAATAATGTATAAAAGAGAGTTGTAAGAAGTGCTGATGTGGATTTGTGCGTGGTGATTGATGTCGGGAGTGGGCATACAGAGAGCGTGTTATTCGAGCCAGGACACTGAGTAAATATCCACCTCATTCTCCTATAGGCACCGATACTGTGTATGAGTCACTGATCTAGCGGTAGCGTAGTATTCCTAATATGGAGAATTATTTTAGCGTCTGAGAAGAAGCGCTAACACACTAAATCGTAGTTGATCCTTTTATCTACCCGATTCCCTGGCTAGACTCATGGTACGCGGCTGAGTGGTGGCGAGGCCCCACTCATTGGTAGAGGCGTATTGTTGGAGGCTAGGCAGCGCCACTAAGGTTCCCGTGAATCATTATATTTATTAGTGAGGAGAGGTGTTATATATGGGGTGTATGATAGGTTAATTATTTTACGGTTCAGGGATGAAGAATTTATTTATGTTCTTTTTGAGTTTGGACAGGCAGCAGCATCTGGCAGTTACGCACTTGAAACTGATTGGTATGAATAAATTAATGTCTTTTGTATTGGTATAGTAATGAGTAAACTAATTGTGGTGTGTATACGCACTGTTATTATTATGATTAGATAACTGGTTATATAGAGGTTAGTGAATATGCGAATGTTTTTTTATTTAACTATAATCGTTGTTGGCCAGATGACTTCTACAACAACATATATTTAGACAGTCGAAGCCAATGCAGGCGTAGCCGGTTAATATTTACGCAGCCTCTTCATGTCTTTCATCGACCATACCTAGTGTTATATGTATTTTGATTTTAACCAAGAAAAAGCTTTAGTTCATACTACCCTGAAGATGCACACTCGAGAGTGCACAGGAAATAGACTCCCGTGATATTACTATTATTTCTTTCAGATATGATTCTAATTTAAGCTCAACTCTTTATTCAGCGTGACATTACATATTAAAAACTGCTAGCACAACATTGTAAAAGATTTCGAAAAAGAAAATCTAGTCAGTATTCTTGAAATGGTTCGGTGGTGGTTCTGGTCTAATAATACGATTCAATAATCCATATTATCCTATGGACTGATTATAATAGTATATGATATATATATAGTACCGGAGTTCGGCGACACTTTCAAATTTTTCTCAAAAAATATATTGTAACTACATGAATACTATGTATATCAATATGTGGTTTTTATTATTTTTTGTACTATAATTTATATACGGAGCATACAATGGACCTTTCTCGTGACCCCTTTTAGCAGGTGAGATGTATTATATAATCTATATCAATAAAATTATACTACACTCACACAGGGTTCTTTTACACACAACACACACACATATATAGTGGATATGAGTATCTATATGCATTTCATCCTATATATATATTATGCTTCTATAACTAATACTATATATATATTACGTTATATATCCTAAAACCATCATCACACACAGCATTGACACTACACAGCACACACACCTATCAACACACACATAATAGTTTTGAGTATATATATATAATATACTTGATTAAGTATTATCGGATATGAGGTATTATAATGTTATATATGTGCAATGAATTTATTTAGAGTGGGTTGCTGTTAATGTAGCGCCTATGTTCAGTATGTATAGTATGCTTTATATTCTATATTAGATATTGTGATAGAAGATTAGTCAATATTATCGAATTTCTAATATAAATTATATGAATTATAATCATAATTACCTCATCATATTATTATAGTTATCTTAATATTATATGGGTGTATATATTGTTTGAGTATATCATTATTCGTACATATGGCTAATATTATATATAGTGTGATATATGCTTTTTATTATCAATATATGGTATTTTATATATATGAGTAGTATATATATAGTATTTGGTATGATGTTGTGTGTGTTCGTGTTTTTGTGTGGTGAATTGTAATGTCTTTTTGAATGCGCGGCCTTTTTGATCTTAATCAAAAATCTTTCGAACTGACTAGACTTCCCTTGAACCCAATGGTCCTCCATTCTAATAGCGATCCGCGATGATACTGATACTTCTGTTTAAGATGCTGAGAGTAATTCTAATTATTGTTTCATCTTTATCTTCTAAATATCGAGATTTAAGATGATTAAAAAATTACGACAAACTATACGCAGACCCTCACAGATTTATCCTTTATACAAATTGGACTGGAAATTGAGTTATTCACTCTAGTGTCTGATCTTATCTTAGCACATGGTCAGTAGTATAGGGAATCCAGTTGTATAGTAAAGAGAATCACTAAGAATGATTCTCTGGCTTGTTAACCATTACATCACGCTCTTATTAAATGTGTCGCTCATAAAAAGAAAAAAAAAATCCTTCGATGATCCAAATCACCCTTCTCTCCCGCGTCTTTGATGAAACAGTCTACGCTTGTTTGCGCATGCGTCGCTGCAAACTTCTACGTCCCTGTTATCCATCTCTCTGTCTCTGTCTCTCTTTCGCGCGCGCGACTGTGGTGCACGTAAACGCGAAAAAATGCAAGCCAGCATCCAGTCAGGCAGACAGACAGACAGACAAACATCGATGTTTTGAGATGCAGGCAAATTCGCTTTTACCTCCCACCCCAGCCACACCCCGCTCTCCGGTACCCCCACCCCCACTCCAACAGCCTCGAACCATCATCTTGCCACACATCGCGTTTCTCCAGGTTGCTTACCTGTGCAAAATATGACGTCGATACCGATATAGGTGGCGGGGTGGGGGTGTTGTGGGTGTGGGGGTGTGGTCTGTTCGGCGGTGGTGGTGGTGGTGGTTGGGTGGGTATGGAGGAGGGTAGGGTGGGCGGAGTCGGAATGTCCTCGCTATCCGTGGCTGTTTTGTTCAGTCTTGATCTACATTCCATCCGCGCTATAAATTAAAGAAGAAAAAGAAAGAAAATAGGACACTGGAATTTCTCTCTCTCTCTCTCTCTCTCTCTCTCTGTCTGTCTATCTTTCTCTCTCTCTCTTTCTAATGATTACTTTTTTCTTTCTTTCTTTCTTTTCCGTCTTCCGATTTATTTGAAGACGAATAGTGCGGAATTCGAAAAATGGTGGCCGCTCGAAGGACGTTTTAAGAAAACCATTATTTTTCTTTATTTTTCCTTTTCTTTTATGTTTTTAAAAAAGCAGATCATTTCTTTTTCGATCTTGTTCATTGTTAGTCAGAGAGAAGAAACAAGAAATGTCTCAGATTTGCAGTGACCTGACTTCCTTCTGAGGCGGGGAGGGCACACGTTAATCTTTAAATGCACATATATTTATTTGGCTAAACTTGCAAATTGGTCGGAAAATTAAAACGGAAAGTTTTTTGGTGGTTCTCCATAACTACAGTCTATGAATGCACTTTTTGCGAATTGGGTTACGGTTTGGGGATTAAGGTTGTTTTTATTACGTATTGCTTAAAAAAGAACAAAAAAACCCCAAATTACTATACATTTAATTAACCATTGAAATTAATTATTGAACCCAACGCTAGACACATTAGTCTCAGTTGTTTATGTTAGTATTGCAATGTATAATTTCAATTAAACTTGGTTTGAAAAAAATATTTTTCAACATTAAATGTATAGTATTTTTTTTTTTTTTTAAAGCAATACGTAATAAAAACAACCTTAATCCCCAAACCCCTAAACGTAGCCCAATTCGCAAAAAGTTAATTCATAGACTGTAGTTAAACTGTCATGGGGGACCACCAAAAAACTTTCCGTTTGAATTTTCTGACCAATTTACAAGTTTAGCCATTTATTTAAACCTTGACACCTTAGTCCCAGTGTAATGGCTAACGAGTATATTCCACATTAATTTAGTACTGAACTAGAAGCGGCTACTCGGCAAAACTTAGTTTCGCAGATCCATTATTACAGAATCATGAGTTGGATCCTTGCAGGATGCCCCATTAAAATCCCTATATATATAAAAGACATTGTGTTGATTTGACCTGGTGGGGCGTCAGAAAAAAAAAGGTGCACATACACTCTGAAAAGAAGAACCAGTCTCTTCTATTTAAAATATTAAATGCAAAAAAAAAAAAAAAAAAATCCATACGGTTACTTTTTAAATTTTATTTTTCAATCATCTTCACGAATATAAATTAAATCTTCATTATTTTTGGTCAAAAAGCAAGATCTGGTGATTGTGAATGTGTGTGTATATATATATATATATATATACTTTGACGTTGATTGTTTTATTTTCGTAGTTTCAGCCGGATATACACACACACAACTGTCTTTTATATATGTATAGATAATGGCTTCAATAGGTTAGCTGTGTCGGCGGGACTTAGAATACACCGAATGCAAGACTACCCCCCGCCCCCTAAAAAGGATATGACATTAAAGAGCATCAGGTTCTGTAGCTCAGGTGACTATGGAGTACCCAATTCATTGTTCTAACTTCCAGGTAACGTCCCATCTATAGGTCAAATAGATCTTTTTAAAAATATTAGTGTTAGATATGAATACTTGAAACTATGTAACTGTCATTTGCAAATAGATTATCATTTTTAAATAGGGATAACTACTTGAAGCCATATAGTTATGTATACATTAGGGGTATTAGATAGGAATACGTTAAATCATATAAGGTATGCAAATCATTAGTATTAGGAATACTTAGGAAATTATGTAGCCGTACAAACAAATTATTATTATTATTATTATTATTATTATTATTATTATTATTATTAGTAGGAATAGTAGTTACTTGAAACCATGTGCAGATTATTTGTATCAAATAACTGATAATGGGTTGATATGCCGTTAAAATCAAACCTCAGAATGTGCCCCTCTAATTGATATTTTACACAATGTTCATGAATGTTTTTATCACACACACACACACACACATATGCTAATTTGCTTGTGAAGAACTCACATAGTTATCAAATAAAAAAATAAAAGAAGCCAGTTTGCTGCAGCTTTATTTTTCGATCCGTGTACAGAATAGCTCACCCATGAACATTTTCATGAAATATTTCAACGTATAAAATATATAGAGAAATGTAATAGTTAGATTCGGATAAGAATAAATTTCACACATATGCTGTCTTTTTTTTTTTTTTCCCTTTTTTTTTTCGGAACTGTTCAGTCCTAACAATGCAGTTTCTTGTTAAATTCGACCAACTGCTAAGAAGGTGCCGAGTTATGGCCGATGGTCTGTTTGTAATTTTGAGATTTAACTGTACAAAACTGAAAGGAAGTAAATGACCGAAACTTACTGTTTCCATAGATGCTGATAGGTACGCGTCCTGCGTCCATGAATCACAAAAATCTAAAAGGACGTAGTCAAATCGTATCCATGAGTCCAGTGTTTTTCTTTTTTCTTCCCTTTCAAGCTAACTGTATATACATTTCAATAGTTTCTTATAAACGAATTATACAGGATATGTTACAATGTAGGAGTTAGACGGTTTTAGTTGGGACCCACAAATTTTCCCGGGACTCATTTAAAACAAATATGTGCGTCCCAGGACGCACCGAATCAAAAAGTTATCAGCATCACTACTTATCTAGATGGTGAGTATAATTATTAAGATTTTTTTCTATGTATTTTCTACATTAAAATAATTTACGTAAATTTTCACGAGTTGTCTATTCTGTACACGCATATACTTCTGTTTCTTCTACTTTCTATCTTTCATTTCTTTGTCCTCTAATTTGTCCCTTCTCTGTTCTTTTCTCACTCACCTAATTCAACTGTCCTTGAACCACCATCAGTCTCTACCTCCTCCTCCTCTGTCTGTCGCGTGAGATGCCCTCCTCCTATCTCTCTGCCGCCCCAACTTCTCTCGCCGTACACGTGACACAGATGCGATCGTCTTCTTAATCACTAGACTTGTTGTAAAGACCGTTTTTTTTTACAATTGATCTACCATTATACACAATCATGAAATATGGAACGTGGGGTGGGGGTCGATAACTAGATTGGGGTGGGGGTGATGGTTGGAGAAGAGACCTTCAAAATAGCAGAGAGAGAGGGGGGCGGAGGAAGCTGGAGTTTCTTTTACTTTCTTCCAGAGAGAGAGAGAGAGAGAGAGAGACTGTGTGTGTGTGTGAGAAAGGGAGAAGACTCCATTCTTTACCTCCCCTTCTTTCTCCTCACCATAAGACGATCAATAAAATCCGTATGTAAAATCTCGGAAATTTTCTGAGAGAAGTTGGCAGTGGGGGGTGTGGGGTGAAAGGAAATGCTAATTGCCCCCTCCCCTAGCCCTGATGATAAGAATCGTGGACTAATAACAATGACAGGGTACGTCAGGAATTTGAGAACACACATTTAACAAGTAGTAAATCGAAGATACCCCGACGTTATGGTTATACGACATGCGGCAAATTTTAACGTTTTCATTTTTTCTAGGGTTTATCAAACCTTTTGATTCAAACCCTGGTAACCAAATTTAATTTTTATTCCCCGCCAAATAGATAAATTAAATATCAAATTACGAAACATAACTAATTTATCTGTGTTTAATACAATTTACCTAATAAGCAGTATATTTTACCAATTCCTCCGTACGAACAGGAAGCGACACCAGATCATTTTTTAAGCGAAGATGGAATTTAGTCCTCTAGACCGATTGTCAATCCAAGGTTAAATAGCACAGTTTGCCTACTACCCATAGTTGGGGGGAGAATAGTTGGATACATACATTTCCAGGTAATTATGAATTTTTGTTTAGTAAATTAGGGTGTCCCAGAAAAAAACAGAACCCACAAATTGTGTAATAAAACTGTTAATTTTAACTAGGGGGGGGGTTGAGGGGTTAAGGTTAGGGTTTGGCTTCTGTTTTTTCTGGGTCACTCTGTACAGGGTGACCAGAAAAAAACAGAACCCAAATGATTTATTTTTCCATTAAACTAACCCTAAACCCCAACCCTAACCCTACCTCACCCTAGTTAAAATGAACAGTTTTATTACATTTGTGGGTTCTGTTTTTTTCTTTCTGGGACACCCTAATTTACTAAACAAAAGTTCATAATTACCCATTTCCAAAGATTATTTCAAATGAAAAAAATGTCAAATGAAAAAAAAAAAAAAAGAAGCTTCGTTCAGGATTTGAACTTTGTTCGTCGTGTTCATTTCCTACGACTATGTGAAAATAACGAGTAAACTATAAATGCAAACGTATCTTTAATTAGTATTATCTGCGTTATTCGGACTATTGTCCTCATCTTCATTGTTATCTGTACAACGTTTCGGCCAATATGCCCTCTGGCCTTCTTCAGGGTATTCTTGTCGGACTCAGGAACCTTCTCGGACTTGGGAACTTTCTTTCCGGACTTGGGAACTTTCTTGTTGTAATCAGGAACCTTCTTGTCGTAATCGGAAGCCATCACAGAACTTATTCACTCCACGAGCGTATCCTGTTCTCATTCCGCTAACCATAGCTGGGGTAGAGGCGTTAAGCTGTGTTAATTATTATTCTATATTCCTGATCAAGGGCAGCAGTAACATACAATAATAATTAACACAGCTTAACGCCTCTACCCCAGCCATGGTTAGCGGAATGAGAACAGGATACCCCTGTGGACAGAATAAAGGGTTAGGTCCAAAGTTCCATGATGGCTTCCGATTACGACAAGAAGGTTCCTGATTACGAAAAAAGGTTCCCGAGTCCGAAAAGAAGGTTCCCGAGTCCGACAGAAATACCTGAAGAAGGCCGGAGGGCATATCGGCCGAAACGTTGTACAGATAACAATGAAGACGAGGGCAATAGTCCGAATAACGCAGATAATACTAATCATCAAGCCTCATCTCAAACATTCAGAGAAATAGTGTCTTTAATTCTAGATTTATTTTAATGGAGTTTGGTAGGCCCTGAGGAGATTACGAATATAACATTGCGCTACAAAAATCACCAAGTTCCAAGTTCTTCTTTGTTTGCTTAGTAAATAATACACATGGCTAAACCCAAAATTTGGAATCCAAAGGTTTTATTACTGCGATTGTTTTTTGGCCATCTTTTACGTGACTTTTTGCGACTAATTTTTTGTACGATAACAATATAACAAATGATATATGTACTCAATGCATAAAGTGTCGTTGTTGGTCCGAAGATCAAATCAAGATCCCTCTCCGGGAGTTATTTAATTGCCGGGCGGCTTTTAAGTTAGTCGGCCATTAAATAAGTTAACGTGCCGTAAAACCAACCAACAACAATAGTAGTCGAAAGAAGAAAGCTATGAGTGACGTTGTTTATTCTTTGAAAATTACATAAAGAAATAATAAAACTTGTATTAATAACTAGAATGTCAGGCATAAGCTATGGCAGTTACTGTAAAGACGACCTTGAACTAATTTAGAATTGAATTCAACCGCTCCCGGAATTAGGAAGTTGAGGGGGGGGGGGTTATGTTGGGGTAAGTGGAATCATTCTTCTTCCTTTTCATTCTTACGCCTCCCCCCCCTTGACATTTTTAAAATGTTTTTGGCATTATTTCCGCGTTCGCGTGTTTACTGTTTATTATAGTCTCCCGCCAAAAAAAAAAAAAAAAAAGAAAAAAAGGAAAAATACAAAACAAAAAACAAACAAATAAAAAAAAACTTATTTTTTAAATGTTGCTTCATATCGTATTTCTATTTATTATGCTTTCTTTAAATAAAAGATTATACTTTTGTTATTATTAAAAATTACGATTGAACTAAGTCTGGTACAAGGCCACGGTGAAAGTAGGGCATATTGCGAATCGGAGTACGGGACGCGCTTGTTAACCACCATACTACGAGAGGTAGTATTATTTGTATCATTCTGACTATTGTCCTCATCTTCATTGTTATCTGTGCAACAAAATTCAGAGAAATACAACGAGAGGTGTCCATATGATTGGTTTTACATTGGTTTAGTTTAACTCTCTTACTACGATATCGCAGTCCAACACGTTAGCCATGACCCCACGTGGACTCCCCTTACACATTAGGTTCACATTAGACCAAGTGAGGATCGAACATTTGATACACTTAAAGTTTAGTCTGTGAGACTATATTGGTAACCATCACATTTCAGCCGGTCTTCATATGGTTATTTACACAACAAAGCATAATATAATAAAAAGCCACATTGGGCACTCAGTGAGGATCGAACTCACTACATTTGCAATGTGGCCTTCGAGACTAGCTCATCACCATTTTTGTTGCAACTGACTGCTCTTGTATTTTTTCTTCATGCTATACTTCATTTAAGAGGGCGTCCCACCGTGATATAATGGTTAGCAGGCTAGTCTCGCAGATCCATTACTACTGAATAGCGAATTTGATCTTCGCTGTGTGTCCCATCCTACCCGTGGCGAACAGGTTGGCTTAAATACCTTCTATACTTTATCTATATTCGCCACATTTACATCAAGGACATGTATGTACGTATGTATGTATGTATGTATGTAAAGGTGTGTATGTATGCATACCTCGTTATTGTGTTCGTATACTTTGTGTATGCGTGTGCCTGAATTAGCAATGTGTACTACACTGCAAGCAAATCGAAAGACGCACACGGATACACATACGTTAGCATTTGCTTAGTTTAGTTTGATACAAGGCCAGAAGTATGGGCACCCAGTGAAAATCGAACTCTTTAACTTGCTAATCATTACACCACATTGGGGCGTCACATTTCGCAGATCCATTACTACTGAATAGCAAGTTCGATCCTCACGGGATAGCCCATACTTGTGACCTTGTGTCACCTCCTACTCTTGGTGAACGGGTTGGGTAAATACTTGCCATTACACTACATTGTTCAGAAATACACATTTGAAGAACTCTTTCTCTCTCTAACTTTTATCCGTTTTGTCCTTCCTTATACAACGAGCACTCTTATTAAGCTCACACACACACACACACACACATATATATATATTGTGTGTGTTTACTGTAAATTCTTGAGTATAAATAGAGTTTAAAAAAAAAAAAGCCCATAAAAATAGCTCCGAAATTTCCAACCCTACTTATATATTCGATAGTGTAATAAAGACAAGTGTTCGAATACGGAAATATTATCGAAAATATTTAAATTTTTGATATTTTATTTATTATCATCAACAAGAAGAACTCTACCAATAAGTTTAGTATCCAATTTCATCACTGTCTTAAAATATATATATCTCCACTACACAGACAGGAGGCGATACAAGAGTTCATGTGGTTTGAATTCAAGAGTTTTTACTCGTCTCGGGAAATAAAATTTGACAGTTAATAAACTGCATTTGAATTTATCATGTTTTTTTTGTTTTTTTTACAATTTAATTTATTTTTTGTTACATAAATAGAATAAAGTTTAACATTTATTTGTAGTTCAGCAGTTTTTTTTTTTTATTGGTTTTGGTTTACCGAAATTGAGACGATTGTTATGAATGGCAAGAAAAATCACAAAGAAAATAACCGAAAAATGTGTTAAAATGGTGAAAACAGATGGAGGAAAAAATAGTCTTGTCTCTTTAAAAGGACACTGACATCATCATAAGTAGATATATGACTAGATAATGATTAGTTTTCTGAATTTTACTTCTATCCAAATGATCCAATTTATTGACCTGTCGATGTGGCGTAGAATACGTTGAATGTACAACATTTATGTTGAATTGATGTCCTGCTCAGTTGAGTAGCAATCAATAACTTAGTCCAAAAAAATGTGTTAAGACCCATTAGTACTTATAGTACTCTGGATTAGTCCATAGTTGCATCAGAGTGATCTCATTCCCTGAGTTCTGATTGGCTGATGGTTTTAGTGTGAACATGGTGATAGATAAATGTCCACCATTCTGCACCCTACTATTGCTTCGGCCGCTGGACCTTGTGAGAGTAAATTAATAGCGTTGATCCCAGGGGGCTACCCCCCAGGCAATACCTACCCCTTCGATTTAATTGGACATGGCTAGGTTTATTGCCCAGTGCCTGAGGCGCCCCCTCGAGGGGGAATGCCGACTGGATCGATGCATTTTTTGTGCCTACCACCCATGAACTTCGGCTTATGGGTGGGCCCACATAAAAATGTCCTTGTATCATGCCCTCATAAGTGGGATGAGAGGCAAATACCTTGCCCAGTGCCTGAGGCGCCCCCTTGAGGGGGAATGCAGATGGGATCAACGCAATTTTTCACTCGCCACCCATGAGTCTCGGCTTGTGGGTGGTCCTACGTTAATAGGGCCTCGTGTCTGACCCGTACAAGTGGGGTACAAGGTAATTCTAGGTATGAAACTGAACTGTATTCTGTGACGAGGCCCCAGTTCTAGTGCGATGGAGAGTGTGGAGTAAACCTTTATTGCAGTTACTTCCAGATTCACCTGACCCGGATTGGTAGTTCCAATCTATGTGTCAAATATATCTGCTTGAAAATTGTTAATATCGGAGAGGAATGCTTGATGACATATAACTGTGCAAACAAATGATTATTATCAAGTAGGAATAATTACATAATAGTTAATTGCAACTGTACTTATAGATAATTATCGTTAGTTATTTACTTAAAATTGCTTGGGGGGAGACTGACTTCAGTAAGATTAGTTACATAAAACAATCATTGGTTACTTGGGATTATTATTAATTACCTGAAACCCTATAGCGATCTTCGTTGGATGCTCCATACTTGCGACCTTGTGTCACATCCTACCCGTGGCAAACGGTTTAGGTATGAAAGAGCTTCCTATAATAGTGTAATGATTACCAAGCTAGTCTTACTATTTACTTAGGCAAGACGGTTGACCGGAGAAGTGCCTCCCAATCAATCGGCTGGTCATGTCAAGCCCTGGCACCTATATGATTCTATTGAACCTATTGCTCTTATGGCAAACCTCTAACTCTTTTGATCATATATGTGCTCGAAGGTGGTGACTGAGGGTCTTAGTGTCATAGATGCAGTTAACTGCATCTAATAAAGAAATTCCAATTCTGGAGCTCTGGAGAATGTGGAGTACCCCTTCGCCATTGCTCCCAGGTCCACTCTGACTCAGAGTGGTAGTACCTGTTAGGATCCCCTCTATGGTTTATATAGATAAAAAATGAGTTTAAGAAATGAATACCCAAGAATGAATAAAATAAAACGTCTACGGCATACAGTGATGCTGCTAGCATTTTGATTCAGTGCGTATATTTGCTTTGAATAAGTCCCCTGGAAAATTTATGGGTCCCATCTAAAGTTTCTTAATAGATTGTAGGGTTTTTATTTATGATCTGGGGAAACAACTAAAGCCGGCTAACTCCTACCTTGTAACCTATCCTGTGTAATTCGTTTCTAAGAAAATATTGAAATGTATGGTGAGGAAAGAAAAAAGAAAAACACTGGGACTCATAGATATGATTTTACTGCGTCCTTTTAGATTTGTGTGCGTCTCTGGGCATATAATAACCCAATGGGTTGGCATGCCGTAAAATCCAACCAACCAACCAGTACCGTAAAAGGAACGAACCATTTCAATGTATTGTTAATCCCCCCCCCCCAGCATAAAAGGTGGGTCATTCGCTTTCTATGGCTCAGAAAGCTTATTAATCATTGCAATACGGCATTAGAAATATGAAAACGGAGCCGACATATTAAAAAAAAATCTCCATGTTTTATAAATAGGCCAAATAATTATTGTAGTCGTGGTGATCCGTGTTACGCTGACGGCTTGGGGGAGAAATGTTGATAAATAGAGAGTGAGTTGGTGAAGGATGGGGAGGGCTCAGGAATTCACTCCCCCTCTCTTTCATCTCTCTCTCTCATCTCTCTCTCTCTCTCTCTCTCTCCCTCCTTCATATCTTCGCTTCTATCTTCCTCCATCTTCGATACTCTAACTCCTGCGTCTCTCGTACTACAGCTTTTTGCTCACCTTCTCTATCATTTTCCAACGATCGACATCGTCTCTCTCTCTCTCTCTCTCTCTCTCTCTCTCTCTCTCTCCATCCCTCTCTCTCTTCCGCATCCACCATCCACGGTTTCTGCTTCGTTGTCGTCTTTTAAATTCGATAATGCTGACTGAAGGAATTTTCTACGGGAGGCTGGCTTTCTATAGCCTACCCCCCACCACACCTGATTTATTCAGCCATCACCATCACTATCGATCTTCTCTCTTTATTCTCTGTCTGTCTCCTTCTCTCTCTCTCTCTCTCTCTCTCTCTCTCTCTCTCTCTACGAGTGTTTACCATTGTACGCATGCATAATCGTGTGCGTCTGAACGAAAGCAGGTTTTTAGTTGTAGTTATTTCTTAATGTGTTTCTCTCTGTGTACACACCTGTGATAGCAGAAGGATGGGCGGGTGGTTGTGTTGAGGGTGGGGCTAGTTTATACGATTGAGGTTGTATACGCATTACGTAAGCGATCAAACGCTTTCTTGTTGAGTCAATACAGCCTCTGCCTACGTTTTCTCTTCATCCACCATCTAATGCCGTTTCTACATAAACGTTTGTACCCTCTCTCCATCCCTCATGTACACACAGTATCGCCCACAAATAAGTACACCTAAACATTTATTTTTCATAAAATGTTAATTTTATTCTAAACAAAATATGGTACCATTATAGTATGTGGCCTACGAAATCATGTCTCTCTTCCTGGGGTTCCATTTCTGGGGGTCTGGGGATTGTGGAGCACCCCTTCATCACCATTACTCCCTGGTTTACTCTGACCCGGAGTGGTAGTACATGTCAGGGTCCCATCTATGGGTTAAATATTAAAAAAATATGAATTTATAAAAAAGTTGAATATCCATTAAGAATGAATTTATTTCTAAGCTTTGTCGGCATTAAATGACCCACTGAGGTTGATATGCCGTAAAACAAACCAAACCAAAATCAACTCGTGGACATTTTATGTATGCATTTTTACTTTTTATGTATAATTTAATTTTATATAATTAAAGAAGAGAAAATATTATTTATAGTTTCAATAATCTATATATTAATACGGTTGTTCCTTAATCCTCCGACCGTTAACATCTTGCAACACACTCTAGTTAAAAATGAAACTGTCCATATCATCCAAGATGAAATGCAGAAATGTAAATTTTGAGTATCTGGTGGTGTTTATCCGCAAAAATCTTATTTCTTACGAGTATCGTCACCTCAGCTAAATAATGGGCCATTCCGTTTTTATTATAAAGATAAAAGGGAAGAAAAGGACATGCAACACAGAAAATATATAAGAAATAAATAAAAAGATATAGCGACTGAACGCGCTAATCTGTTTTAATTAAACATAATGAAAAGATGGAAAAAGAAGGAAAAAAAAGAGAGAGTTAAATCAAGTTTTTTTTAATACTTTTTACGTATTGAACTATTTAGCAATAGCTCTTAAGTAAACATATCAAATGTTGTAATAATTAAATTATCATACTGTGGTATATCCACAGGTCTGCTCGTATTTCAGCGAAGGTGGGGATGTGTGGTGGAGAGCGGTTCGCTGGGACAGGTGTGGCGGCAATTGCCACGGGCAGAGCTAGTGTACTGAGAATTAATTTTGCTCAGGTGTTAGGATTCACTTAGCTATGTCTATTATCTTCTCTCCCTTAGTGTCATGGTGGTTGTTTTGTTTTACGGCATATCAACCCTTTTCGGGTCATTTAATGTCGAATGATTTGTGACCATAAAACAAAACTTGACTCCTACAGGAACTAATAAGATAAAGCGAGAATTCATCCAAACTGCAGTCATGTCAGTGCTACTGTATGGTTGCACTATTTGGAATCTAACGAAACGCTTAGAAAAAAGCTAGATGGGAACTAAACGAGGATGCTGCGTACAGTCTTGAACACATCTTGGAAGCAGCACCCCCCAAAGGAAAACAGCTGTACGGCCACTTATCACACAAACTTTCCAAGTAAGACGAACAAGACAGATTTGACACGGCTGCAGAGGCAAATACGAACTCGTATGATGTTCTCTTATGGACTTCTACACATGGACACACCAATGTAGGCCGAACAGCAAAAGGATTGATCAATCAGCTCTGTGCGGATTCTAGATGCCGTGTAGAAGATATGAGAGAGAGAGAGAGAGAGAGAGATATTTAGGAAAAGGGTCAAGATTTCGTTGGATGGGGCAAGTGAAGTTATATTACATAGATTGAAGACATACAACAGTAAAGGCGATTTTCATCTCTCATGGCTTCTCTCCCCTACAGCCTCTGTGACAAAAGGGAGAGAGAGAAGATGACATGGGAGAGGAGAGCGAGAGAGATGTGTGTGACATGGGAGAGAAGGAGAGTAAGATGTATAACATGGGAGAGAAGGAGAGAAAGATGTGACATAGGAGAGTAAGATGTGTGACATGGGAGAGAAGGAGAGTAAGATGTGTGACATGGTAGAGGAGGAGAGAAAGATGGTTGACATAGGTGAGAAAGAGAGAAAGATGGGTATCCGTGCTGTCAGTACGGTGTGATGATGATGATGATGATATATATAAGAAAATGCATATTCTTTAGGTATATAAGAAAAAAAGAATCCTTGCAAATTTTATTTACCAAAAGTCTCGACAAATCTATGCGTGGAATTAAATAATAAAAAAAAAAGACCACCTTTTTTTAAACCTTTTTTTTCTTCTTAAAAAAAAAAAGTCAACTGCAGCGAAAATGATTCTTGGAACGTTGGCACACTTTAGAAAATATTACATAAAGATTAGATTTTTAGCGGGGGGGGGGGCGTGGTGGCGTAGAGAAGGAAGGCGACTGAACGTTTCTTTGGCAAGAGAGAAGAACTATAAAGCCAGCGATGACGACGACGACGATGATGATAGCAGCAACAGCAGCAGCGACAGCAGCGGAATAAAATGAAGACTACAAAGAAGAAGAAATATTATGTTGATGAAATAGAGGAACGAGTTGTTGTTGTTGTTGGTGGTGGTGGTGGTAGTGGGGGAGGGGGTTACGCCGCCCTGCTTCAGATTCTGCAAATCAACGAACGACTGACAGAATAGGCGAATAAACGAACGCTGATGCAGCAGTGCATGTGCACTTGCATTTTCTGCATCTGTGTTCCACAACACCCCCCACTCATCTACCCACTTTAACCCCCCCCTTTTCGGCGCCCATCCCCCGACCCTCGAGTTTTTTCGTCTTTCTTTTCTTTTCGTTCTCCCTTGTATATTGAATCAAGCAATCGATCTGTAGAAGAAGGAAAGAAGAAAGAAAGAAAAAGGAAAGAAAATACCGAATAAAAGAAATAATTACGAAAGAAAGATGAAATGAAATAGAGATAGAAAAAGAGTATGAACGTGTAAGGGGTGGGCGGTTATCGAAAAGAAAGAAAGAAAGAAAGAAAGGAATGAATGAATGAATTCTTCCTTGAGTGGGTGGGTGTGTGTTTTTGTGGAGTCGGGGAGGGAGTAAATATGTTGGTGGTGGGTGGTGTTGTCTGAGAGAAGCTATGTGAAGGTTGAATGGGGAGAGGGGAGGGGCACTGGAAGAATGGAGCCAAAAACGCGGGAAAAAAGAATGGGAATGAAAAAAGGTACGAGCGAATGAATGGACGAATAAGCACATATGGAATGATTAAACAAATGAAAGACTAAACAAATGAATAAATTATAACATACGGAATAAATTGCTAAAGATAAATGAATGAGTGACGATCGAATAAACGAAAAGTTAGTAAAATGAATGAAGAAATTAAATATTTCAAATTGATAAAAATGAATTTAGAATGAATGAGTCTTGGAAATTAAATGAAAGAAAAAAGATGAATGAAATTGATAGAAGGAAAAGTCGTTTAAATAAGTTTATTTGCAACGGTAGTTTAAGAATAGAATGAAAGATAAAAAGAGAAATGTGTGAAGAAGTTCATGAAATCGGGAAAATACTCCAAACGATCAAGTTCTTTACATTAAAGAAAAATGGAACAGTGAAAATAATACGGAAGACAATGAAAGGAAAACAGTGATGGAATACAATGAGGAAGGAATAGAAAGACAATTTGAAAGTCTATCTATCTATCTATCTATCTATCTATCTCTCTCTCTCTCTCTCTCTCTATATATATATATATATATATATATATATATATATATATATATATATGTGTGTGTGAGAGAGAGAGTTTCTTTCTCTCACTCTCTCTTTTCTCTTTCTTTTTCCCTCTCTCCCCCTCTCATTCCCTCTTCGTGTCTTTTCACACATTTTATTTGTGTCTTTTCCCTCACTTTTTTTGTGTCTTTCTCTTTGTGTTCTCCCTCTGTTTCTTTCTGTCTTTTGCCTCTGTTTCTTTGTGTCTTCCCCTCTCTTTGTGTCTTTTCCTTCTCTCTCTGTGTGTCTTTCCACCCCACTCTCTTTCTTTGTCCCTTCATCTTCTTTCTTTGTGTGTTTCACCTCTCTGTCTCCTCGTTTACTTTGTATCCTCCTTCTTCGCTTCTTTGTATCCTCCTTCTTCGCTTTCTTTGTGTGTTTTTCCCTCTTTATTCCTTTTCTCTTTCCATCAATATATCTCCCTCTTTCTCTCAGTCTTACACTCTTTTCCTTTCTAGTTCTCGTTCTGTTTTTTTCTCTCGGAATGATAAAGTCAGTATGTAATGTTTGAGAAGGCGGGTTTCTCAAAGAATGGTTTCTTTCAGAATAAGGTCAGCTCGTGGGTTGCTGAGATGTGCCACTCAAACGAAAGTTGAAGCTAAAATTGGAAGTCGTAAATAAATTAGTAAATAAAATCAAGCAAAAATTGACAACACCTCGGCGGGATAATTCTTTTTAAGTGGAACATAGTTTGAAATGAACGTTGGCGATTGTAAGGGGGTTAAAGTTTTATCGAAAATGTTAAACTTTCTTTTCGTTGTGGCGCGTTCGCTCAACTTTGGGTCTATAATCGTAACGTAGCGTCTATATAAGTAAGTAAAATCGTCGGGGCGGCATCAGCCAATCAGCGAGGAAGTCTATCCCCTTTTCACTAGCGCTAGACCAAGGAGATGGTATTTGCGTCTGAGGTGGAGCGCAACACCTATCATCAGCTCTTTACTTTACCGCATAGATCCCTGTGGTACTCATACGCTGAGTTGGCGAGGGCCGGTATCGAGATAGGAACCTCGCGGTTTCTAGCCGAACCCTCTGCCAACTGAGCTAAATACCCGAATATATTTTTTAATTTTTTAGATAATTTCTTTTTCTTCTAATACACAGATGAAACATTTCCTCATCGGACGCATTTAAAAATGTTTTTGTATTTGTGTATGTTTTAATCTTTTTTGTCCACTTCTACTATAGAAGTGTTTTTTTTTTTTTTCGTTTTTTTCCTTTTATTTTTCTTCTCTCCTTTTTTTCTCCTCTCTCTTTTTCTTTTTCGTTTCTCGTTTGTCTTTCTTTTTTCTTTTCTCCTTTATCTTTTCTCTTTCCTCTTTTTCTTTATCTTTTCTCTTTCCTCTTTTTCTTTTCTCTCCTGTTTTTCTTTCTCGTTTCTCTTTTTTTCTTCTTTTTCCGTTCTCCTTCCTCTTTTTCCTTTTTCTTTCTTCTTCCTTTTCTTTTCTTCTTTTTCCTTCCACCTTTCTCTTTCCCCCATTTCTTTTGCTTCTTTTTCCTTTCCTTTTATCTTCTCTTTTCTTTTTCTATTCTATTTTCCCCTCTTCTTTTCATTTTATTTTTCACTTTCTCCTTTTTCATTCAACGTTTCTTTTTCTTCTTTCTTTTTCTTTTTCTTTTCATCTTTCTTTTTTCTTTTCTTTCCTTTCTCCTTTTTCTCTTGTCTTTCTTTTCTTTTTTCTTCTCCTTTTCTTTTATATTTTGATAATTTACACATATGTCAATTCCTTTATATTTCTCATTGACATTAATGTATCGTCTTTTTTCATTCGTTCATATAACTACTTTTATCTCATTAAAATCAGTTTTATTCACCTTTCTTTTTCTCTATTCCGATTAGTCTCACTCACTCTCTCTCTCTCTCTCTCTCTCTCTCTCTGTATATATATATATATATATATATATATATATATATCCTCTTCCCTTTCATATCTCTTATCCAGTTTTTCTTTCCTATGTCATCTATCTATCTATCTCTCTCATATATCACACACCTTTCTCTCTCTCATGTCACGCATCTTATTTTCTCTCTCTTATATGTCACACATCTTCTCTCTCTTGTTCATATCTCTTAGCCAGTCTCTTCCATGTCACACATCTCTCCGTCTCTTCCATGTCACACATCTCTCCGTCTCTTCCATGTCACATCTTTCTCTCCCCCTCTTCCATGTCACATCTTTCTCTCCCCCTCTTCCATGTCACATCTTTCTCTCCCCCTCTTCCATGTCACATCTTTCTCTCCCCTCTTCCATGTCACACATCTTTCTCTCTTTCTCCATGTCACACATTTTCTCTCTCTCTCCATGTCACACATCTTTCTCTGCCCCCCTTCCATGTCACACATCTTTCTCTGCCCCCATGTCCACATCTTTCTCTGCCCCTCTTCCATGTCACACATCTTTCTCTGCCCCTCTTCCATGTCACACATCTTTCTCTGCCCCTCTCCCATGTCACACATCTTTCTCTGCCCCTCTTCCATGTCACACATCTTTCTCTCCTCCTCTCCCATGTCACACATCTTTCTCTCCTCTCTCCCATGTCACACATCTCTCCTCCTCTCCCATGTCACACATCTTTCTCTCCTCCTCTCCATGTCACACATCTTTCTCTCCTCCTCTCCCATGTACACATCTTTCTCTCTCCTCTCCATGTCCACATCTCTTCCATGCCACATCTTTCTCTGCCTCTTCCATGCCACTCTTTTCTCTCTCTCTTTCTCTCTCTCTCTATGTCATACATCTTTTTTTTCACTCTCTCTTCCTCTTTTATGTTACTCTCCTTTCCATTCACCCTTTTCTCACAGAGGCTGAGAGGGGGAGAATCTATGACATGAAAAATCACCTTTACTGTTGTAGGTCTTCATCGATATAATATCACTTCACCTGCTCCATCCAATTCACTCTTGACCTTTTTCTTAATCTCTCTCTCTCTCTCTCTCTCTCTCTCTCTCTCTCTCTCTCTCTCTCTCTCTCTCTGGTTAGAAACATTTACATTCTTTGCTGACGACGAAATATAATTCCCCCCCCATTTCTTTTTGAAATCCATTATAGATTTCAAACACAACACACATTTAGCAAAAGTACAACACTGTCACTGCTTTCATCTCTCTCTCTCTCTCTCTCTCTCTCTCTCTCTCTCTCTCTCTCTCTCTCTACACACACACACACACTCTCTCTCTCTCTCTCTCTTCTCACTCACACACACACTCTCTCTCTCTCTCTCTCTCTCTCTCTCTCTCTCTCTCTCTCTCTGTTTAAATTCAAAATCTTTGTTCATATCTAGATTCTCATTATCTCTCATTTTTTGTTTATACCTACATCCTCTCTATGTTTAGATTTCTTTTTGGCTTATCCATATTTCTCTCCCCCTCCCCTCTCTCTTTCTCTCCCCTTCGCACACGTTGTTCAAATCTACATTTTTCGACTTGTTAAAAATATTGATTTGTTCATTTTTACATTCTCTCTCCTCCTTTCTTCTCGCTCTCTTTCTTTTTCTCTCTCTCTCTCCCCTTCTCTCTCTTCTCCCCTCTCTCTTCTCTCTCTTCTCCCCTTCTCCCTCTTCTCCTCCCCTTCTCCCCTTCTCCCCTCTCTCTTCTCCCTCCTCTGTCTCACTTTCTCCTCCTCTGTCTCTCTCCTCTGTCTCACTTTCTCCCTCCTCTGTCTCACTTTCTCCCCTCTTCTCTCTCTTTCTCCCCCCTCTCTCATATCTACTTGGATTTATTTAGCTTTTCCATCTTACCTAACTTTCTGTCTTAGTTTGTATCTGTTTCAATAACTTGATCAATCTCAAATGTCTCTTCAGATCAATCTCAATCATTTCATATTGACCATAACTACCCCCTCCCCATACCTCGTTTCCCTCCTCCCCATAACTCGTCTCCCCCTCCCCATACCTCGTCCGATCAGCAATTTAATTAGTTTTATCTCTTCACTAATGGATTGATTTATATTTAATCCGTATTTCTTTTTGCTTATCTATTTATTCCTTCCTTTCGAGCTTAGAATACGCCGACTACACCCCCAACACCTGCAGACGGATGAGACCCCCACCCCCAAAAAACAACAACAAAAAACCAGGGATATCCTGTGTATAACACTAAACTGCGTCGGATGGTGATGCTCCAGTTTAGAAATGTCGAGTCACCCTTTCATTGCCATTACTCTTAGATCTACTCTGACCCGGAGTGGTTCTACCTATTAGGGTCTCAAATAGATCTGCTTAATTCATATTAGATAGGATGATATAGATACTTGATGCTACATAACTAAATTATTTTTATTAAATTGTTTACTATAGATTATCATTATTAGTGACTTGAAAGCACATGATTGTTGGATAGGAATAATTGATACTATATATATATATAATATTTCGGGGTAAAGATCCCGTCGCTAGAAGATTTCTGAAAGCTAAGTTCTAGAGCTGTTAGGATTTGAGCAAAAATTAAGAACATAATGCAATCAAATATTTCCAAATGGATCAAATTTTGGTATCAAATAACCTCCAATGTGTCGTTAAATAAGTAAATCCTTAAAAAATCAGTTCGATTACCCGTGGACTCCTCTTTGTTACAGCGGTCCATGATGATATTGCTACTTTTATTTGGAGGATCAGTGAAGGAGACTTATTAGCATTTTATAATTATTTATGGTATATCGATAATTTGGATTATTAAAAAAAATGTGTTAGGCGTGGATGCCAACCTCACGAAATAATCATTTAGTTGTCAAATTAATTGAAAATTACTTTATTCTCAAAAAGTAATTTCAAGTATTTTTCTAATAAAAATCTCAATGTGATTTGTATAAAATTGAGTGCGTGCGCATATATATGATAAACTTATTTGCATTTATTTATTTTTTTCGGTTCGCACCTATCTGTCTGTCCTTCTGTCTGTCTCTGGTTCGCGCTATCTGTCTGCCCCTCTGCCTGTCTCTGGTTCGCGCCTATCTGTCTGTCTCTGGTTGCCCTATCTCTTCTGTCTCTGCCTATCTTCTATCTGTATCGCGCCTATCTGTCTGTCCCTATGTCGCGCTATCTGTCTCTGCCTGTCTCTGGTTCGCGCCTATCTGTCTGTCCTCTGCCTGTCTCTGGTTCGCGCCTATCTGTCTGTCCTCTGTCTGTCCCTCTGCCTGTCTCTGGTTCGCGCCTATCTGTCTGTCCTCTGTCTGTCTCTGGTTCGCGCCTCTGTCCTCTCTGTGTCTGTCTGTCCTCTGTCTGTCTATCTGGTTCGCGCCTGTCTGTCTCCCTCTGTCTGTCTATGGTTCGCGCCTGTCTGATGTCCCTGGTTCACGTCTACACGTACCTCTGTCTGCTTCATGTTCGCACCTATCTGTCCCTCTGTCTGTCTATGATTCGCACCTATCAGTCACACATGTCTTTCTCCCCACTTTCTCTCTCCGTACATGTCTCTCTTGCTCTCTCGACACATGTCTATATCTCTTTTTCTCTCTGTTCGCATATGCCTGTCACTATTCGCACCTATCTGTCTCCTTTCTACCTTCGCATCTCCCTGATTGTTCATTAATCTTTGCATGCATTTACCCTTCCCCTTTCTTTGTCTATCACTCTATATCGATTTGATCACACCTATTTCAGCTATCATGAACAGATCGATAACGGATTGATTCGTAGGTGGAAACTTGTCTGTTGAGGCAGAATTGGTTATAATTTATCAATCACATTGGCTGTGATGCCGTTCCTGAAATAATTAAGGAAAAAAAAAAAAGAAATTAACGGGACAAAACTTATTCTTGCGGGTTGGAGGAGGGTACATTGGCGGTGTGTGTGGGGGGTAGTAAAACACGAAGAAAAAAAGAAGAATTACCTTAAGACACCTTTCAAGGCTGTTCGAACAAGAAATGAATGATTGATTGATTTGAAACTTTTTTAGCCGCGAAAATTGAATCTAATAATCGTGTGACGTCATATCCGTCGAATAAGAAATGGATTGGATCAAATTAGGCGTGACTGTTTTTTTTTTTTTAATTTCTTTTTTTCTCTCTCTCTCTTTGTGATTTTTTCACACCCGTATCAGCTGGTAGCCTTCACCGGAGTCTGAGTGACAACAAGTCTTCTCAGTTCTCCAGGACTCTTTTCAGTATTCAAGCCGATCTCAACTTTGCCGTGATCTGGACACGGTCTCGATACCTCCACAGATCTCCCTACCCATCCCATTTCTTTCTCTGGCTTTTTGGTATTATTCCAAAGGCTCCGGTTATTATTGGTATCACTGTCACCGTCCATAGTTCTTTTTAAAAAATTATCTGACAAGGTTTACATATTTATCTAACTTTTCGTTTTCCTTTATTTTCACTGTGTTCTGTTGGAACGGCTACAAATTGGAATAAAATTGTTTTATTCTCTAACTTAAAAAAAAGTTGAGTTTTGTGGAGGCACGTCGTGTAATGCTTATTGTCGTAATAGACTCAGCTACCCGAGTTCAAATCCTGGAAGAAGCTGTTTGCATTTCACATAACGCTAATATCCTTAGAAAAGGTATACATCCAACTATTCTCTCTCCAGCATTGGGTAAATAGTATGGCGGACTGTGCTCTTTCAGGAGAAGGAAAACTCGGAATTCAAACTTGTTAAACTCAGATAAAGAAATTGAGCATGGGTTACTTCCTACTTGTACGGAGCAGTTAGTATATATATATATATATAATTTTTTTAAAATTCTAAAAACAATTTCTTTAAACAAGAAATTTTCTCCTGACGATGACCTTAGATCGAAACTTGTTGAGAAAAATAAATAACATAAAAGAAATATTCCTGTATGTCTTATCACTTTTTGTTCATATTATATATAGTTTAATTTTATTGCTCTAAAAATATTGTGATATGCTGTTTTTGCTGGCTTACGTTTGTGTGCTTGGATGTGACTCCGGTATTAAGATATATTCTTCTTCTTCTTTTTCTTGTACCTTCGTGTCACTTCCTTACCCGTGGCGAATGGGTTGGCTATATACCTACCCTATTCTTTGTCACCATTTCGTCAATTTAATTGTGTTCATTCCAGTGCATTCATTATTGCAACTTTATCACACACCTTTTTTCTCCCTAGCCTTTTTTTACGATTTAGAATTATTATCAGACGTTTGTGACAGTTTTTGAAAATTCCTTCAACGTTTTTTCTTCTTGCCTTCCAAAAATTTCTCTTTTTTTTCTTTCTTTTTAGTCATTTTTCCTCTTCCAGCTGTCTCATCATTCACTAAAATTAGCTGTCATCATTATCTACAATAATAATAAGTTATTATTATTATTATTATTATTATTATTATTTAAAAATATATCTTTTGTTATTTTTGTCCTTCTTATTCTTAACTATCGCCTCAGCTTTTATTCTATTGGCTTCTTCACTTAATGTCATTGTTTATTTTTATTTTTCATATTATTTCCTATCAGATTATTATTCTACAGTTTTTCTGATTTATCACCAGTTTTTTATCTTTTCTCTCTTCTTTACCCATATCTTCAAGCTTTTCTCATTCTTTTTCTTCTCTTTCTCTTCGCTGTCCTTTCTAATTCTCCTCCTCTCCTCCTTTCTTTCTTTTCCTTTCTCCTCCTTCTCTTTCTTTTCTCCTCCTTCTCTTTTCCTTTCTCCTCCTCCTCCTTTCCTTTCTCCTCCTCCTCCTTTCTCCTCCTCCTTCCTCCTCCTCCTCCTTCTCCTTTTCTCCCCTCTCTCCTTTCGTTCTTCCTTTCTTTTCCTTCCCCTCCTTGTTCTTTTCTTTTCCTTCCCCTCCTTGTCCTTTCTTTTTCTCCTCTTCCTCCTTGTCCTTTCTTTTTCTCCTCTTCCTCTTGTCCTTTCTTTTTCTCCTCTTCCCCCTTGTCCTTTCTTTCCTCCCCCCTTCTTGTCCTTTCTTCTCCCCTTTCTCTTTCCCTTCCTGTGCCCATTCCTCCTTCTCTCCACCTCTTGTTCCTTCTCTTACAACCCTTTGTTTCCTTTCTCCTCCTTCACCAGTCCCTTTTTCTATTTGTTCCTCTTTTGTCCACCTGTTTGCCGTCTTTTTCTTCTCCTCCTCCCTCCTGTTTGTCGCCCTCTTTATCTCTCTCTCTCTCCCTAGTTTGACGCCCCCCTCTCTCTCTCTTCCTCCTTTTGTCCTCTTTATTCTCCACCGCCCACTCCCCATCATCATACCTCTTCATCTCTCTCTCTTCTTTTCTGCACCCCTTTCGTCCTTCTCCTTTCCCTATCTATTCCTTTTTATGAAAATCCTCACCCTGTTATGAGGATCTTTTTGAATTCTTATTCAATCTATCGCTCTTTTTCTTCTACTCTAAAAGAAAATCCGCATTATTCAATGTTATTGTTCTGAAACCCGTTATTTCTCTACAAGTGAAATTGTCAGAAATACAAAATACACAGAATGGCAAAACGCAGACTCAAATTAATGCCAGATAGGAAAATAATGTTATTCAATGAATCCTTGTAATTCGCATTACAAATTCCGTCAAATTCTTCGACTTTAGTTTTTTTTTTTAATGTTTTCACCATAATATTGGGTCTTTTCTTGATTTCGTTTTGAATTATTTTTTCTTTCTTTTTAAATTGTTTTTTCTTTCTTTTACTTTCTTTGTTTCTTAATTTCTCTGTTTGATATTTCTCTTTCTCTCTTTTTCGATAGTTCTTTCTTTCTAGTTTTTCTTTCCTCACTTTCGTTTTCCTGGTTTCGATACTTTTTATATTCTTTCTTTCTTCGCTTACTACTTTCCTCGGTCTCCCTCCTTTCTCCCTCTTCTCTCTCCTTCTTTCTCTCTCCTTCATCTATCTCCTCTCTCTCCCTTTCCTCGATGTCCTCTCTCCTTCTCTCCTTTCCTCGATGTCTCTCTCTCTCTCTCCTTTCCTCGATGTCTCTCTCTCTCGATGTCTCTCTCTCTCTCTCTCCTTTCCTCGTGTCTCTCATCTCTTCTCATCTCTACCTCTCCTTTTCCTCGGTGTCCCCTTCTCTCTCCTTTCCTGATGTCCCCTCTCTCTCCTCCTTTTCTCGATGTCCCGCTCCTCTCTCTCCTTTCGTCGGTGTCCTCTCTCTTCCTTTCCTCGGTGTCCCCTCTCTCTCCTCCTTTCCTCGGTGTCCCCTCTCTCTCCTCCTTTCCCGGTGCCCTCTCCTCTCTCCTTTCCTGCAGTGTCCCTTCTCTCTCCTTTCTCGGTGTCCCTCTCTCTCTCCTTTACCGGTGTCCCACTCGGTCCCTCTCTCCCCTTTCCTCGGTGTCCCCTCTTCTCCTTTCCTCGGTTCCCCTCTCTCTCCCCTTCCTCGGTGTCCCTCTCTCTTCCTTTCCTCGTGTCCCCTCTCTCTCTCCTTTGCCTCGGTGTTCCCCCTCTCTCTCCTTTCCTCGGTGTCCCTCTCTCTCTCTTTCCTCGGTTCCCTCTTCTCTCTTTCCTCGTGTCCTTCTTCTTCGTCCTTCCTCGGTGGTCCCCTCTCTCTCTCCTTTCCTCGGTGTCCCCTCTCGTCTCTCCTTTCCTCGGTGTCCCGTCTCTCTCTCTTTTCCTCGGTGTCCCCTCTCTCATCCCCTTTCCTCGTGTCCCCTCTCCTCCCCCTTTCCTCGTGTCCCTCCTCTCTCATCCTTTCCTCGGGTCCTCTCTCTCCTTTCCTCGGTGTTCCCCTCTCTCTCTCTTTCCCTCGGTGTCCCCTCTCTCTCTCTTTTCCTGTGTCCCCTCTCCTCTCTTTTCCTCGGTGTCCCCTATCTCTCTTCTTTCCTCGGTGTCCTCTCTCTTCTCTTTCTCTCGGTGTCCCTCTCTCTCTTTTTCTCTCTCTCTCTTTTCTCTCTCTCTCTCTTTCTCTCTCTCTCTTCTTCTTTCTCTCTCTCTCTTTTTTCTCTCACTCTCTACGACTCTTAACCTCTCTTGCTCTCCTACTCTCTCTTGCTTCTTCTCCTTTTCCTTCGCTCTCCCCTTTTTTCTCTGCTCTCCTTTCCCTCCTTCTTTCTCTCACACCCTTTCTCCCTTCTTTCTCTCACCCTTTCTCTCTCTTTCTTCACGCCCTTTATCTCCTTCTTTTCCACCCTTTCTCTCCTTCTTTCTCCCACCTTCTTCTCCTTCTCTCATCCCTTTCTTCCTTTCTCCTCCTTTTCTCTCACCCCTTTATCTCCTTTATCTCTTTCTTCCTGTTCTTTCCCCCCCCTCTACCCGTCACCCTTAAACGCGTCTGTTCTATCTCTTCCATCTCTTTTTGTTGTTGTTGCTGTCACTATTATTCTACCTTCTTTTCTTTGACCTTGAAGAATAATTTAAAAAAAAAAAAAAACTTTAAAAAAACGCAGACCCCACATACTTTATGATCATTAATTCTTTTTCATCTTCCAATTTTCATTTTTTCAAGCGAAAAAGAAGAAAAAAAAAATCAATTGACAATAACTAACATTCGCATCTTCTTCCCTTTCGGCAAAATTCACCCGAATAAGCTCCATATTTTTCTTTCTTTTGTTTTCGTTCATTTTCAGTCTTTCCCTAGTTTTCTTTCATTTTTCTTCCTTTTCTTTTTTCTCTACTTTTCATTTTGCTGAGCTCAGCATTTTTATTCAGGCTTGTTGTGCTGCAGTCAGTTTTTTTTGCCTTCTCCTCCTTTTTCAATATGGCGTTTCTGACACGGCGTTACCTTAACGAATCTCGTTTCTTCTTGAGCCGCCGCAGTGATCGGGCTCCCCTCTCCTCCGTCTCTACGATGTCTTTCTTTTTTTGTTGAATTCTTCATATCCTTTCTTTTCTTCTCTCTCTCTCTTTCTCTCTCTCTCTCTCTCTCTCTCTCTTGTCTTTATGTCTTTTCTCTCTCTTCTCTTTACTGTATGTTACTGCGCTTTTATTTCTCTCTCTTCTTGATGTTTTGACGAGCTTTCACCCCACCCTCTGTTTTTTGAATATATTTTTCTTCTCTCTCCCTCCCCCTCTCTCTCTTTCCCTCTTTCCCTCTGTGTTTTGACATACTTGACTCACTTTCTCTTGTCTGTCTGTCTCTCTGCTTTGACATGTTTTTTCTTCTCTCTCGTCTCGTCTTTTATGATCTTTTCTCTCTCACTTCTCTTGTTATACGGCTTTCTTTCTCTCCTTCTGGTCTTTTGACGCCATTCCTCACCCTACTGTTTTGAATATCCCACTCTCTTTCTATCGACATACTTGATTTCTCTTTTCCTTTCTGTATTAGACATCAGTTTCTCTTGTTTGTTCTGTCTCTTATACCTGTTACATATTTTGTCTGTCCTCTCATCTTCTCTCTCTTATCTTCATCTCGATCTTCGTTGATTTAACAATGTTTTCTCCCCCCTCTGTTTTGCTTTCTTCTCTCTCTGTTCTGCTCTTCTCCTCTGAGGGATTAACGTTTTCTGTCTGCTCACCTCGTCTTGTTTTGCTTTCTTCTCTTCTCTCTCTCTACTCCGCTTCACGTCATCTCTCTCTCGTTCTCTTCTCTACTCCTCTGATTTACATGTTTCTCCCCTGCGTCTTTGTTTTGCTTTCTTCTCTCTCTCTCTCTTCTTCCCAAGCCGTTTTTTAATTTCAGCTCTTCTTTTCTTCTTCTTCTTTTCACATATTCACACACTTCAAGTATAACCACGCACCGACTCGTTGTAGCGTGTGGGTGGTAGTGAGCATGCACATCGAAATGGGCAGTACATGCGTACCCAGTACCGCATCCAAGGACCGTCAAAGAGGCGGGTAGAGGGGGGGGACTCTTACCGAAGAATGTAGAATGCACAAGGAATGAAAGCAAACACCAGAAACATCCCCCCTCCCGTTCCACACTCTCCATCCTCAAGCCAGTGGATGGGATGGGGAGTACAGGACAAAAATAGTCTTTTGATTATAGAATTGGCCGGACTACTATGGTTATTAAAATTATTTATAAGTGAGTGCATACTCCATTATTTTAAATCTTTTTCATTCTTGCGTCGCTCTCGAGTTGTTTGCAGCGGACAAAATCGTAAATCGTTATAGTCCTTTTCATTTTCATAGGATAGCATTTGACTATTTGGGTTTATGTAGTATAGAAGCAGTATGAAAGAACACTGCACACACATAAATGGACGGAGGGAAGGCACACGAACGGGTAAAATCTCGAGCCCGCTACAATAAATAAATCTGCTCTCTGGCTCACGCGGTTTTCTCCCGACAATCACCACAAAGGGCACAACAACGCCTAGTGGTCACGTCAGAACTCCTGGCTTTGAGAATGAGAGTCAAAATCAATACGTGTATTCTCTATATGTGGTTAAAGTGATCTCTGTTGTATTAATTTATCATGAATAATTTTGTGTGATTTTTTGCTGTGAGTTTGTATACTGAATAATATAGATGATAGAGCTGATCATGCTCAGTCTTTTTATGAGTCGCTGGATGTCCATGCTTCGTTTTTTGGTGTTGTCATTGAGATGTGTCGTCATATCTATTGATGTGAGTAGAAGATTATTTATTTTCATTTATTTTAAGTGTGTGTGTTGTCTCTATACTATCTATATTATCATGGTTTATGTGGATATCCCATCTTTGTGGAGAAGATTTTGTGATGCTGATAGCTTTTTGATTATAATTGCGGTGCAGTCCTGGGATGCTCATGTTGCTTTGAATGAGTCCCCGGGAAAAATTTATTCGGATCCCAACTAAAAGTTCTTATAGAACTCATAGTAACCAATCCTGTCTGTAATCGTTATTGAAGAAACTATTGAAAAGTAATTTACAGTTAGCTTGAATGGTGAGGAAGAAAAGAAAAACACTGGGGACGCTATTATTCTGATTGAGCGGTCAGCTTTACAATATATATTATCGTCTAGTATCACTGGACTGTTATAAGATATCTAAGTGTGCTTTAATTAACATACGTATCAGAATTGATGTGGCTACACAAATAGGCGAGTACGTTGAAAAAGGAATCATGTTTCATCTCAGAGATATCGTCCCCATTTTCTCGATGGCAAAAGAGAGATGATTGCGAAATCTATTTATCTTATATATTATATAAATCAACACACCACATATACATACGTAATTGATTATCTATATTTAATAAAGGAATCGGCCTATCAGTACGCGCAGAATCAGTCTATTCTTAAAGGATTCTAAGAATGGCGGCGCTCATATAATAAAACATCTAAGAAACTCATATGACCAGTCAAATTAATCACACAACCATCACAGACATATGCTGTGTTGAAGATATAGGGAAGAAAAAAGAAAAACACTGGACTCATGGATCTGATTTTTACTGAGTTTCCCTTTTTAGATGTTTTTGCGTCAGGGACCGAACTTGTGCTAATAAAGCATTATTCGTGTTCTTTAAATTTGCCACTTTCAACGTTACTAAATTGTTATTGAATACGACAAAAAGGCAGTACGTTTGAAAGGAATCATTGTTCATCTCAGGTATTTCGTCCCCTTTTCTGTTCCTTAAAAAAGTATGGCAAATTCTTTATTCTTCAGATAGAAAAAAACACAGCACAAAATTCTACAGACATAGATTCCATTATCTATTGTAAAAGGAATCGCCTATCAATTCCTTTTTACGTAGCTTAGTTCAGCACAAGGCCACAAGTATGGGGCGCCCCATAAGAGATCGAATCATAATGGCCAGCTAACCTATCTCATTAACATCCCACTACAAAAAATTGATTGTGAAAAAATAAAGTTAATTTAGCAACGTTAGCCAGAGTTAAGCACCGCTTCATGCTTAATTTAGTGACCACTTAAGCAACAACAGGTACTGTAAATATCTGATTCTTTGTTTATCAAAATTAGTGAGTTCAGCCATAAATGACCGGAAATGGTGTTGCATAGGTGCCGGAAAAACAAACCAACCAATGTAGAAGTAGGCACTTGGGAGAATCAACCCCCCTAACCATTACACCACGTGGAGGCGCCAAGTTACTTTTCATAGTTAATTCGATTTTCGTTCATGCTACTTATTTATTTTATCCACTGTAAGTAAAAGAGTAATAAAGTCGTCAGGGTGACCTAAAGTAGGACTAGCCAGATGTAGAGGGAGTCTATCCCCTATCACTAGCGCTAGACCTCCGAGATTGTATTTTTTCAGCTATGAGGTGGAGCGCGCGACCTACTCATCAGCTCTTCACTTTACCACACAGATCCCCTGTGCTTCTTCATCGCCGATGTTAGCGAGGGCCGGTATTGAACTAGAACTTTGTGGTTCCCAAGCCGAACACTCTACGACTGAGCATAAACCGGGCCCTTTATAGGTCAGTTTATCCACTGGTACCAGGAGTATAACTACACTGCTTAGCATTAGGATTGAACCATGACTTACAATAAACATTTTGTAATCGAAACAGTATTTTTCTTCTTTCCCGCAACAAAATTAAAGTAAAAAGGTGGTCCCAATAATAACCTTAGCTTACTATTGGCATTCTTCTTGAGGTGTCTAGGTATCAGCCCGGGGTAGAAGCGGACAATCTTCTGATGTCCGATTTATTTATTTTGCCTCGTTGCAAGTGAATTGGTGTCTGCTATTACTTAACCAGGGTGTTGAAATGAGATTGATACGTTGTTTAAACAAGCAGCAACGAACTACTAAATAGCACAACGTAAACTGGTGCCCAAAGCAGCTGGTCTTTATGAACTCAGGAATACTGCCAGTTCATGAATTTTGGGTGGAATATTTCCTTGAGTGCTGATTAGCTGCTGTTTCATGGTGTTATGGTGCGCAAAAAATAAACTGGCATCTACTCTAGGCCTGCGACAATGCAAGATTTCGTATTGAGTTGGGGCTACTTTGTTGCCTATCTACAAATTTCGACGTAATTTGAATATTGCTTCTAGACAGTTATTTTTTTTCAATACGTTTGCTACTTTTTTGCTTCGGTCACCTGAATGATATGGAAGTATAGCTTGTATGCTGATCTTTTAGTTTTCTGATATTCTATGTTGTTATTATATGCATCTAACTTCATGTGCAGGAATGGACAACTCACTTAGTTTTCCTTCATACATGATCAGCTATGCCTAATTGTCGTTAATCTCTTCGAAGTTTGTTAAAAGTATTTACGGTTTTTATAAAAGCTTTATCAAAACCTTTCCAGGTGCCACCCTTTATTCACGTTAACCAACCTCTTATGAAAGGATCCCTTTGTACCAGAAGGACTCCGGAAAAGACTTTAGTCTTCATTCAAAAACGAAATTAGAACATATAATAGCTGTTATTGAATTATTTCAATTAATTAATTTAAGTAAATTGGTTCGAACCTGGATCTCCACGTTTTTTTACAAACCCGAAAAAAAACAATTTTTGTAACTGGGAACTTAGGCATTTTCATTTGGAATCGAGAACGACAGGGATCCGTTAAACCAAATTAATTATATTTCAAAAAGCCACACAGAGAAAATAGATATTTATGGTCATGAAAATATCGCATTACTATCTTCTTTCATGCTTTAAAAATGTGATACAGTAGATTGCGATGGGAAAAGAAATTTTAAGATCATAGAAGAAGATTCACAAAATCTACACTTGAAAGTTTTTGTATGAAAAAAGAAGTTATGTAACATTTCTCCGTAATGATTATATAAGATTAAGAAGTCTTTTCCTTTTTTAGAAGGTAAATTTTACGATCATAATTTAAAAAGATATTTGCATAATATGTATGAGGTAATTGTACAACGTACTCTGAGAATTCACATAGAATTCAAATTACTTCCAAGTAAATAAAAAGATATGTACGATGAAAATGACAATAATAATAAATAGGTTAGAAACACACCTCGTCACTATCCTTCGAGAGAATCAAGATTGAAGTATGGCCCCTTGGATATCGGGCAAAAGTGCTGATGTCGAAACTGACACATTCGGGCTATTATTTTCGCCAGTAGTCTGCGTCATTTCTTCATGGCACCATCTAGTTTCAAAGCGGAGTTTATCAACGCTCAATTTTCCTGACAACAAAACGTACAAGATTATAAAAACATTAAGTCTATTCCTGACTACTGACTGTGTAGCAACAAACCGGGGCAATTTTTAGTAATTTGACGAGGATGTGATGAATCAAGGAAATTTGGGAAATAGGATGTTGTCAATAAAGTAATTATGTTGAAAATTAAAATTAAAATAAAATGATTTATCATTTGTCAAGTATTATTGACTACCAAATGAGAAAAAAGAACTACCCGCCAAAATTTTTAAAAAAGTTAATTTGATTTCATTAATTGAGGATATATATAAAAAGAAGAAATAAAGTTCAATTATATGGGGAGTATCCCTCTACTAACCCCACGCCCAAATCCCATTACCTCCAGAGTATCTCTGGCAAGACGGAGATCGAGAGAAAGTTCCGGATAACCGGCCTCACACTTTCAAGGATGGCCTTGCTCAATTCTGCTTTGCTTCGTGTTTTTATTGCTGCTTCAGTTGGGCACAATGTTTCGTCTTGTGTTTTTCAACCTGATGAACGTAATAAAGTAATAAAAGTATTCTATAGAAACGAAAAAGTTTGTATCGATGGTTCTACTAAGATTAAGAAAAAGGACCTTACTATCATCGGAAATAAAAGATGAATATATTTTTCCCGCATGTTTATTGATTGAATTTATACTTTTTCTCCTGAGCATGGAAATATTTCAAACAAGGCATTTTCCTTATATGGATGAATTAAAAATATTTTCACTGATTAATTTTTTAAACTAACGTGCATATATCTGTGTAAAAATGTGTCATCACTTTCCCGAAATGATATAAAAATATCTAATTAATTTACACAGAAAGAAAAGATATAAAATAGATTTTGAGTATATAATACATAGAAAAATCAAGACATTTGACTAATAATTATAAGTTGTAGAGAAGCTATAATCTTAACCCCTTTGCCGCCTCAGTTTAAATAAGGCTTCTCTGGCATCATGGATGTCGGCATCAAGGCCAGGAAGGCCCAACAGATATGCTTTCTTGAATGGTGATTCCAGGAGGGTTTTTTTTTGTTCCTTTTAAGATTAACGCTGCCTTCAGCCGTTCACGCAGGCCTTCGGGAGGGAACTTCCTGATAAATCGAAAGGCATATTTTATAGTCAATTATCAATAATAGGAATTAAGTTAAGTAGCTATGTTATATCCTCTGTATAAATACTTACGGACACATGACAGTAATTGATGAGTTGTAATGATTTTTTAAAATCAGTAATATTATAATTCTGTTAAAATATTGATGAATTTCAAAAAATTCTTTAGTGGATAGGAAAATTTCCTTACAATTAAAATAAATGTTACCAATTACAGAAAATTAATATCGATTTATTGAAAAGACTTTTACTCTTTATTTTATTTGAATAAATGACTGATTGTATGATTGGCTAACCTCCAAATCCGCCTCCCAATTTGTTGAGAGCTTCACGGGCGTCACGGAGATCGAACGCCAGGTCTGGAGATTTTGCTTCTTCAGCAATTGTCGATAAGTGTTCTAATTTCTTTCTGTCATGTTCTTCAGCAGCTAAGCGCAGTTGTCACGAAGTGCGTCAGTGACAGATCGTCCAGAGAGTATCTATATAAATTGACAGTCAGAATTTTTTACTATTCTTTTCGACACGATGATGTTAAAGTTTTTTCGCTTTATTGTTTTATCAAACCAAGAACGCCAGATTTTTGGAGAGTAAATCCTTGAATGCGAGGGCCGTTACCGACTTCTCTCGTCTACCTCCAGAGTACACTCTGGGGGTATGGGATTGGCTTGAGTGTATATAGAGATTTCAATACATTTGATTTCTTTTTCGTTATCGCATTCTAAGACAATCATACTATTTGTCTTTTTTATGCATTCCTTAAAATATTTTATAATTTGATTTTCACTTAATTTCCTTCAGTTTAGAATTGATTTTAATATGTCTTAACTTGGGTTCTGTTTTATTATTCTCCTTTGTTTATTCTTTTAATCCTAATATAATCCTTATCGTACACTTAACATACACTGGATAAGGACTTGAGGTGTCGTTCATTGTAGGAAATACTTTTACCTACCACAGGATAAACATATTTCCGAATATAGAGAATAATTATAATTCAAGTCAGATCATTGGACTTCTATAGAAACATAAAGGGTTTTTCTTCTATCCATTCGTTTTACTATCCACCATAGTCTTAATCTGTGTTACCTGAATAATTTTGTAATTACTTATTAATAAATTTTGCATAATCTTTTATAATAAGGAGAATTATCTCATGAATAATATTATAAAACCATCATATCAGGTTGTTGAATACTAAATGTACAATATTATTATTGTACATATTTAAGCTATTATTACCAATAACGCTTTCTCAATAGTAAAGGTTTAAAGTTCTATTGCTTTTTTGAGATGATGTATAATGAAACTTTTTATGCTGCAAGTATTCGATAGTAAACTTCCTTTTCTGTTTTACAAATATTTTTTGTTTATTGTCTTTTCGTCCATATGCATGCCAATAGATTTTTCCTAAGAAGCAGGATAAGTTTCGATCGCATCTTGAATTTTCTCATTTCTCATTCTTATATATATGTCATCTTATTCCTCAGTATTTACTTTATTATTTCTTCATCGGGTCCATCCGAAATATTGTTAAATAATTATTATAAAGACAAAATATATCTTTTATAATTGTATAACTTGATATATTTTCATACCATTTCTCACGTACTTATGTCAATAAAATGTTTATCAGGCTCATATGAAAAATGCACTAAAAATAATTTATACTGATGATTATAAATATAACTTCGTATGTCTTTTCGGTATTTTCCCCGAGCAGATTTGTTTCTATATTTAATTTAATTATTCCATATATCAATTATTTCTAACCAAAAGTTTATATGATAAAGAATGGAAGTCCGTTAATTGGAAAGTCTTTTTATCATGCGTCGTACTATATGCGCGCAAAATTGGTTAAGAAGTTGATGTTTTATCATAGATATCGACCTTTGACGATCTCACCTCATTCTACAAGCTGTCGCTAGCCGTGTAAGACAATTGACCAGAAGAAAATTGAACTTATTGACTCACTGCTGAAGAGCGATTATCAAACTGGCGTCGATTCTCCGTGTCGCCCGTGAAGCTCCAACATTATGGGAGGCGATTTGGAGGTTTACCAAATCATCAATTCTGTCTTTATACGTACCAAGACATATAATTATCTATGTTTTTTGATTTGGTCTATTAATTTTAGGAAATTCATTCATACTTTTTGTATAAGATCAATTTATCATCACATAACGTATTTTAAAATCATATTATACATATTACGGAAAATTTGATAGAGCGTCATGTTAGGAAAAGTAGGCATGATAAGAAAGAGGGGGCAAGACAAAGCCTGAATCAGGAACCCTGAAGCTGTAACGATGGGGTCTAGCGTTTCAATCTAAAGACAACATAACTCTGGATTGCACCATTCAAGGAGGTCATATCGGTCGCTCCTCTGTAATGCCGACTCCATGTGTCCATGAGAAGCTTATTTAAACTGGAATCGGCAATGAGGTTTAGAATACATTCTTTTCTAAACTCCTGAATTATTTAAAACAAATCATTTGCTTTTAAGTTTATTGTATATAATGATCCTTAATGTCATGTTCCAACAGATTATTTCTATAATTCAGGAATAAGGTATGGTCTATTCTTACGTTTATATATACACACAGAGTTGACAATTTTTAAAATACGATTTTTGTTTATTGTTTAATTAATTTTAAACTTTAATTTATAAGTTATTTAATAAACCAAATAGATCAATTAAATAAATATATTACCTTTAAAAGTTCAATACATTGATTATTATTTTACAAGATTCTCAAATCAAAATTCTTTTCACTCCGTACATATAAATATATTCTATTTCTTAATATATCCGTGTTAATCAGAATTGCTAAAACACCAGACGCACTTCGTGCCCACTGAAGGCCGTCAATCAAAAAACCATAACAGCAAGCCAGAATTTGGTAGAAGGCCATTTTGAATTGCGAAGCCGGAGATCCGACACTTTCTCGTTCGATCTCGTCTTGCCAGAGACATCTGGACGGTATTGGGATTTCGGCGTGGAGTTAGTAAGAAGGATATTATATTCAGTTCATTTACATTTTATTCTATCATCACAATATAAATAACATTGAGTATATTTTCTGTTAATATGAACGAATTTTCAAATTAACTTTAATAATCATAAAATATTGCAAATATGCATTTCCTCCATTCTTATCAGTGGATATTCTAAAACTCTAACTATCAACGTTTGCTCATATTCCTTTATACTGGTAATTTCTCCATGATTTTTTTCTTTTTCATATTTAGGGCTTTCAAACTTCCAAACATATATTGATATTCATGAGACACAATTATCCTTTATCATGTGCAGATTTTATGTAAAATATTTCCAGGTTTTCTACATCAGATATCTAATGTATCTTTTACTGTATTAAGTTCCTTAAAGATCTTTCGATATTAACACAAAAATCCAGAAAAAAAGGAACCTTTGATTTTTATTTATCAAAATTGGATTAATTGATTCCCACATGATCACCATTAATTTTAAGTTAATAACACTAGTCAATTAGCATCCAATGCGTTGAAAATTAAATTTAAGAAATTCAATTATTTTTCACACCTTACCTCATGCTAAAATTTGTCTCGATTGCATTAAAAATCATAAAATTTGTTTGTTTGATTCTAAACATTGTCGACTTTATTTTCGCTGGTTATCTTTCTACGGCAGGAATAGACTTATGTTGAATTCATTGTTACGTTTTTTGTCAGGAAAATGAGTGGGACAAACCGTTTGAAATCAGACGGGCCATAAAGAAAATGATCCAGACTCGAGAAAGTGAGAGCCGAATGTGTCGATTCTGGACATCCAGAACTTTCCCGATATCCAAGGGCCAGACTTCATCTTGGATCTCTAGAGACATGACAAAGGTGTCTTTATCCATTTTTGTACTTTAAGAGACCTTTCTTCAATGCCAGTTATTCTTAATTATTTTGCATTGTTTTGGTGAAATAATAATATTAATGAATTATGCATTTTAATAGACATTTTTAAACGATTGTCAAAAGTCACATAACGTGTAAGTGACAGGAAGATAGATGGAACGGTTGTAAGCAGGGAAAAGTAGCCAGAGACGAGCTACGAGGGGAAGCAGGCAATGCGAGGAGAAAGACAGGAGAGTGCGCCGCGAGTCACGCTGGGGCTGAACAGAAGGAGTACCGCGGGACAGAAGCCAAGGGCGGGGTCGAAGAGACGGGCTGGCGGCGTCAACGAGACGGACAGCAGGGAAGAGCCCCGATGCGTAAAGAGAGCAGCATAGCATAGAGGAAAACGAAAAGGCAAGTAAGGGATCAGGGAGCAGAAGAACGAAGACAAGAGCGGGTGCAGAGCACAGAAAGGATCAGTGGTGTGAGTTCAGTGAAGGAGATCCAGGGCAGGAAAAAACCGGGAAGAGAACTGACAAAAGAGAAAGAAGGGGAGCACGGAGGGGAGGGAGCATCGGGGCCAACGGGGTAGTCACGACGGGACGGCGTAGGAGGAGGTGGTGGGGAGAACTAATAATGTTTTGGATCTTGGGATTTTAAAATATGCTGGGTTGACTAATAAAAATTATTTCCAAAGTATCTAAATATCATTTATTTTTTGGAAGTTCATAAAAATCCCTTCAATACTTTGTTTAACAAAGTGAATTAAATTAATAAAGTATTACTTTTAAAGGAAATAGTATTAAAAGTATAACGAGTCTCTTTGTGTGAACATGAAACCGAAGATTAAAATCTTAGTGTTTTCGTGATTTAATGATATTTGAATAATTTAAAACATTTTTGTTTAATATATCGTTTTTGATGATAAGAATTGTTCATCGAAAATTATGCTGAGAAGAATAAGAAATGTGATAACATTATAAATACAATGCAGATTAATGTTAGGATGAATTGATTCAACCTGCATCCTCCATGCTTTCTTACTGAACAGACTGAATTTATGGCATTTATATTGGAATCCAGTGAATGAGATGATCTGATTACCACCAAAATAAGAGTTAGTATGTTATTGAAGAAACATCAACAGAAAAGACTTACATCGAGTACGAAGATTTACGGATTAGAAATAAAAGATGCACTAAGTATTTTTATTTAGAATCCCGCTGATTCATCTATTAGAAAAGATCACTGCATTAGTATTACCAAATCGATTTTTAAAAAAGTCGTATAATTGGCAAAAGCCAATTTTCTAATAGTTTTCGTATTAAGTAAGGATACGTCTATGTTACATTATCTTAACGGGTACATGTTAAGTGACTCGATTGTGGACATTGATCACTCGATATAATGTGCATTATTAAGCATTATCTTTTAATAGAATGTTGTCTGAAATGGTCTCCCCAATCCGATACAACATTCAAATCGTAAATAGGATTTAAATATCTTTGTTAGAAAAAACAATTTGTAAACATCAATAATAAATATTGACAAATTGAAAGAAAGTATTCTAAAGTACCATTGATGTTTAGAATACATCAGAGGTACACACCGTTGTACACTGTCTTCTGAGATCAGCATGAAGTCTGGCCTGGGATGATCGGCCAGATAGTTCTAATATTCACATGCCACAGTACCTGAACATACATCTCCGGTCTTTATTCACTTAAAATTTGTCTAAAAAGTTCAATGCGGTCTTTATCTTCATTTGGTGCACACGTGCTTAGATTGAGACGGAATAGTTTTAAAAATCCACATACTTTAATTTTTCGAATACAAATTGCAATCTTTGGTTGGCGTTGGCTTGTTTCCATAAACAAAGAGCCAAATATGTTATATTTACATATTTATCAATATTGATAAGACATTAACGCAGTATGTCTTTTCTTTCGTGATAGGGATTTCCTGCCGAAACGCTCCCCAAAGAAAATGAGATAAAGACCAGAAGGTTTTTTTGAGGGGGAGTACACATAAAAGATACAGTCTGGTCTGTGTGTCACGTAAAATGAAACATAGACGCAGAGCATAACAGGTTCCGGAATTCTCATTATCTGTTGAAATTTCGTCGGGATCCAATTGGAAAAAAATTTAATTTATGTTACTTAGAATTTAATTCTTCTTAAGAATGTTCAAGTATTCTCAAAAACCGTAATCTAAAGTGATCTGCCGACAAGATGAGTAGGTAGCATAAACCTTTAAAAGTATTTCAGTAATCAGTGATGGATTAAAAATCTCAACATCATGAATTACAAATTTTGCTAAAACACTGAAAGAAATAAAGAGAATTGCCTTTTATCTTTGCTGAAGTCTTTTTGAATCATATATCAAAGATTTTCTTTAAGGGCCCATTCTTAGAGAAAGCAATTGTTCAAATATCTGATGTCCTAGGCAAAGGAATCTGTGGAATTTGAACAAATAGCATTAACTTCCGGTGCAATTGATTCGAATTTTAAACCCAGTAAATATAATAATGAGAGAGTTTAGAGAACATCAACTGAATAAAATTTGTTAGGTACTATGGAATGAAGGCCCACAAAATGGACTGGTACAAAATAATTGTTGATGAGAAAATAACTCGGATTATAAACTTAATAGTAATATGATTATACTAACCACCGCAAAAACTATTGTAAGTGAAAGGGATTTAGGAAAAAGATATCCAGAGCATAGATGAAATGTTGAGTATGGAAATTTAGTTTATATAAAATGAGTTCTATTTTTTTGTGAGTAATTAAAAGTTAATTTGAAAAGCTCGGTCAATTGACAAAAGTTGAGGCAAAAGTTTTTAGTTTTGTCTCTTGTAGATTGAGATGGAGAAATAAATGGTAGAATGAAATTGACGTATATAATATTACCAGTCTCTAATCCCTCCACGACCAGATCCCAGTACCCTCCAGCAGGGTCTCTGGCAAGACGGAATTTTTGCAGAGAAATTCGGATAACCGGCTTCTCACATTATCGACGAAGATAGCATGTGAGGCCTTCATGCCAGTAATCATCGACGGTCCTTGAGTCTTTTTCTTTGATCTTTTCAATTTTGCAGTGCCTATTCAAGTTTGCTGAACTCGGTTATGTCGATAATGCTCATAGTTTGTGATATTTTCTTAACTCTACATGTTGTATTTTATTATTATAACGTAAATAATGTATAGTAGATGAATATCTCACCTATCGTTATAACGAGATTTATATCCTTATAGTGGTTCGATATCATCAATTTTTTTATAATACGGTCACCGATACTAAATACTGTTATTTAATTAATAGAAAGATTCTTAAAAAATAATTAATTTACTAGTACTTGCTATCACATGTCTTTAATCTGTATTCAATATAGAATTGTTTATAGCTCCTTATCTTCAAGGTAGATAGTAAATAATAATATAATGAGGTAGATTACAATAGTGACTTTCTCTCTTATCATCTTAATAGATATTCATATTTAATAAGTATCTTCATGGGAACGAAGATTAATTTTTAACACCCGAACTTGCTGGCGATAATATCGGGTTAACCGTGTTTTCACAACTGGAGTGTACATGCACTTTTTTCAAAGTGAAGGCAGTATAAAATGGATTCAAACGGTATTTCTAAATCTCGTATAAAATTAATGAGAAAACTACTGGGATAATGCAATCTCAACATCATTAGAGAATAGACATATCAGTTATCAAACCTCCTACTTTTACACGTATTATTTGAACGAATTAACTATATAGTACCTGAAATGACTGAAGCGCTCAATACTACTTTCCGTTGCTCGCCGGTGGTGACCAGTTGCAAATAAGGAGCTTTTTCTGAGGTTAATTACAGCCATTTATACTTTATATTATTTTTAATTAAATGGCTGCTTATTACGATGGGTAATTATTGATCTAGTGCCAAATTCATGTAAAAATGTCTTTAGGCATATGGTGCAAAGCGAATTATTTCCAGATGATATGAAGCTTTCTTGTGAAGTGGGGTATGCATCCAGGAGTTTTTTGGTCTTCTTAGAATGTTGACGCTGCCTTCAGCGTTTCACGCAGGCCTTCCAGGGAGAAACTTCCTGAATATCGAGGGGATTTAATCGTCAAATTTTAATTGTAATATTTAAGTAAGTAACCTATGTGAATCCTCTGTATAAATTCATTATGGTAACTTAACAGTAATTTGATGAGTTGTAAATGATTTTTTAATAATCAGTAATATAATTTTTTCCGTTAAAAAATTGATTGATTTCAAAAAATATAATTTTTTAACGAAATGGGAAATTTTCCTTACAATTTAAATAAAAACAAAATTACAGAAAAATTAATATCGATTATTTGAAAAACAATTAGAATTATTTTATCGGAAGTAAATGATGATTGTATGATTGGCGGTAACCTCCAAAATCGCCTCCCAATTTGTGAGAGCTTCACGGGCATCACGGAACGAAATGGCCAGTTCTGGATATTTCGCTTCTTCAGCAATGTCAATAAGTTGTTCTAATTTCCCTTTTTTGTTCATTTTTTTCACAGCTAAGCGCATGTTGGACACGAAGTTCGTCAGGTGACAGAGTCGTCCAGGTCGATATCTATATAAATGACAGTCAGAATTTTTTTACCTATTCTTCGACGACGATGACTAAAATTTAAACATGCAGTTGACTAAAAGGATTATTTCCAAATATCGAAATATTTATTTTTATGTTTATAAAATCCTCAAAGTATTTTGTTTACAAGTGAATTAAAATATAAAAGAAATACTTTAAGATGAAAAGTCTTAGATAGCAATTTCTTTCTGTGTAATGAGACGAACAAAGAGAAAATCTAGTGTTTTCCTTATTTAATGATAATTGAATTAATTTAAACATGATAGCTTCGTTTTCACTGATGAAAGAATATTATCAATTTGATGCCATGGATAAAAGATGCCATGGATGCATGAAAAGAACATATGAACTATATCAAAATGAATACTGGTGGTGGAATAAGGATTGTGATACATTATAAATAAGACGAGTAATGTCAAATTGAAATGATTCGAACCTGTATCTCCCATGCTTCTTACGGAACAGACTGAACTTAGCATTCAGTGGATTCCAGAAACGAGAAAGATCCTGATAATCAAGAAAGTACGTTAAAAACAACAGAAGTGACTGACGATCTTACATTAGAAAGGAAATTACAGCATAGTCTTTTTATACGAAGCCCAACGGACCCAATCCAAAAGATTTTGCAATGTATTTCAAATACATTTTTAACTATTTGCGTACATTGGATGATCGACTTTTCTTTAAATAAAATTTTATATAGGATTATTCATAATATAAATCATTTAACAGTACATGTTAAGAGAATGTATGGCGGATTTTTGACACTCGTTTAAATTGTATTAAAAAATGCAACAATTCATTTTAAAATTGTTGTTTTAAAAAGGTTTACAAAATAAGTTCACTTGAAAAGTTAAAAATTAATTCGGTAAATATATTTCACAAACTACACATCAATAATATATATTTGACTACATTGAAAGAAAGGTATCTAAAGTACAAAAATGGGATAAGGACACACCTTTGTCACTGTCTTCTAGAGATTCCAGATGAAGTCTGGCCCTTGGATATCGGCCAGAAGTTCTGGATGTCCAGAAGCGACACATTCGGCTATTACTTCTCTTAGAAGGTCTGGATCATTTTTCTTCATGGCACCGTCTAGTTTCAGCGGAGTTTGTCCACGCTCAATTTCCTGACAAGCAAAATGTACCAATAATAACAACGCTAAGTCTTTTTCCTGTCGTTAGATAGCAGCAAAGATAAAGTGACAATGTGTACAATGAAAGCCAGACAAATATAATGGATTTAGGATCAATGGAAAATTAATTTTTAATTAGATATATTCTCTTTAAAATTTAGTATTCAACGCATTATGATTGGCCGAATGATAGGGATATTAACATTTAAAAAATATCATGTAATCAGTTGAGGGAAAATCTCCACATTGAATACAAATTTTTGCTAAAACATTAAAAAATCAGAGAATCCTTTATCTTTGCTGAGCTTTATCAATATCAAAGATTTCTTTAAGGCCTTATTTTTTAGAGAAAGCATAATTTCAAATATCTGATTTGCAAAACCTGTGAAATTTGAAATAAACTTCTGCATTTGATTGATGAAGAAATGAGATTGGTATTTAGGAACATCATGAATAAATGTGCAGATTATTAGGAAAGGCCAAAATATTCACAAAAAAAAAAATTTTGTTGATAAACATAAAACCAGTATTAAATATGTAGGATATATGTGAGAAGACAAAAGTTTAAAGTAATAAGTTTTAAAAAAATCCAGATATAAGAAAATTGATATGAAATTATATATCGATAATGATTTTTTAGAATTGCTTAAAAGTTCATGGGAAAAATTCCATCAATGACTAATTGATGTGCGAAACTTTGAATTATATTTATCGATTGGAGATGTGAAATAAAATGTAAATGAAATTGATATGATAATATCCCCATCTACTAACCTCCACGACAAATCCCATACCCTCCAGAGTGTCTCTGGCAAGACGGAGATCAGAGAAAGTTCCGGATAACCGGCTTCCTCACATTCAAGTATTGCCTCTCCAATTCGGGTTTGCTCTTGTTTTTTATTGCTGCCTTCAGTTGGGCACGAAGTGCGTCTGGTGTTTTCAGTCCTGGTTAACGTAATTAGTAATAAATATATTTTATAGTAACGAAAACATTTCTTCCGTTGATTTTATTAGAATAAAATCAGCTTACTAATGTCATGAACTGAACGATTCCATATATTATTCTACATGGTTATTACATTGAACTTATGTTTTTCTCCTCAAGTCATGAAATATTTAAACACGCCTTTTAATATGAATGAATAATAAGTATCTTCAGAATTAGTTTTTAAATGGAACGTGCACATTTTGTTAAAAAATGTGTCATCACTTACACAAAAGGAATATAAAAAAATCTCTAATTGATTTAACCGGTGGAAGAAAAAGATATTAACAATTGATTAATATATATATATAATATATAATATATATATATATTATTATATATATATATATATAATATAAGATAGTATTGAAAAAATATAGAGTATAGAAGGCTATTATCTAACCTCCTTTCCGCCTTCCAGTTTAAATAAGCTTCTCTGCATCATGGATGTCGGCATCAAGGCCAGGAAGGCCGACTGATATGCTTTCTTGAATGGTTGCATCCAGGAGTTTCTTGTCTTTAGATTTGAACGCTGCCTTCAGTCGTTCACGCAGACCTTCCAGGGAGAAACTTCCTGATAATCGAAAGGTGATTTAAATAGTCAGTTTCAATTGTAAGGATTAAGTAAGTAGCTATGTCAACTCTGTGTTTGAAATTTACTTACGACAACACAACAGTATTTTTATCAGTAATATTATTATTTACGTTAAAATATTGATGAATTTTCAAAAATAAATTCTTTTAGCGGATGAAAAATTTTCCTACTATTTATATGATATCCAATTACAGAAAATGAATGTTTGGTTATTGAAAGACTTTACTTTTATTTTATTTGAAATAAATGACGGATTGTATGATTGGCTAACTCCAAATCCGCCTCCCAATTTGTTGAGAGCTTCACGGGCGTCACGGAGATCGAACGCCAGTTCTGGATATTTTCGCTTCTTCAGCAATGTCGATAAGTTGTTCTAATTTCTTTCTGTCATTGTTTTTCACAGCTAGCGCAGTTGGTCACGAAGTGCGTCAGGTGACAGATCGTCCAGGTCGATATCTATATAAATTGACAGTCAGAAATGGTTTACCTATTCTTCGACGACGATGACTAAAAATTAAAACATGCAGTTGACTAAAAAGAATTATTTCCAAATATCAAAATATGATTTATTTTTGGAAGCTTATAAAATCCATCAAAGTACTTTATTTACAAGTGAATTAAAAATAATAAGATATACTTTAAAATGAAAGTATCAAAAATGGCAAGTCTCTTTCTGTGAAATAAAACTGAACAAAGAAAATCTTTGTGCTTCCGTTATTTAATGATAATCAAAATGATTTAAACATTATTGTATGTTTCGTTTTCACTATTATCGATTAATGCCATGCATCTATGTATGAAAAGATCGTATAAACCTATATCAAAATTAATGCTGATTGTGATAAGATTATAAAGTAAATGAGTAATGTCAGATGAAATGATTCGAACCTGTATCTCCATGCCTTACGGAATAGACTAACTTAGGCATTTTCATATGGATTCCAGGGAACGAGAACGATCCTAATAATCAAAATAAATTTCATGTTTCAAGAAACACTACAGAAAAGATGGAATCGAGGACGAAGATCTTAAATCAGACAGAAATTGCAGCATAGTCTTTTTATTCGAATCCCCACGTACACCAATCCGAATGATTTTGCAATGTATTTCAAATAATGTTTTAGAAATTCACGTACATTGGATAAAGAGATATTTTAAATAGAATGTTTAAATATAGGATTACGTCATAATATAAATCATTCAATGGTACATGTTAAAAGTCTGTATTGCTGATTTGACAATCGTTTAAATGGTATTATTAAATGCAATAATTCATTAATAATTATTGTTTATTTCCAACCACATGCATCAATAATTTAAGAATAACTGCATTGAAAGAAAGGTATCTTAAAGTACAAAAATGGATAAAGACACACCTTTGTCACTGTCTTCTAGAGATTCCAGATGAAGTCTGGCCCCTTGGATATCGGGCAAAAGTTCTGGATGTCCAGAAGCGACACATTCGGCTATCACTTTCTCTAGAAGGTCTGGATCATTTTTCTTTATGGCACCGTCTAGTTTCAAACGGGTTTGTCCACACTCAATTTCCTGACAATCAAAACGTACCAATGATAACAACATTAAGTCTATTCCTGCCGTCAGAAAGATAACAGCGAAAATAAAGTGACAATGTGTAGAATACAAACCAGACAAATTTTATGGATTTTTTTATGCAATCGAGACAACTGTTAGCAATTGATGGTAAGTGTGAAATAATATGATTTTCCTTAAAATTTATGTTTCAAAACGCATTGGATTGCCTAATTGATAGGTTATTAACCTTAAAATTAATGTGATCATGTGGGAATCAATTAATTCAATGTTTGATAAATCAAATCAAAGGATTCCTTTTCTTTGCTGAGATTTTGTTTAATATCAAAGATTTCTTTAAGGACTTTAATATCAGAGAAAGCATAATTTAGATATCTGATGTAAAAAACCTTGAAAATTTTACATAAAATTCTGCATTCAGTCGATAAAGGAATAAAATTGCTGTTCATGAATATCATATATAAATGTTTGGAATGTTGGGAAAGCCCTAAATATGAAAAAAGAAAAAAAAAATCATGGAGAAAATTAAACCAGTTATTAAATATGAAGGATATCTGAGGCAAAACGTGAAAGTTAGAGGTTTAAGGGAATATCCACTGATAAAGAAATTGGTATGGAAATGCATATTTGCAAATGATTTTTTTATGATTACTTAAAAGTTAATTTGAAAATTCTGTTCATAACAAAAATATACATGCAAATGTTTATGTTTATATTTGTTGATTAAGATTAGAAATAAAATGTAAATGAAACTGAAATGATAATATCCCTTCTACTAACCTCCACGCCCAAATCCCATACCGTCCAGAGTGTCTCTGGCAAGACGGAGATCGAGAGAAAGTTCCGGATATCCGGCTTCCTCGCATTCAAGGATGGCCTCTCCAATTTCTGGTTGCTTTTGTTTTTGATTGGCTGCCTTCAGTGGGCACGAAGTGCGTCTGGTGTTTTCAATCCTGATTAACGTAATTAGTAATAAGATATATTTTATTTAGTAACGGAGTAAGATTTTGATTTGGAGTCTTGTAAAATAATAATCACTGTATTAACTTTTTAAAGGTAATTTTGATTTAATTGATCTATTTGTTTATTAGATAAAACTTATAATTATGTTATAAATTAATTAAACATGTAAACAAATACGTTTTTTAAAATTGTCACTCTGATGTGTATATTTTCGTTAAGAATTAGACATCCCTTTTTTCCTGAAATTTATGAGAAATATCTGTTGGAACATGACATTAGGAATTCATTATCATACAATAATACGTAAAAAGCAAAATGATTTAGTTAATAATTCAGAGTTTAGAAGAATGTATTCTAACTCCCTTTGCCGCCTTCCAGTTTAAATAAGGCATTCTCTGGCATCATGGATGTCGGCATCAAGGCCAGGAAGGCCGACATATGCTCTCTTGAATGGTTGCATCCAGGAGTTTTTTGTCTTTAGATTTAACGCTGCCCTCAGTCGTTCACGCAGGCCTTCCAGGGAGAAACTCCTGATAATTGAAAGGCGATTTTATCGTCAATTTGATTTGTAAAAAATGAAATAAATAGCTATGTTCAATTATATATTGAAATTTCACTTGTATAATCTCAACAGGAAATGATCAGTAGTAATCAATATTTTCCGTATAATAATAGTACTATTATGATATTATTACATACGTTTAATGTTTGATGATTATTTAAATTGAATACTCTTTACAAATATGAATGATTTCCTTAAAAATTAATAGAATACCAATCACTAAAAATTGAATATGGATAATTTGAATAAAATGTACACTTGGTATCGATATAAATGACTGATTGTATGATTGGCTAACCTCCAAATCCGCCTTCCATTTTGTTGAGAGCTTCACGGGCGTCACGGAAGATCGAACGCCAGTTTCTGGATATTTCGCTTCTTCAGCCAATTGTCAATTAAAAAAGTTGTTTTTTTTTCTTTTAATTTCTTTCTCTGTCATGTGTCTATCACGGCTAGGCGCAAAGTTGGCTCACGAGTGCTCAGGGAACAGATCGTCCAGGTCGATATCTATGAAAATGGACAGTCAGAACTTTCTTTACCTATTCTTTTGACGATGAAATAATATATTCAAGACAACGCAGTTTTTGATTACAAAAAATTTCTTCAATTAACGGAGCTTCCACTTCATTTTAATGCTTATAATTCCTTTTTTTGTTAGAAATGAATTTGATATAATATGGAAATACATTACACATGAATATATTGAACAAATCTGCTTCTGGAAATAAACCGAATGACGAGCATACGAATTGTTTATTATTTTTATAATCATCAGTTCATTATGTCTTATTTCGCATTTCAAATGCCCGATGAAAATTTCTATCATTGATTGCCACTAAGCTACCTGTGAAGAATGTCGTATGAAAATATTATCAAAGTTTCAATAACTAAGTTAATAAAGATTTGATATGTTTTGCTTTATTAATTCAATAATTTAACAATATTTCGATTGAAGACGCACGTAGTGAAGAATTTCAATCAAGTTTAATACTGATGCGAATTAAAGATCGACATATCATTATAACAGTAAATGACGAAATGAGAAATGTCAGATGAGAACAATTCGACCGTTATCTCCCATGGCTTTCTTACGGAACAGACTGGAATTTAGGCATTTCATATGGAATCCAGGGAATGAGAATGATTTTTTTTCCTGATAACCAAAATAACATTATTATGTTTTCAAGAACATTGCAGAAAAAGACGGAATCGATGAACAAAGGTCTTAGCGTTCATTATACATGAGCATAAAGTTTTTCCATTCAAATCACCATCCATCTCAATCAGAAATATTATACTAGAATATATTTTGAAATGAATTTTCAAACATTTACTTACATCTTGAATGAAGCACGTTTTTGTAAAATATTGCTTAAATATAGAATTAAAAACTTATATAAATCAGTGACATTAAGTATTAAGCAAACTGAATAGTTGATGTTCGCACATTCTTAATATTATTCAATTGAATAATTTCTCTTATTTTAAAAGATTTCCCAAAATATGTTTTTGATTAAAACGTTAAGGAGATTACAATCATTAATTAATAATGTTTACCACCGTACACAACAATGGATTTAAGACTACCTACATTGTAGGGAAGTTATGTAAAATACTGAAATGAAGAGGACAAACCATTTTGTCACTTCTTTCTAAGATTCAGATAATTCTCGGCCCCTTGGTATCGGGCAGAAGTTCTGGATGTCCAGAACAACACATTCGGCTATTACTTTCTCTAGAAGGTCTGAGATCGTTTTTCTTCATCTGCACCGTACATAGATTTCAGAACGTAGTTTGTCCACACTCAATTTTCTGAGCAAGCAAAACAACCCAATCATAAAACGCTAAGTCTATTCCTACCATCAAACGGAATAGTAAGTAAAGATTATAAGATGTATATATGTAGAATAAAAAGATTTAAAGCGATGATGTTAAAGGAAAATGATAAAAGTATTATGAAAGACCAAAATAGAGAGATAAATGTGATTAAATGTGAAAAACCAGACAAGTTATAGATACTCATGATCAATGAAAAATTACCAATTATCTTCAACATAAGGAACATTGAGTAGGGAAATTCATATTATATAAATGATTTTAAGGAATGCATGACAAAAATAGACAAAATATTTTTTGATGTCGATAGAAATGAAGAATATAAACGAAAAAGAATATCAATGGTTATGATATCCCATCTACTAACCTCCACGCCCAAATCACCAAATACCCTACAGAGATTGATCTCTGGCAAGACGAGAGATCGAGAGAAAGTTCGGAAATAACCGGCTTCCTCAAGCATTCAAGAATGCCTTCATCCCAATTCATAGCCGTTTCTTGTGTTATTGCGCCTTCAAGTCAGGGCACGAATTCTCATGATGATCTTCTACAGCACTAAATAAGGAAACAATGCTCACACCACAGCCATGCAGGACTTTTTCGATAGTACATTGAACTATAGATTTTCCCAGAAGTATAGATCTAAAGGGGAAATTAGTACAAGAAAGAACTCATCGGTCTAAACGGAATTGGAATTAATATTTATGCGGTCTTTTAACATGATTTTAATTACCAATTAGTGCTCAATAAATCATCTACTCGCAACATAAATAAGACAAAGCTCACACCACAGACCCAGAGACTGTGTCCGTAGTACATTGACTATAGATTGTCCCAGGGTTTAATCTAAAGGAGAAATTGTACAAGAAGAGTGACTCTATTCGGTCTAACGGAATTGTGTTTGTGCGTTTTTTACAATGATTTTATATTACCAATGTGTCATAACTCTCTCATTCGCAACTAAATTAAGGAACAATGCTAACACCACAGCCATGAAGGAAATCTGTCCGTAGTACATTGAACTATAGATTTGTCCCCAGGAGTTAGATCTAAAGGGAATTGGTACAAGAAAGACTCTATCGGGTCTAAACGGAATTGTGTTTTTGTGTTTCTTTTAACAAATTTTAATTACATTGTGCTCATAAATCTCTACTCGAACTAAATAAGGACAATGCTCACACAAGCCAATAGGACAATCTTCCGTAGAGATACAATTGAACTGTAGATTCTGTCCCCTAGGAGTAGATTCTAAAGGGGAAATTGGACACGAACAGAACTCTATCGCGTCTAAACGGAATGGTGTTTTGCGGTCTTTGACAATGATTTTATTACCAATTGTGCTCAAAATGTCTACTCGCAACTAAAATAAGGAACAATAGACATCACACCACAAGCATGGGAGGACATCTCCGTCATCTCTCTACCTATTTTT
>CM042177.1:14747385-14754885 GCA_023376005.1 Doryteuthis pealeii
TACTTTATATTACTTTTCATCTATTATCTATACCTATATACTCTTGTACCACAATTCGTTTCACCTGTTGACTTCGTTGTGTGATCCGCCATTTTGAACTCGTGGCTCAGATAATAGTAGGTTAGCGGAGAAAGTGAGTCTCTACACCTTAAAGCGACCATTATTACAGTTTCTTTCTTAAATAAATAAATATCGACCAAGAGATCCTAAAAAAAACAACATTAAAACCACTTTGTAAGATTTTTAAGGAAGGTTGAACCCTTAATTTTCTATCGTCACTTGCGCGTTAGTCTGCTTCATAAAGATTGTACTTCACACTAGCAAAATACAATTTCATTCATTCTCCTTCTCTCTCTCTCTCTCTTATCTCTCTCTCGCTCTCGTCTCTCCTCTTCTCTCTCTCTCTGTACAATGCATTGAGGAAACTACAACATATATAACGAGGGGGTAATCAAAATATACATAGGCAAGGGGGAAAGTGATAGCCAGAATGGTTGAAGTAAGAGACGTGTCAGGTTTTTTGACATAATTGTGCAATAATTATTCTGTAACTATTTCATTGAACCTCTCATTAAAACACCTACTTTCTTCAAACATAATTCAAGTTCTTAAAAGTAAGGAATAATTCCAGCTATAACTTCCGTGTCATTAAAACTACAACTAAACAGTAAAAAAAAGCGCTCTTTATGGAGACAAACATGTGATTCGGCTCAGCTAGTAATAGATTACTAGAATAATGAATTCTGGGAGAAGGAAAACTCTAAACCCGCTAAACTCCTCTTAATAGTTTCTCCCCCTTCATACATAACCTTTTTACCGTCCAACTATTTCTAAACGAACAGCATGCATTGACGGAACACTTGAACGCTGACTTCGGTGCGCACAAACGATGATTCTTTTTGCCGTCGCTTCTCGTACCTCTTGTCATGCCTCTCATTGGATCCGATTTACGTTCTGCGTTAAAATCCCGATGTAAAAATCACGTCCGGTTCGCCAAAAAAGAGTACAATCAGTTCTCTTCTGTTTCATGACTCTTGTGTTCTCTACTACCTCCTTATCTCTTCTCATCTTACTTTCCTCTCGTCCTTTTTCTCTCCGGCTCTCACTTTTTCTCTCCTTCCTCTCCTTTCCACCTTCTTTTCTTCACCCCTTTCTCTCCTTCTTTCTCTCACCCCTTTCCTCCTTCTTTCTTCCTCCCTTTCTCGTCCCTTTTTTCTTCTCATCACCCCTTCTCTCCCTCTTTTTCCTCCACCCCTTTCTCTCCTTCCTTTTTTGATCTCCTTCTTTGTTTCTCTCCCTTTCTCCCTCTTCTCCCACTCCCCCTCGCTTCTCTACCCTTTCTCCTTTCTCTTTCTCTTTCTGTCTTCCCCCCCCTTCTCACCCCACCCCGTCACCCCTTCAAAAAACTCGGTCTGGGTTCTAAGATCTCTTCCATCTCTTTTTGTTTTGGTTGGGCGATTTTGCTTGGGTCACTATTTTCTACCTTCTTTTTCTTTGACACCTTAGGGAGGAATAATATTTAAAAAAAAAAAAAAAAACTTTAAAAAAAAAACGAGCAGGACCTCACGATACTTTATGATCATTATTCTTTTTCATCTCCAATTTTCATTTTTTCAACGGGAAAGAAGAAAAAAAAAAATCAATGACAATAAACTAACCATTCGCATCTCTTCCCTTTCCCGGCAAAATTTCAACCCGATAAGCCTCCAATATTTCCTTTTCTTTTTTTTGTTTTCGTTGTCATATTCCGTCGTTTCCCAGTTTTCTTTCAATTTTTCTTCCTTTTCTTGTTTTCATCTAAACTTTTCCATTTTGGCTGCGCTCAGCAATTTTATCAGGCTTGTTGTGCTGGGGGCAGCAGTTTTTTTTTTTTCCTTCTCCTTCCTTTCCAAATATGGCGTTTTCTGACACGGCGTTACCTTAAACGAATCTCCGTTTCTTCTTGAGCCGCCGCAGGTGATCGGGCTCCCTCTCCTCCCGTCTGCTCGAATTCTTTCCTTTTTTGATTTGAATTCCTCACAATATAATCTTTCTTTTCTCTCTCCTCTCTCTTTCTCTTCTTCTCTTCTCATCTCTCTCTGTCTCTTGTCTTATGTCTTTTCTTCATTCTCTCTCTCTTACTGGTATGTACTGCTTTTGATTTTCTCTTCTGATTTTAAGACGAAGCTTTCACAGCACCTAGCCCCACCCCTGTTATTTGAAATATATTTTTCTTCTCTTCTCTCTCCCTCTTTCTCTTCCTCTTTCCCTTTCTTTTTGACAGTACTTGACACACTTTCTCTATGTCTGTCTGTCTTCTGCTTTGACCATGTTCTTCTTTCTCCTTCTCTCCTCGTCTTTATGTTTTCTTCTCTCAAAACCCTTTTCCTTGTTATCTCGTGCGTTTCCCTTTCCTTTCTCCTTCTGGGATCTTTGACAGCCTACTCTACCCTGTTTTTGAAAATATCCCGACCACTCTCTCACTATCGACAACTTTGATTTCTCTTTTCCCTTTTTGATTGAACTCACTTTCTCTTGATTTGTCCTGTCTCTTTATACTTTTTGACATATTTTCTCGTCTTCCTCTCTCTTTCTCCTCTCTTTATCTTCCTCGCTCATTCACTCTGATTTAACATGTTTTCTCCCCTCTGTTTTGCTTTCTTCTCTTCTCTTCTCTACTTCCTCTCCTCCCCTGATTAAAAACGTTCCCTCTCTCCTCTCTCTTGTTTTGCACTTTCCTCCTCACCTCCCTCTCTGTCTATCTAATCCCTTCTCGCACTGACTTCCTCCCTGCTCTCTCTCTCATCATACTCTTCTGCTCTCACTCCTCTGATTTTTAAAACATGTTTTCCTCCCCACTCTCTTGTTTTGCTTTCTTCTCTTCTCTCTCCTCCTCTTTCACCCGTTTATTTAAATTCTCGCTCTCTTTACTTTTCTCTTCTTTCTTTCCATATTCACACACCTTCAGTATCACCCCACCCCACCGTTGTGCAGTGTGGGTGGTAGTGACATGCACATCGAAATGTGCAGTACATGCGTACCCCAGTCACGCATCCAACCTCAAGAGGCGGGTAGAGGGGGGGACTCTTACCGAAGAATGTAGAATGCACAAGGAATGAAAGCAAAACACCAGAAACATCCCCCCTCCCGTTCCACACTCTCCATCCTCAAAGCCAGTGGGATGGGATGGGGAGTAGCAGGACAAAAATAGTCTTTTTGATTATAGAATTGGCCGGACTACTTAAGTGGTTATTTAAAAATTATTTATAAGTGTCAAACTCTCTATTATTTTAAAATCTTTTTCATTAATATCAATATGTGTATCGGTTTGTTGCAGTGTTTGTATGTGTGTTTCCTTGTATTGATATTTGGGACAGAGTGTATGTTTCTGTGTGCATTTTTTGTATGCTTGTGTTAGTTTTTGTTGTACGAGTTTGTTTATGTGTGTGTGTCCATCTTCGTTTTTGTATGTGTGTGTGTGTCCATCTTCGTTTTTTTGTGTGTGTCCATTAGTGTATGTGTTTGTCAATGTTCATTTGTGTGGGTGAATTTTAAAAAAAGATGTATTTTCATTTATTTTTATTTTTTTGTGTTCGTTCTTGTTTGCTTATAATTGTGTGTGTGTCCCATCTTTTGGTGGTAGAAGGTATTTTTGGTGATGCTGATAGCTTTTTGATTTAATGCGTCCTGGGATGCTCATGTTTGCTTTGAATGAGTCCCCGGGAAAATTTATGGGTCCCAACTAAAGTTTCTTAATAGAAACTACATAGTAACCAATCCTGTGTAATTCGTTTTGAAGAAACTATTGAAATGTATTTACAGTTAGCTTGAAATGGTGAGGGAAGAAAAAAGAAAAACACTGGGACGCATGGATCTGATTTTACTGAGTCCTTTTAGATTTTTTTGCGTCAGGGACACAGGACTTGTGCCTATAAGCATATCTGTGTGTCTTTAAATTCCACTTTCACGTACTAAATTGTACTGGAATACGACAAAAAGGCAGTACCGTTTGAAAAGGAATCATTGTTCATCTCAGAGTATCGTCCCCTTTTCTGTCCTTAAAAAGTATTCAAAATTCTTTATTTCTTCAGATAGAAAAAAAAACACAGCACAAATTCTACAGACATAGATTCCATTATCTATGATAAAAGGAATCGCCTATCAATTTCCTTTTACTTAGCTTAGTTCAGCACAAGGCCACAAGTATGGGGCGCCCAATAAGAATCGAACTCATAATGGCCAGCTAACCTATCTCATTAAACCATCCCACTACAAAAATTGCATGTGTGAAAAATAAAGTAATTTAGCAACGTTAGCCAGAGTTAAGCGATGACCGTTCAATGCTTAATTTAGTGACCACTTAAGCAACAACAGGTACTGTAAACTAATCTGAATTCTTTGTTTATCAAAATTAGTTGATTCAGCAATAAATGACCGGAATGGGTGTTGATATGCCGGAAAACAAAACCAACCAATGTTAGAAGTATGGGGCACCTTGTGAGAATCAAACCCCCCCTAACCATTACACCACGTGAGGGCGCCAAGTTACTTTTTCATAGTTAATTCGATTTCGTCATGCTACTTATTTATTTTATCCACTGTAAGTAAAAGAGTAAGTAAAGTCGTCAGGGTGACCTAAAGTAGGTACTAGCCAGATAGTGAGGGAGTCTATTCCCTATTCACTAGCGCTAGACCTACGAGATTGTTTTTTCAGCGTCTGAGGTGGAGCGCCACACCTACTATCAGCTCTTCACTTTACCACACAGATCCCTGTGCTTCTCATACGCCGAGTTAGCGAGGGCCGGTATTGAAACAAGGAACTTTGTGGTTCCCAGCCGAACACTCTACCGACTGAGCTAAACCGGCCCTTATAAGGGTCAGTTTATCCACTGTACCAGGAGGTATAACTATCACTGCTTGACATAGGGATTGAACCCATGACTACAAGATAACATTTTGTATATCGAACAGGGATATTTTTCTTGCAACAAAATTAAAGTAAAAGGTGGTCCCAATAATACCTTAGCTACGATGGCATTCTTCTTTTGAGGTGTCTCGGGTATCAGCCCGGGGTTGAAGGACAATCTTCTGATGTCCATTTATTTATTTGCCTCGTTGCAAATGAATTGGTGTCTGCTATTACTTAACCAGGGTGTTGAAATGAGATTGTATACTGTTGGTTTAAACAACAGCAACAACTACTAAATAAGCACAACTAAACTGGTGCCCAAAGCAGCTGGTCTTTATGGAACTCAGGAATACTCCATTCATGAATTTGGGTGAATCATTTCCTTGAGTGCTGATTAGCTGCTTGGTTTCAGTGGTGTTATGGTGCCAGATAAATAAACTGGCATTCTACTCTAGGCCTGCGACAATGCAAGATTCGTATTGAGTTGGGGCTTACTTGTTGCCTTATCTACAAATTCGACGGTAATTTGAATATTGCTTCTAGACAGTTTTTTTTTTTTCAATACGTTGCTACTTTTTCTGCTCGGTCACCTGAATGGATATGGAAGTATAGCTTGTATGCTGATTCTTTTAGTTTTCTGATATTCTGATGTTGTTTTATATATGCAATTCTAACTTCATTGTGCAGGAATGGGAAAACTCACTTTAGTTTTCCTTCATACATGATCAGCTATGCCTAATTTCGTAATCTCTCGAAGTTTGTTAACAAGTATACGTTTTTATAAAAGCTTATCAACCTTTCCAGGTGCCACCCTTTATTCACCGTTAACCAACCTCTTATGAAAGGATCCCTTGTACCAGAAGGACTCCGGAAAAGACTTTAGTCCTCATTGCTTTAAAATTTCTGGTCTTCTGTGTGAGAATAGTTTTTTGACAAAATATCAAAGATATTGAATAATTCAATGAAAAAAATAAGCCATTAAATCAGCAGACCAGTTCATATACCTCGGTAGCAATATCTCATCTACTGAAAGCGATGTCAACATAAGCATAGACAAAGCATCTACCGCTATTGATAGGTTATAGGTCATATGGACATCAATAACTTGGTTATTGTCATGAAATTCCGGATTTATATTTTGGGTTCAGCGGTTTGAGTAGCAGGAAATATATATCAATGTTCTCTTTGACTACTGGACTGGGGATAGCTGGTGTTCATACCCACTAGATTTTGGCGGCAAAATAGAAAAAAAATTTGGGTCATTTTCTAGGACTGAGTAATTCTATTTTTTGATTTGATGAAAATACTTGTGTCTTAGAGACCATTACAACGTAAATAAAAGTTGAAACTTTAGCAGGGCTTCAAATATGTACGTCTACCATTGTGCCTATTACCTTTCTCCCCTCACCCCAGCTAAGTCTCACGTTTTAATCTAATGCCGGTCTCTCTCTCTCTGGAAACAGTTTGTAATAAAAATTATCTTTCTTATCTAGTCCTATTTACGAGAGGACGGACGTACATGCATTATTTTCTTTTTTTTTTTTTAAAGACGATTCTTATAGTTAGATATTACTTGGTTTAATGGGTTGAATTTTGTTTGAAACGATAAAAGATACAAACGAAGAACTCCCCCTCTCTTTCTATCTCTCTCTCTCACACTTTTTTCTCTCTCTTTCTCTTTCTATCTCTATTTCTCTCTCCCCCCTCTCTCTCTCTGCTTTTTAAGACGATTCTTGTAGTTAGATATTACTTTGTTTAATGGGTTAAATTTTGTTTGAAACGATAAAACAAGCAAAGGAAAAACCTCCTCCCCCTCTCTCTCTGTCTCTCTTTCTCTCTGTCTCTCTCTCTCTCTCTCTGCTTCGTGCATTGACGTCAATCCAATTTTGTAAGGTTGTTTAAACATGGCCGGAATTAATCTCGACAGTGAAACGTCAATAAATTGATGACTTGGTAGTTTGCAACATGTCACTCTCTACGTATGCACACACAAACACTCGTAGGAGATTCGCTTAGCGTTATCGCCATCGTCGTAGGGAATAGGATGGGCGACACAAGTTAAAATCCTGGACGAGGCTGTTTGCGTTTCATTTTGCGTTAATGCCCTTGGTAGGGGTTGGAATCCATTTGTTTCCCCACACCCAGTTACAGGTTGGACAGACTAGACTCTTTAACCTTGGCAAGGCAGCCAGTCTAGGAGAAGGAAAACTGAATTCAAACCAACTGTACTCCACTTGAAATTTAGCTTGTGTCACATTCTGCCCGTGAATAAGGCTTTAGTAAACATATATATATATATATATATATATCCAAATGACTGATTGTGAGGGATGATTCTATTGGTAATCTTCACAATTTCACTGTGTAACCATATTGTATGCTTTTGTAGGTGCAGACATATAACCCATACAAGGATTTTTATGAATCCCTAAAGAGAGCGCAATGTATAATAATCAATAAATTAGGTTATATACGGAGTAATATTTAACTTTCAAAGAAAGAAAAAGAATTCTTTCTTTGAAAGTTATATATATATATATATATATATATATATATATATATAGTTTGATCGGCTATTTTTTTGTTTGTGTATATTTGTATATTTACGTATG
>CM042177.1:14759885-14777305 GCA_023376005.1 Doryteuthis pealeii
GTGTATAGGCTGATCAATGGTTTCTTTTGCTCAATTAAAAGCCATTTTCCTATATTCAAACATTCTCTTTAAGATTTGTAAGCAATTTAAGGGTAGACATATTTGTTAGCTGACCTTAATAGAAAAGTGTACAACTGTTGCTGAACTGTGTGAACTCAATTCTGATTGGTTGATTGGTTTTACAGTGTGTCGCTTTTTGAGTTATTTTAATGCCCAAATCCGTTCAATAATTAATGCTTTTCATTCATATACAAAGATATATCTTCGCTATCGTTATAAACAGGTAAATAGTCCATTATCACAAAAAGTCAAAATTTGACCACCCCCCTAACAGGTACCCGTATTCGGGGTGAACCTGAGAGAATGTGTACGAGGTATGACAGAAAAGTTCTGACATATTTCGCATTTTTCGATGTGAGGGACATCGTCCACTGCGAGTTCTTGCCACATGGCCAGACTAGCATGTCTACAAAAAGATACAGCGGCGTTTGCTTCGTTCAGTGCGCGAGAAGAGGCGAGAGATATGGCAGGACAACTCGTGTGTGCTTCACCATGACAACGCACTTGCCCACACTACTCTGAGTATCCGAAAGTTCCTGGTCCAGAAGAACTTCACTGTGTGTGCTAGAGTAACCTCCTTACTCACCCGACCTGGCTCTACGTAATTTTTTCCTCTTCCTCAAGCTCAAGGGTGGGGGGCATTAAGGGAACCCGTTTTGAGGATGTGCACGGCATCAAAAGGGCCTTGCCGACAGGGCTACAGAGAATTCCGGAAGAATCCTTCCGGGAGTGCGTGCAAGCATGGCAGAGAAGGATAGAAAAGTATATTAGATTTCAGTAGGGTGGGGTGGGGTGGATTACTTTGAAGGAGCTAACTTGTAGTTTGTAGTTTGGATTTGAAATGATTTTTGTGACGCCAGTTTTGGACTTTTTCTGACATATCTCGTATATCCAATTCCTCTGCAACAAGCAGGGTGTGACACGAAGTTATTTTTAAAGTGAAGTACAGGTTGTTTGAATTTAGAGTTTTCTTTTTCCTAGACTGGTTGTCTTGTCAATACCAAAGTACCCAGTCTGCCTTACTATTTATCCATAACTAAAGAGGGGATATGCATTCCTATATTTCACAAGGGCATTAGTAAGAAGTGAAACGCAAACAGCCTCGTACGGGATTTGAACTCTGGTAATCGATACCATTTCCTATAATAGTAACCGTTACGCTAAGCGCACCTCCTGGGAGTAATGTCAACGAAAGGATTATTTAACACTCTCCAAAGATCCAGGACAAGAGACTCACCGTATGGAGTTCACTGTTATACACAAGATGTATTTTTTTAGGGAGTAGTGTCTTAACCCTCTGTAAGGGGTACAGTACACGTGTACTAGGCCCAGTCAACAGGGAGACCCCCAGTGGTGTCTTAACCCTCTGTAGGGGGTACAGTACATGTGTACTAGGCCCAGTCAACAGGGAGGCCCCCAGTTAGTGTCAAACTCTGACTCTTCTATTTAGACATCACTATGTGAAATAATAAATGTACTAATTTTTTAAAGTATCCAACTTAAGGCATTTCATCACTGCCAGTGCTGCAAATGACTTTTTAAATTTGATGTTCTGCTAGATGCCCCTCCCCCCCATCTTATATTTGCAGCATACACTTTTTTTTTTACACTCATCACCTTCTCTGACTTTGCATTTCCCATCTGTTGTTATTGCAAAGCGTTAAAAAATAACAGCGGATTGTGTTGACACTTTTATGACATTGCATATGGGCTTCGTGGGCTTTGCTTTGACTAGTATAGAATACTTAATTATAATATACTATACCGTGAAATTTCCAAAGAAACTTAATTCAAACATATATATATATATATATATAATATATATATATATATATTAGCAGCGACTACCTGGCGTCGCCTGGGTAGAGGGAGATTTTTAAAAGTTAGTCCCGCAGATCCATTATTACTGAATCGTGAGTTGATCTCCTCGTGGGATGCCCCATTTAAATCCCTATGTAAAAAAAAAGACCTTGCATTGATCTAGCTCCTACAAAAAGAAATGCTAATGTCTACTATCTAAAATATTAAATGAAAAAAAAAATCCATACTGTTATCATTTAAATTTTATTTTTTAATTATCTTCACGAATATAAATCAAATCTCTATTATTTTTTGCTAAAAAACCAAGCCCTGGTGATATTTAATATATATATATATATATATATATATATATATATATATATATGACTTCAATTAAGCACATAATCTCCTAAAAATTGTCGGCTATCGCCATCTCAAACAGATTGTTTGTCTGCTTCATACTGTCGTGCCGTAAGTCAACCAAAAAAGTGCGATATATACATCAGTTTAAAAATAAACGAGAATTCTCGGTAGCCAGCTCGGTGTAATGGTCAGAGTCTCCGCTTGTCAGCCTGACAGGTAGTTCAAATCACGCACAAAGCACTGTCCTGTCTATAACTCTGCTGATGAGGCCTAATAGGCTGAAATGTACATACAGAGATTGACTTTTCTCGATTTGTTTATGCCTTACATTTAAACCAATGTGCACGCCTAATTCATTTAATTATAACTAATTAATTTACAAATTAGGTATGACTTCAATTAAGCACATAATCTCCTAAAAATTGTCGGCTATCGCCATCTCAAACAGATTGTTTGTCTACTTCATATATATATATATATATATATATATATATTATTAATGTGTATGGTTGCACTAGTATACTAGAAAAGTAATAGTAATCCAACGTACAGTGTTATTAGAAGAGTGCTCAATATCTGTGATAGAGCGTTGATAGTTCAATGAGAAATCAAAACAAATAAAAGTTTTTGCTTTTATTTATTTAATTACGGGAACGGTATTACAACCAGCGGTTTCTTGCTTAGAGCATTCATCGGGTAATATATATATATATATATATATATTTACTTTATCGTTAATTGTCTTATTTTCGAAGTTTCCTCCGGACATATAGATACACACAGCCTCCTTTATATATAATATATATATATATATATATTATATATATATATATATATATAATGTAGTAATTAATTATAATTTGTCTGAATTTTTTAGATGATGCTTGATGATTTGTATTATTTGGATTTTTCGGGCTGTTGTCCTCATCTTTATGGTTATACACACAACGTTTCAGCTGATATGCCCTCCTGGCTTCTTCAGGTGTTTCTTGTCGGATTTTTGAGTTGATGCTTGATAATTTGTATCATTCGTATTCTTCGGACTTTTCTCCTCATCTTTATTCTTATATAAACAACGTTTAGGTCGATAACTCTCCGGCCTTCTTTGGGTGTTTCTTGTCAAATTTTTGAGGTGAGGCTTGATGGTTTTGTATCATTTTGATTTTTCGGACTGTTGTTCTCATCTTTATTGTTATATACATAACGTTTCAGCCGACGTGTCCGGCCTTCTTTAAGTATTTCTTGTCGAACTCTGGAACCTACTCGTCGTAATCAAGAGCTTGCATGGAACTTCGAACAGAACCTTTTATTCAATGCACCGGCGTAGGCTGTTCTCATTCCGCTGCGAATACATGGTGCAACAGATATAAGGGTTGAGTTAATACAGTTCTAAGTGAAAATCATCTGTAGGTTGCAGGTTCAATCCTGACCACCGGTGATAATAACATAGAGCACTTAATATAGCTTAACACTTATTATTATGTTTCACATCAGCGTTAGCTGATGGTATTTCACTGGAGGCTGAGTGACAACAAGTCTCCTCATGTCTCCAGGGCTCTTCTGAGTATTCTAGCCGATTGCAACAGGGCAGTAGTCTGGATGGTCTCAATTCCTCCTCTGATTTCCATATCCTCCAGTCTTTTTTCCAAGTTTATTAGGACCGTTCCAAGTGCACCAACTACAATTGGTATTACTTTCACTCTCATATTCCACAGCCTTTTCAATTCTCTGGCAAGGTCCAGGTATTTATCCATCTTTTCATTTTCCTTCAGCTTCATCCTGGATCTGCTGGAACCGCTAAGTCCACCAGTTGACATGTTCTCTTTTTCTTTTTTTGTTAATCAACACTAGGTCTGCTCTCCTGGCTGATTATTATTATTATTATTATTATTATTATTATTATTATTATTATTATTACATAGGAATAGTTTCTCGAAACTATATAATTGCGTATGAATTATTTCTATTAGATAGGAATACTTGAAACCATAGAATAATGTGCAAATTATAAGTATTAAATAAGGATACTGGTTATCATATAACTGTGCAAACAAATAGTTATTATTAATTGGAAATAATTTAAACCACATAATTCTGTATAAATTATTAGTAATAGTTACTTGAAGCTATAATTGTTAACAAATGGTTATCATTAGTTACTAAAAACCGTATAATTACTTGGGGGAAAAAAGGACTAACTTCGACATTAAATAACACAACAAGAGTTGATATGCTGTAAAACCAACCAACCTAACCATCCAGTCACAAAAGAATTGTTTCAGACACCCCCCCCTACAGTCCTGGTCCCTGCGGTTCTAATCTTCGTGTTCTTGGGGTTTAGACTTGTGATTGTCCAAGAATGGTTGGAATGAAAGATAGGAATCTGTTATGATTTTGATTGAATGGTTCATTTGGGGTTGGCAGGAGTGGGGCTCATGTTTGCTGGATGTTCAACTGACAGATGAAGAGATGGAAAGTAAAAAATAAATAAATGAATAGATAAATAAAAAAAAAATAGTGCTATATAGTAGAGGGAGAATGAAGGAGGCGGAAGAAGTTTGAAGGAGTATGAATAAAATTCTAATGAATGAGTAACGTTAAAAAGAAAGAGGAGGAGATATGTATGTATGTATGGTGCATGACCAGGATATGATTCTATGTTTATATATATTATATATATATATATATATATATATATATATATATAAGTCTTCCAAAAAGATAGATTTATTGTAAATGGTGAAGACGACGTTAGAACGTTTCGGCTTTTATTAAACCTTAATTAGAAAATTATAATGGTTTAATAAAAACCAAAACATTCTAACGTCGACTTCAATTTATCTTTTTGGAAGACTTATATATATATATATATATGTGTGTATATGTATATATATATATATATATATATATATATATATATATATGTCTTCTTTTTTCTTTCTAAAGTTACTCATTCATTAGAAAATTATGATAGTTTAATAAAAAACGAAACGTTCTAACGTCGACTTCATTATCTATAATAAATTCATTTTTTTGTATTCTTTTTTTCTACATACCGTCGGATTTATTCCATACCCCCATATATATATATATATATATATATATGGGGGTATGGAATAAATCCGACGGTGGGACTGTAAATCTTCAAAAGTATATATATGTATATATATATATATATATATATATATATATATATATACTTTTGAAGATTTACAGTCCCACTAGAAGAGCAAATAGCAATGCATGAATGAACGAAAAGATACAAAAATTGAAGGAAGTAAAGAAAGAATTAATGAAGGAGAAACTGGTCGAAGAAGGCCAAGAACGAATGAAATGACAGAATAAAGAACGAAAAGATACATAGATAAGAAGAGGTGTAAAGAAGAAGAAAAAGAACAACAGAAGAAATGTAAGAAAAAAAAAAGAAAAAAAAGATTAACAAATGGATAAAATGAAGAAGTCTACAAATGAATGAATGAAGAAACGGAAAGTATGAAAAAATGAATAAAAGGGTCCAAAGGAAGTGGGGATGAATAAATACAATTAAGATTTGAAAGAATAAAAGTATTTACCCAATCGAACAAAGGTCGCAAATATGGAGCATCCAGTGAGGATCGAACTCGCTATTCAGTCGTAATGGATCTGCGAGACTAGCTCGCTAAACATTATACCACGATAGGACGCCTTTAAAACGAAAGATAATTTACTAAGATGAATTTAGTTTGGTAGAAAATCGGATGTATGGTCACTCTGTGAGAATCGATGTCATTTGGTTATAAATTTATTTCGTCCAGAACTCAATATAAGCGTCGTCTAATCAGATAGCTATTTAGAATCTTTATATAAATAGCTCGCCAACCATGACACTAAAGCGAACACGCAAGGGAATAATTAAGGAGTGAGTGGATTACAAAAACACAAAATAAACATTAACCCTTAGAACCCCGACCCTCTCACGACCGTAGAGGCCTCTTACTCTAGGCTTCTGGCGTGAAAAATAGCGGTGTAAAAAGTGTTTGCAGTTAGCTTGAAATGGTGAGGGAAGAAAAAAGAAAAACACTGGGAGGCACTGATACGATTTTACTATATATATATATATATATATATTATATATATATATATATATATTTATATGACAAGTAGATCAATTTCTTAAGCGGAGTTTAACAGATTCGAATTCAGAGTATTCCTTCTCTTAGACTAGTTGCCTAACCAAGGTTAAAGACCCAAATCCGCCCTACTATTTACCAATAGCTGGAGGAAGAATAGTTTTTTTAAGGATATTAGCACTATGTGAAATGCTAACAGCCCCATTCAGGATTTGAACTCGGGTCGTCGCGTCTATTTGCTATGATGATAACCATTTTACAATGCAACTTTCTTGCTTCTGAGCTTGTCCCTTTTCTTCTTCTTCGCAAGGGTTTAATTCTCCTGTCCTATTCTGTATTAAGTCTATTGCACAGACTAAAATAGTCAATAAAAATCAAATTTCTCAGAAATAAGTTGTTAGGAATATAGTATGATTGTCGCTTCCATCTGTTATTGAATCACTCCCCCATCTATGAATCCTTCCCACATACACATTGTGCCCAGAGTGAGAGTTTATTGATTTTTCACTTTTTTATGGCATGAAATGTTTTAATATATTCTTAAACTAGAAAAATCATGGAAAACAATGCAAAAAAAAAAAAAAAAACAGAAGTAAAAATATTGAATGGTTCATTTTTTATGAATGACTGAATCTGAACAAATTTTCTGGAATCCTATTTTTCCTGGATATGAGCTCTGAAAAATGAAAAAAAAAATTCAGGGAAATTGATAAATTTCAGATGTTTTACAAACATTTTGACTTTAAATACTATAAAATGGATTTGTATCCATTGGATAGCATTCTTTCTCTACTTTTCTTATATATACAGACAAAAACTCCAGTTAGGACCAAAAAAGTAGAAATCTTGTACACAGGTACCATTACAAGTCTGTAAATCTAACATCTCCTGAGAATCGTGAATTTAGGGTTACCAATTTTGACATGTATACCCAATGGACACAGGGACAATGTTTTAACGTCAAAAAGATTGTGTTGCAGCTGATTATAAAGACCCCCCCAAAAAAAAAAAAAAAAAAATCTCTGGTAATGATAGTGAGTCGGTAAGAATTAAGTTATGCGAAACTGTTGACTCTCCAAAAAAGTTCTTGAAATTTTTTGAAAAATCCTGTTCTGTGACAAATTTCACGGAGTCTTGCTGAGAAATATTCTAAATTTAAGGGAGTGACACTTGAGAGATTTATTTAGTATTGTTTATTCTGAGACACACTCTCGATGAGAGCCCCCCTTTCCCTTGAAAATTCAACTGAGTACCAATGGTACGCATACCTAATTTGGTGGCCCTCCGTGAAAACTTTGTCTGTCTTTAGAAGGCATGCACATCTCTCTCTCCCCCCGCTCTCTCTCTCTCTCTCTCTCTCCGCTCTCTCTCTCTCTCTCTCTCTCTCTCTCTCTCTCTTCTCTCATTGGAAGAGTCACCATGGCGTAATAGCTAACGTACACATCCTAGTAAACGAGTTCGAACTCTAGTTGCGTCATTACGTACACTTTCGGACTAATTCCTCTTGGGAAATGTATGAATCCTCATCCCCCATCCCATCCCCGGCATTGCAGTCTCGGTCCTCATTGTTTTTTAAAACAAGTTTTGATAAATACTTGCCCGGTATTATATATTTATATATAGTTTGTTTTATTTTGATATATATTTAAAGTTATCAGAACTAAGTTTCTATTTTAAATTGTTTTTATTGTTTTCACTCCTTTAATAAACTTGATGATTTTACTTATGGTACAAATTCTTTGATATTGAATTTTTAACGCCCAACCCCTCAGGTAATATCTTTCAAAAATTATTTTTTCAAACGCCAGGAGAATGTCTTTTTTTTCTTGGTAATTTTCACCTTTAGTTGTCAAAATTCCTAGCAGAAAATTGTGCGTGTGCATTATCTGAAATGAACTTAATTGTTATTAAGAACACCTTTTATGATATTTTTGTATTAAAGCATGCAGTTGTATTGTTTTCGAAAAAGTTTCTAAGATTTGTTTATTTCGCACGGAGACTTTCAAAATAGCTACCGGCTTGTTTCAAAGTGAAAGTCAAGGGAGGTTACTCTAATTGCCTTATTTACTAGGAATTTTGACAACTAAAGGTGAAAATTACAAGTAAGCAATAAAGAAATAACACATACTATCCATGAACCTAATTTGTTTTACATTGTGTAATTTCTGTTATTCACAATGATTAGGTAAGAACATTATTGTAATACAAAAAAAAATCATTTTTGAAACTAGTAAATAATTCCCTAATTTATAGCTTCGAGCTGTTCGTTCTTCTTCAGGTGCCTACGTATCAGCCACATGAAAATATTAACCCCGAATCTATGAGCACGAGTATTATGTGATATTAACCACGTATCCCACATATACAGGTCAGACACAAGGGACCACCGACGAACCGAAACTCATTGGAGGCGGGTAAAAAATAGGGGGCGCCTCAGGCACCGGGCAATAAACCCAGCCCTGTCCCTTTTAAATCGATGGGACAGGTGTTGCCTGGGTGGATGGCCAGTGGTCAAATTTTATCAACGGCCCAGGGCCGAACGAGTATTATGTGTTTGTTTTTTAACTTTAAAATTAGTCTCGACTTATACATGAATATTCACGGGGAATAAGTGAAAAAAGGGTGTTGAAACCGAAGACAAAAAAGAGAAATGAAATATTAAATTAAGAAGGAAGTAGAGAGAGAGAGAGAGAGAGAGAGAGAGAGAGAGAGAGAGAGAGAGAGAGAGAGAGAGAGAGAGAGAGAGTCATTCTATGAAGGTGTGTCTGCGTTAAAAAAAAAAGAAGGCCAAAAATTTTAATTCGATATAAAAATTTCTTTAAAAAAACTGCAAACAAGATTATATTGATTTTTTAAAATTTTATGCGGGTGGGGTAGGGTAGGGGGGATTAGCCCCCACCCCTGTCACTCGATCTTCTCTTGTCTCATTTTAATTGTTGGATTTATGTGTTTGTTCTATCCTCATTCACTCTTCTCTCATATCCCTCTCTCCCTGTCTTTCTCTCTTACTCTTCATCCTTTTCTTTCTCGTTCCAATTTTGTATTACTCTCTCCTTGTCCCTGTCTCTCCGTCTTACTCTTCTTTTTTCCCGTCTCTCTCTCTCTCTCTCTCTCTCTCTCTCTCTCTCTCTCTCTCTCTCTCTCTCTCATTGACACTGTCGCTTTTTCTTTTTTCTCTCTTTTCTTCTTCCTCTGGGTTCTGTCCTTTTCTTTGTCTCTCTCTCTCTCTCTCTCATTGACATTGTCTCTCTTTTTCTTCTTCTTCTTTCTTCTGGGTTTGTCTTTATCTCTCTCTCTCTCTCTCTCTCTTCTCTCTCTCTCTCTCTCTCTCTCTCTCTCAGTATTTTACTTTTCATTTCATTTTCCTTTGTCTTTTCCCATGTCCAACTTGCTTCTTCCCTACACTCAACCTTCAGTTTTCTTTTCCTCTCTCTCTCCCCCCTCTCTCTCTCTTCTCTCTCTCTCTTTCGTTGTACCCCTTCATTTCTTTACCCTTTCTTTTTCTTTATCCCCCCCAACCAGTAATAAACGAAAGAAATAGATTTGTCCACCATGACAAATCCGTTTGTTCGTTGCTTGGGTCACGGTGACATTCTTCTCGCTTTATTTTTATTATATTTATTTTATTTATTTATTTTTTTAAGGTCACGTTAAGCAACTCAAAAAGCAAGTGCTTGCTTCTTTTCTTTTCTTTCTTTTCTTTCTTCTTCTGTGGGTGTGTGGGGGGGTGCACGGGGCGTGGGTTCTCGTGTGTGTTTACGCACGTGTGTCTTGAAGCTGCTCGGGTGTGTTCTACACAACTGCATTTCTAGTCTGTTTTTTTTCTTCTCTTCTTCTGCCTCTTTTAGTAAAGATAATATTGTAGTTTAGCTCGTCTTCGGTATTAGACACGTGTGTACGTGTGTGTGTTTTCGTTAAAAAAAAAATAACACTATTATTATTAACTTCTTTTTTTAAAAATCTGTGTTTGTTCGCCCAAAAAATAATATATACATATATATATTAGTGTGTAAATGTATTTGGGGTACTGTATGTGCACAGTACACGATTGTGTGTTTTTTCCTTTAAAATAACATAGGCTCACGAGTTTTTCAACACTCATTTACACGTGTGTTTACTATTATTATTTCTCTGAATTTTTTCAGATGAGGCTTGATAATTAGTATTATTTGGATTATTCGGACTATTGTCTTCATCTTTATTGTTATCTGTAAAACGTTCCGGCCTTCTTTAGGTATTTCTTGTCGGCCTCGGGAACTTTCTCGGACTCGGGAACCTTCTTTTTCAAACTCGGGAGCTAATCACGACGGAACTTTGAACTAACCCTTTATTCAGTCACGGGGGTATCCTGGGGTACATGCGTTAAGCTGTGTTAATTATTATTCCTATGTTACTGGCTGCCCCTGACCAGAATTGAAGCTGGCAGTCTAGAGATACTGTCACTTAGAACTGTCTTAAACCTAACTCCTTTATTCCACTGCACATCGGCCGAAACGTTGTACAGATACAATAAAAGATGAGGACAATAGTCGAAATAATCCAAATAATACTAATTTATTTATTATTGTTTTACTGCTTGTGAGTTTTTTCACACCAGATTTGACCGGTGGTTTTCAAAGAGTTCTGAGTGACAGCAAATCTCTTCAGGTCTACAGGGTCTTCGAAGTATTCTGATTCTTAACGGTGCTGGTGTTAGCTGGTCTGTTTTACTCTTCATCTGATCTCCGAGTTCCTTTTTTCCATTCTATGAGGACCATTCCAAGTGTCCCCAACTACAATTGGCATCACATCTACCTTCATGTTCAACAACATTCACAGTTTTCTAGCAAGATCCAAGTATTTGTCTAGCTTTTCACGTTGCTTTTATTTTCACTCTATCGTCTATGAAACAGCAATTCCTCTAGAATAAGTTCTTGTTTTCTTGTTAATTAAGACTAAATGTAGAATGAACATTATAACCTACTTCAAGAAGGCTATGACTAGCGTCCAGTCACCAGACAAAAAAAGAGTATAACCGAATATACTCTGTAGCAACTGACAGGGACATGGTCAAGTGGTTCAGTATATACGGATAGAAAACATACATACTAAAACCACCAGCCAATGAAAATCCTAGAAATAGATTTGACCATGCTACATAGTAGAATATGCCTAAGCTGCTATTTAAACCACTTACCATGTTTGGAATTCTCAGAAGCAGATTCAACTTGCCAACACAGTTGATCATTTACACAAATTCAACATGGCGCTGCGAACAGAATTCAACTCTGTGAGGGAATAACCAATTGAATTTCGAATTAACTAGGTTTTGTCTTCTGGCCGGAAATTGTATGGTGCGTTTGTATTTCAAAGTACAGAAAATTTTTGTGTCTCAATTTTTTTGTGGTAGATTCTGGTTTGTGTATATACACCGTTTGCTAATGACCAAAGTTTAGTTTCTTTCATCAGTTCTCAGTGGATCAACCTTTCCCACCCAATCGTACAGTTTGCAGCATTCACTATTATAGAGTTCCATCTCTATCACCACATAACTTACACTTACTATTCTTCTGCGTATCATCATTTTTTTTTTACATAATTATTTCTTATGGCATTATTTTATGCTGCTATTCAGAGATTCAGTTTCTCTCTTCAGGTTTCCTCTTCGTAAGCCATATCCATGTCATCTTGTGTTAATTTTCCCAGTTTGGGTCGCTTTGAAGTATCAATTTCCTTGGTCTTATTTCCTCCCTTATTTGAAGGATGCTTCAGAGTACCTGGACAATGGGAACTGTCCAGGTATTCATTCCTTTGATGAATTCCTGCTGTAGAATTTGCTTGTTTTTCTGAGCTACTACCTTTCCTTCTTATCGTCTTCTTTCATCTTCGTTTTTCTTTTTTATGGTATGTGCTTCTATATTCTCTGGATATTGGTAATCTTTTTTTTCTTCTTTCCAGTGTTCTGCTGCTTTCCAGATTGGACAATCTATTCTTTCCGTTATCCCTCCTTCTTTCATTATAAAGCCTAGGCACATTTTTTTCAATCTCATTACTCAAGTCCTATTTATCCTATCGGATGAATATACAGCCAGGATTAAGCTTTGAATATGTGTTGTAGTTGTATAAGGATTTCTCAGCTCTTTTTTCATTCTTGGCAATATTATCCATATACATGAAGTGGCTTTATATTTTTTCTTGCAACTTTGTAAATTTGTAGCCCTTTGCATTTTCTTAGTAGATAATTTAGTGGTATAATGCCAGTGATTGCTGATACTTTTAATTAGTCGTCCTGGAACACACATATTTGCTTTGAATGAGTCCCGGAAAAATTTAATGGGCCCAACTAAAGTTTCTCCTTAATAAATTATAGGGCTTTTTTATTCATGGCTGCTTGGGAAACAACTAAAGCTGTCTACGTTATCTTATACTTCTTGGTAACCTATACTGTGTAATTCATTTCTAGAACTGTTCAAATGTATTTACAGTTTGCTTGAAATTGAAGGGAAAAAAAAGAAAAACGACTGGGACGCATGGATACGATTGTTCTGCGTCTTATTTAGATGTTTGTACGTCAGCGGACACAGGATGCGTACCTATCAGCAACTCTGTAATGCTTCTAACAAATCATATGAGGATATTATTTATTAAAATAATATCAGTGTGCATAGAAGTACATGTAACTGAGTGTGGATGTTTTTATGAAAATTATATACGTGTGTTAATGTTCTGTGTGTGTGTGGTGTGGTGTATATATATATTGTGTGGTGTGTGTGTACAATCAGAGTACCTTCTCCAACGATCGCAACTCAAATTCTTTACCTTTAACATAGAAAGCATCCACTGAGAATTTCTTTCCCAATTAATGTTGTTATCATAAAAGTTTTTTTTTTAATCCAGTTTTTTTATATTACTAATTAGATATCAACTGTAACTCATGGGTTTAAAACATAAGTTTAAAATTATTATGATTTAGTAATGAAAAAAATTAGAAGGGCTAGCGTGACTGGGCACTTCTAGTAGCTTGGTAGGACAACCAAATCTAGGAGAATGACACTCTCAATTCAAAAACCAGCTGTAACTATTTTGGCAAGCAGGCAGTGAATAAGTAATTTTCCAATAAATATAAAGAAAGGAGAAGAATTGGAAGATTGTCGACGACAAACTGTGGGGTGAGGTGTGAAGAGGGTTCATACCTTTACCAACGGTATTAGTCGAAAGTGAATGACTGGAGTTTGAATTCACTTTACTACTATGTCTCAGTCCAGCACATTAGCCACAACACACGGGGACCCCCTTCCCCCACAGACAACATTGAAATTATTATGGGTACTCATTATAGTTGTGGCCTACCTTTTGAATGTGGTCTTGAAATCATCTCTCTCTCTCTCTCTCTCTTATAGTATGTGGCCTACCATAAAAAGTATATTATAGATTATAATAATAACTGCAAACCCTACCCTATTTTCAGAATTTTTTAGAATAATTTGAAATTAAATAGATCTGTGATTTTATGTAAATTATGGATAAATTCTTTTTTTAATTATTCTTAATTAGCTATATACAGCTTATGAGTGAATTGCATTTCTTGAAATTTTGAATATATGTGAAAAATAATTAGTTTCATTAAACTGCCTACTACTTTATCTATAATAAATATACTCTTACTGAGGTAGGACACATTAAAAACCGGGTAGGCCATAATACTATCAGAATCAAAAAAAGGTAGGCCACATACTATAATAGAATCATCAAAGGTAGCCACATACTATAAACGGCACCTAATGGCCATTTCCTAAAGTTTTGGTAAGCTTTTTTCTTTCGTTTTTCTTTTTGGGCAATGACAGAACGTGGCATTTGTCAAAAATACCGTGCCTTCCCTAGTAAAAAAGCACTTATGTGTTTCCGGTGTGTTTATTCACTTAAAAAAAAAACGTCTTCCATCTTCCCTTTTAAGTGTTGGAACGTGCACTTTCCAATTCCTGTCCTGAGACGTAAATATTCCCCCCAAAACTCAATTATATGCACGTTGGCTCTTTGCTCCGCTTCCTCTCGAGAAAACAATAAAAAGCGTCTTATTAATCTTTGGTCCAAACTTTAGAAAAAGTTTGTTCAACGTTGTATAATAATATAAAAAAGAAAGCAAATGACGCTACGATTTTTCAAGTGCTTCTCTCACACATTTTGTCTTCATCTGTAAAAAACAATGGCCTTTTTAGTAACTATTTAAGGCGACTCTTTTCTTTATTACAATTGTCATTTTACGAAGGTTTGGCTTCACATCTGACACACAAGCTCTGCTAAGTGTCACCACATCTAAGTACTACAAACAGGTTCTTTTGTTTAACCAGGTTTTTACTTAAAGTTTTCCTTCTCCTAGACTGGCTACCCTAGTCAAGTTAAGAGCCAGTTTGCCCTGCTGCTATTTCCATAGCTGGAGGAAAATTGAATGCATACATGTGAAACATCCAAACAACCTCGTCTAGGATTTGAAATCTCAGGTTGACGAGTAGTCTTTTGTTTGTCATTATAAGTCCTCCTGTAATCTAATCTTTTTTTTTTTTCTCCTTTTTTTAAAAAAAAAAAAAATTTTTTAAGAATCTGATTAAAACCCCGAGAAGATTTTATTTCCATTTATTACCATTTGTGTGATTCTATAAAACTTGCAATTTTGGATTTTTTCTCTTTGCTCGAATAAAATGTAATTTCATAAAACCGCTTTTTTTTTCTCATCAGCAAATTAAACAAATCTTATTTTCTTTTTTCTTTCTTTTTCAGAAAAAACAGTTTGCACAATTGCAACTGACATTGGACAATGTTCCACAGTCGACAATTTAGCATCAACAAGTGCCCTGGTAAGTTGAATAAAAATTTATTCCTTGCTCCAAAAATATCATCAATTACAACAGATTATCTACATCCTCCATATATATATATATATATATATATAATATAATAGAGAGAGAGAGAGATTGGTTAGATGAACAATCCAGATCCCCCACCGTTCCAGGAAGTTGTGACTAGCGTCCAGTCCAACTCAGACAAAAGCCATCTTCCATTGTTTATCTGTTAAACATTTTCCGGGTCGATGTACCCTGCCGGTCTTCTCAGGTGTATTCTTGTGGTATACTCGAGGAACTCTCGGGAAGATGAGGACAATAGTCTAGCAGGTACTAAATAATACAAATAATACTAATTACCAAGCTTCATCTAAAAATTCAGAGAATAAGAAAAAAAAAAAGACAGTAACCGATAACACTTGTAATCAATTGACAGCACATGGTCAAGTGTTCCAGTATATATAGATAAAAATATTACACACTAAAACCAACGGCTATTAAAAATCCTGGAAATAGAGCTTGACCATGCCACGTGGAAATATAGACAAGCTGCTATTCCAAACCACTTACCATGTTGAATTCTACTGAGAATACTGGTCGTTCTAACACAAATCTCTCTCTCTCTCTTCTCTTCTCTCTCTCTCTCTATTCATCGCTTCTATCTATATATATATATATTATAGTATATATATATAATATATATATTCAGTGATGCTGATTAGCTTTTGATTTAGTGTGTCTGCGGAGACACAATATTCTGGCTTTGGAACGTGTCCTCGGAATTTGATTGGCTCCCAAATAAAGTTTTCTTAAATTGTAGGGTTTTATTGATGATCTAGGAAACAACTAAAGCCCGTCTAACTCCTAACTTAGTTGTCTAATCTTGTGGTAATTCGGTTTCTACAGAAAAAATATTGGAAATGTATGGCGAGAAAAGAAAAAAGAAAAAACATTGGGACGGGTCGGCATGGGATACGATTTTTACTGCGTCCCAGTGATTTTTGTGTGTCAGGGACGTCTAACTCTTACTTAGTAACATATCGGTGTAATTAATTTCTAAAGAAACTGTTGAACATATATTCCATAGTTGCTTGAAACGATTAGGGAAGATGGAAAAAGAAAATTCCCCCGCGACGCATGGAATATTGTAAGAATATATACTAATTTCTATTAACGTCGACTTGGTAAGACAAGGCAAAACAAGTAGCCTATCTGAATATATAACCGGATCTAATCTTGTTGCATAACCTCTAACTTGCAGAAGGCAGGGTATTTATGAGCCTCATAATATCATAGAAATGTCCAGCAGCCAATCAGTGACTCAAGGAAGGAATCACCGAAACACTGAATTGGACATTCTGAGTCCCATGAAATCCCAGTGTCTTGGACACATAGTTCAGTTGTGCTTATGCCCCACCAGTTGCTGTTTTCCAATTGACCAACAGTAATATTGACTGAGCCTGACTGAAACCTAATGCTGTCTCAATTAGATATGACTTTTTCTCCTTCTCTTTTTTTTCCCTGCGTCCGTTTTAAGATTTTTATTGGTGTCATTCAAGGACGTGGGCATAAAAAGACCTACTCAGCATCTCTATCTCTCCCCCCCCTACCTCCTCTCTCTCTCTCTTCTATCTATCTATCTAATCTATATATATATATATTATATATATATTAGTATAGTTATATAGTATATATTATTAATTTCTAATCTACGCGGTGTGGAAAACCCGCAGTTTTTCAAAAATGGAAATACGGCACATTCCGGTACTCAGCCAACGACAACAACTGTAATAATCTTTAGTGTAAGCAGTTTTGAAAGAATAAAAAGACACATTTTCAAATTCCAATAAATAGACAAATTCTCTTTTCTTTTTCAAACAGGAAGAAGTTTTAAAAACTCGTTCATATATATAACTTATTACGTCGGTTATATTTTCCATTAACTCTTACTTCATATATATATATATATATTATATATTATATATATACACACACACTCACCGTTGAGTAAAATTAACACAACTGATAATTGAGTAAAAGATGAGAGGGAAGAATTGTACAATGCATCGAAAGTGCAGATCAAAGTGATTTGAATGAAGGGCTTTTTAAGTTCATAATAAATGTAGAATTGTTTTTTAATGTTTCCAACCTTTTCTCGTGGCAAACTGAATATTATCTTCTGATACGACCTTAGCGAAACATGTCAATTTGGATTTTCAAAATTGTTTTCTTATTTCTCAGTACGTTGGATTTCATTGGAAATATGTAACTC
>CM042177.1:14777405-14819905 GCA_023376005.1 Doryteuthis pealeii
TGTAATTGCCCCACATTTAACCTTATACCACAGATACTAAGACCCACAGCCACCGCCTTCTAGTAAGGTATAAAATTGGGTGGGGATAAATAAAGGGAATTAGTAATGAAGTAAACACAAAATAAATTTGCCTAGGATTTTAACATCGGTTCACTGATTCTATTTTCTTGCATCAAATCCATTATGACATTATCACGTATATATATATAAACAAATCCTTCGTGATATTGGTTTGCGTTTCAACCAGATACGCCCAAATCCTAGTCAAACAGGTATTCAGGAACTCATTCACTCAGTCCTGGTTTCAACACGAGGTTGGTTTTGTCACTGACCTATATATATATATATATATATATATATAATAAATATATATATATATATACTCAAACAAAATCCAGTGAGTTCTGGGAAGATAATTGAGATTGGGAAAAGTGAGTTTTGCAAAGTGAATTAAATTTTTTAAATAAATAAATACGGCCGGACAATTTAAAAAAATTAAAATCATTTTGAAATATTTCTAAGCTATGAGTTGGCTGCTTATAAAAATTTAACATACAAATACTTTTCAAACTCCCCAATCTCTTTCTACACTCACTGAGAAACTAACATATATAACAAGGAGGAAATCAAGATATACATATAGAGGGGAAAGTGACCGGCGGAATGTAAAGTAAGAGACTGGTCAGTTTTTGACTTAATTGCAAATTACGACTAATTAGAACCAATTAAAATGGATTTTTTTCAAACATAACTCAATCCTAAAACTAAGGAATATTTCAGTATAACTTTCGTGTCATTAAACTAAACAGTAAAAAAGCCTTTAGGAGACAAGTATTGATTCGCTCGGCTTTAATATAATATATATATATATATATATATATATATATATTATATATATATATATTAAAGTGGAGAGATAAGATTGATTCATTTTAACGGTATATCAAACCGTTTAGGTTATTTTATGCCAGGGGTTGAGAATTGCGTTCAGTTATATCCACATTTTTGCACATGATTATATCTAATACAAATAATTCATACACAATTATATGATTTCAAATATTCCTTTTTAAGAAACAAGACAATTCCCCATCCCTCAGACAAGAATTAGTGAGTTTTTTAAATGTTTAAATGGTGAAATAATTATTTAGAGTTAATTACAAAATTTATATTAGGTTTCAAGTTATTATATCTATTTAATAATGATCATTTGTTTGCACAGTTATATGGTTTCAAGTAAATAATAATAATAATAATAATAATAATAATAATCCTTAGTAAATTATCAGTTTCAAGTAACTATTCTGGAGACTGGAGACTTGAGACTTGCTGTCACTCAGCCTCCAGTGAACCACCAGCTACTAATAATTATAATTTAAAAAATCCTTAGTAGACAATCATAGTTTCAAGTAACAATTCTTGATACAAATAATTCATAGTTATACACATTTACCAACCACTCTGTACAAGTAGGATGTGACACAAGGTTAATTTCTTAAGCGGAGTTTAACAGGTTTGAATTCAGAGTTTTCTTCTCCTAGACTGGTTACCGAACCAAAGTTAGAGAGCCCAGTCTGTCCTACTATTTACCCATAGCTGGAGGGAAAATAGTTGGATGTATACCTTTCCCGAGGGTATTACCGCTATGTGAAATGCAAACAGCCTTGTCCGGAATTTGAACTCATCTAGCCGTGTCCATTTCCTACGACTCTAACCATTATACTACATGCTTCCATAATTTACAGTTATAAGGCATGAAATATTCCTGACGAATCTTATTATAATGGAGATTGTGTGTCTGTGTGTGTGTGTCTGTAACCGAAACTATATCATTACTCAAGTTACAATTCCCTTAGTTATTTGTCATATTCTTCATGATTTTATTTTTGTTTAGACCTCAATTATTAACAAAATTGTTTTACATTATCAATACTGCTGGCCTTATCTACATACTAATAACATGCAATTATATATATATATATATATATATATATATATAACAAAATAGCGGTTTAAAGTGTGAAAGTTTGCATATTGATCTTAAAAACTTAATCTTAATAAATATGTTCTTGGTATTATTGATTTCTAGTTGTTTGGTTTTATTTTAATAAATATGAGCAAAGATCTCAGAAAGAAATCTTAAAAGAAATCCATTAACAAGAAGAATAACTATAATTTTATTCTTTATTTCTTAATTCAACTAAATAGTTAAATTAGGAAAATCTAGCAACGAAATTTTTCAATTTTTCAATACCACACTGTTTCAAACCATTTTATCTGCATTCTTATTTAGTTTCATTAGTCTTTTTAACTTAATATATTGTATTACATTAAAACTTAAATACTTGCACCAGGAGGGTGCATATATTTGGTAGTTTAAATAATTTTCAAACAGATCTATTTGACAACAGGTACTATCACTCTGGATCAGAGTGGACCTGGGAGTAATGACAATGAAGAGGTACTCCACACTTCCCAGAGTTCGAGAACTGGAGTCTCACCATCAGATGCATTTTAATGTCATCCCCAGGATACGCTTTGTTGTTGATTTTTTTGGAGGTGAGGAGGGGGGGTTAAGCCGCTCTGCAGGGGATATAGTCAGTGTATGTTTCGAGCCCAACTGACAGGACGGGGAGTGACAAGAGTTCAGTGCCAATAACGAAAACGGTGCCAATATTTCTCCAAGATCGGACAAAATTCTTTTCTCTTTCTCTCCTCGAGCAGTAGACATCAAAGAGAGTATCTTTGTTTTGTTTTATTTTCATTTTCCATTCCGAGCCAAATAACGAGATGTACGTTAGGAAAAAGGGAGAGAAAAAATGTACCCACTGCCAACTAAGAAGATCGAGTTCTGTTCTCACACCCCGGGAATCAGAACATTTGTGACAAACACAATAAGAACTCTCCCTAAAACAAGCAAATATCAAATACCAAAATTCTAGCCATCGAGTCGACATGGCTGATAGTGTTCGGCGACAGTCCACTATTGACTGTCAAAGGGAATCAACCTTTATTCCGAGCCTGGGATTTTTCATGACACATCCAACGCTTTCACTTCTCACTTTTGGGGGTTTTTACAAGATTTTTGCTCATCTTCAACAAATGAAAAAGAAACAATAATCTTTTGCTGCCATTCTTCAGGTGACAGGTTTTTCTGTCCGGGAAAATTTCCATCCAAGTAAAATCACGTGCCATTCCACACCGACCCACTCTTTATCCGCCCCCCCCCCCCGCCACTCCAGGACAAAAATTCTATTCTCTAAACATCAGATTAGCAGATATGTAGTTTTTTGAGCACTTAAAGAAGATATCTATCTAACCCAAAATAAAACATGCTTACATATTTATATACACATACCTACATACATACATATATATACGCAAATATACACGTATATGCACATACACTCATATATACGCTTATATATACACACAAATGCACACCCATATATATGCTTATATATATATATATATATATATATATACATACACAAACTCTAACATATACGCTTATATATATATATACACACACACACACACACATTCTCACATATATATTATATATATATATATATATATATATATATATATATATATATATATCGTCGTCAGTGTGGCCTAAAGTCGGTTACAGTCTAACAGCGAGGGGTCTATCCCCTTTTCATTAGCGCTAGACCAAGGAGATTGTTTTTATGTCTATTAACCATCAGCTCCTTACTTTACCGCACAGATCCCTGTGCTACTCATACGCTGAGTTGGCGAGAGCCGGTATTGAACTAGGAATCTAGCCCGACTGCACTCATATATGCAAAATATACTCATATACACACATAAACACACGCAAATATGTACTAACACATACGCGAAAATGTGTGTGTGTGTGTGTGTGTGTGTGTGTGATGCAATCCGGTCTTAAATAACATACCTTGTCTTAGATTATTATTTGTTTTTCTTAGAAAAAAATAATCTCATGTGAATTCAAATATATTCTGAATGTACGTAGACTATACTAGTAAACTATTCTCTTTCTTTCTTCCTATGTTTTTGTTATGTCTTCAATGTTGATGAGTAATATTTCCAATGAAATCCAACGGTATGAGAATAAGAAAACAATTTTGAAAATCAAATTGACATGTTTCGCTAGAGGGGCGTATCAGAAGATGAAATTATTTCAGTGCAACGGAGAAAAGTGGAAAACATAAAAACAATTCTACATTTATTATGAAACTTAAAGAATCCCTTCATTTCAAATCACTTTGATCTGCACTTTCGATGCATTGTACAATTCTTCATCTTTTACTCAATTATCAGTTGTTTTAATTTTTATCAAACGGTGAGTGTTGTGTGTATATATATATATATATATATATATATATATATATAAGTTAAGAGTAAGGAAATTAATCCGACGTAATAAGTATATATATGAACGGGTTAAAACTCTTCCTGTTTGAAAAAGAGAATTTGTCTATTTTTGAATTTGAAATGTGTCTTTTTCTTTCAAAAACTGTTACACTAAAGATATACAGTTGTGTCGTTGGCTTGGTACGGATGTGCCGTATTTTCATTTTGAAAAACTGGGGGTTTTCCACACCGGTAGAGTTTAGAATTAAAAATAATATATATATATATATATATATAATATATTATATATATATATATAGATAGATAGATAGATAGAGAGAGAGAGAGAGAGGAGGTGAGGGGGAGAGATAGAGATGCTGATAGGTCTTGCGTCAATGGCACATAAAAATCTAAAAGGACGCAGAAAAGTCATATCTATTGAGGTCAGTCAGTCAGTCAATATACTGTTGGTTTGAACAACAGCAACTGGCTAAGCACAACTGAACTAGTGTCCAAGACAGCTGGTATTTCATGGGACTCAAGAATAGTCCATTCATGTGTTTCGGTGATTCCATTCCTTGAGTCCTGATTGGCTGCTTGATTTCTATGATATTATGAGGCTTCATAAATACCCTGGCATTCTGCAGTAGGTTTGCAACAAGATTAGATCCGTATTCAGATAGGGCTACTTGTTGCCTTGTCTTACCAATTCGACGGTAATTAGAAATTAGTATGATTATTCTACAATATCCATGCGTCGCGGGGATTTTCTTTTTCCTTCCCTAATCGTTTCAAGCTAACTATGAATATATTTCAACAGTTTCTTAGAAATTAATTACACGGGATATGTTACAAGGTAAGAGTTAGACGTCCCTGACACACAAAAATCACTGGGACGCAGTAAAATCGTATCCATGCGTCCCAATGTTTTTTCTTTTTTCTTTTCTCGCCATACATTTCAATATTTTCTTAGAAACGAATTACACAAGATAGGTTACAAGGTAGGAGTTAGACGGCTTTAGTTGTTTCCCTAGATCATCAATAAAAACCCTACAATTTAATAAGAAACTTTATTTGGGACCAATCAAATTTCCTGAGGACACGTTCAAAGCAAATATGTGCGTCCCAGGACACACTAAATCAAAAAGCTATCAGCATCACTGAATATATATATATATATATATATATATATATATATATATAGATAGATAGAGAGATTTGTGTAGAACGACCAGTATTCTCAGAATTCAGACATGGTAAGTGGTTTGAATAGCAGCTTGGCTATATTTCCACGTGGCATGGTCAAGTCTATTTCCAGGATTTTTAATAGCCGGTGGTTTTAGTGTGTATATTTTTATCTATATATACTGGACACTTGACCATGTGCTGTCAATTGATACAGAGTGTATTCGGTTACTGTCTTTTTTTTTTTTATTTCTCTGAATTTTTTAGATGAAGCTTGGTAATTAGTATTATTAGACTATTGTCCTCATCTTCCGAGAAGGTTCTCGAGTCCGACAAGAAATACCTGAGGAAGACCGGAGGGTACATCGACCGAAATGTTATACAGATAACAATGAAGATGTCTTTTTTGTCTGGTGACTGGACGCTAGTCACAACCTTCCTGTGAAGGTGGGGGATGATGTTCATTCTACAATCTCTCTCTCTCTCTATATATATATATATATATATATATATATATGGAGGATGTAGATAATCTGTTGTATATGATGATATTTGGAGCAAGGAATAATTTTTATTCAACTTACCAGGGCACTTGTTGATGCTAAATGTCGCTGGACATTGTCCAACTTGTCCAGTTGCAATTGTGCAACTGTTTTTTCTGAAAAGAAAGAAAAAAGAAAATAAGATTTTTTAATTGCTATGAAGAAAAAAAAAGGTTTTATGAAATACATTTTATTCTGGCAAGAGAAAAATATCCAAATTGCAAGTTTTATAGAATTCACACAAATGGGAATAAATGGAAATAAAATCTTCTCGGGTTTTAATCAGATTCTTAAAAAATCTTTTTTTTTTTTAAAAAAGAAAAAAAGATTAGATTACAGGACTTATAATGACAAACAAAAGACTACTCGTCAACCTGAGTTCAAATCCTAGACGAGGTTGTTTGGATTTCACATGTATGCATTCAATTTTCCCTCCAGCTATGGGTAAATAGCAGGGCAAACTGGGCTCTTTAACCTTGACTAGGTAGCCAGTCTAGGAGAAGGAAAACTCTTAAGTAAAACCTGTTAAACAAAGAACCTGTTTAGTACTTAGATGGGTGACCACTTAGCAGAGCTTGTGTGTCAGATGAAGCAAACCTTCGTAAAATGACAATGTAATAAGAAAGAGTCGCCTTAAATAGTTACTTAAAAGAGGCCATTGTGTTTTTACAGTGAAAGACAAGAAATTGTGAGAGGAACACTTGAAAAATCTAGGTCATTTGGCTTTTCTTTTTTATTATTATTATACAACGTTGACAACTTTTTTCTAAAGTTGGGACCAAAGATAAGACGCTTTTTATTGTTTTTCTCGAGAGGAAGGCGGAGCAAAGAGCCAAGTGCATATAAGTGAGTTTTGGGGGAGATATTTACGTCTCAGACAGGAATTGGAAGCACGTCCAACACTTAAAAGGGAAATGGAAGACTTTTTTTTTTTTAAAGTGAATAACACAAGGAAACATCATAAGTGTTTTACTAGTGGAAGGCACGTATTTTGACAAATGCACGTCTGTCGACTTGCCAAAAAGAAAAACGAAAGAAAAAAGCTTACCAAAACTTTAGGAAATGCACATAAGGTGCCGTTATAGTATGTGGCCTACCTTTGTGATTCTATTATAGTATGTGGCCTACCTTTTTGATTCTGTTATAGTATATGGCCTACCCGGTTTTAATGTGTCCTACCTCAGTAAGAGTATATTTATTATAGATATAAGTAGTAGGCAGTTTAATGAAACTAATTATTTTTCACATATATTCAATTTCAAGAAATGCAATTCACTCATAAGCTGTATATAGTAATTAAGAATAATTAAAAAAGAATTTATCCATAATTTACATAAATCACAGATCTATTTAATTTCAAATTATTCTAAAATTCTGAAATAGGGTTAGGGTTAGCAGTTATTATTATAATCTTATAATATACTTTTTATGGTAGGCCACATACTATAAGAGAGAGAGAGAGAGAGATGATTTCATAGACCACATTCAAAAGGTAGGCCACATACTATAATGGTACCCATAATAATTTCAATGTTGTCTGTGGGGGGAGGGGTCCCGTGGTGTTGTGGCTAATGTGCTGGACTGAGACATAGTAGTAAGTGAATTCAAACTCCAGTCATTCACTTTCGGACTAATACCGTTGGTAAAGGTATGAACCTCTTCACACCTCACCCCACAGTTTGTCGTCGACAATCTTCAATTCTTCTCCTTTCTTTATATTTTATTGGAAAATTACTTATTCACTGCCTGCTTGCCAAAATAGGTTACAGCTGGTTTTGAATTGAGAGCTGTCATTCTCCTAGATTGGTTGTCCTACCAAGGCTACTAGAGTGCCCAGTCACGCTAGCCCTTCTAATTTTTTTTCATTACTAATCATAATAATTTAAACTTATGTTTTAAACCCATGAGTTTACAGTTGATATCTAATTAGTAATTATAAAACTGGATTAAAAAAAAACTTTTATGATAACAACATTAATTGGGAAAGAATCTCAGTGGATGTCTTTCTATGTTAAAGGTAAAAGAATTTGAGTTGCGATCGTTGGAGAAGGTACTCTGATTGTACACACACACACACATATATATATACACACACACACACACACAGATACATTCACACACGTATATAATTTTCATAAAAACATCCACACTCAGTTACATGTACTCTATGCACACTGATATTATTTTAATAATAATATCCTCACTATGATTTGTTATAGCATTACAGAGTTGCTGATAGGTACGCATCCTGTGTCCCTGACGTACAAACATCTAAAAGGACGCAGAACAATCGTATCCATGCGTCCCAGTGTTTTTCTTTTTTTTCCCTTCAACATTTCAAGCAAACTGTAAATACATTTGAACAGTTTCTTAGAAATGAATTACACAGTATAGGTTACAAGGTAAGAGTTAGACAGCTTTAGTTGTTTCCCCAGAGCATGAATAAAAGCCCTATAATTTATTAAGAAACTTTAGTTGGGGCCCATAAATTTTTCCGGGGACTCATTCAAAGCAAATATGTGTGTTCCAGGACGGACTAAATTAAAAAGCTATCAGCATCACTGGCATTATACCACTAAATTATCTACTAAGAAAATGCAAAGGGGGCTACAAATTTACAAAGTTGCAAGAAAATATAAGCCACTTCATGTATATGGATGATATTTGCCAAGAATGAAAAAGAGCTAGAAATCCTTATACAAACTACAACACATATTCAAGTCTTATATCCTGTCTGTATATTCATACGGATAGGATATAGGACTTGAGTATGAGATTGAAAAATGTGCTAGGCTTATAATGAAAGAAGGGGAGGGGGATAACGGAAAGAATAGAATTGTCCAATCTGGAAAGCAGCAGAACACTTGGAAAGAAGAAAAAAGAATTACCAATATCCAGGAATAATAGAAGCACATACCATAAAGAAAACCGAGATGAAAGAAGACGATAAGAAAGGAGTAGCTCAGAAAAACAAGCAAATTCTACAGCAGGAATTTCATCAAAGGAATGAATACCTGGACAGTGTCCATTGTCCAGGTACTCTGAAGCATCCTTCAAATAAGGGAGGAAATAAAGACCAAGGAAATTGATACTTCAAGCGACAAACTGGGGAAATTATACACAAGATGACATGGATATGGCTACGAAGAGGAAACCTGAAGAGAGAAACTGAATCTCTGAATAGCAGCATAAAATAATGCCATAAGAAATAATTATGTAAAAAAAAAATTGATGATACGCAGAAGAATAGTAAGTGTAAGTTATGTGGTGATAGAGATGGAACTCTATAATAAGTGAATGCTGCAAACTGGTACGATTGGGTGGGAAAGGTGATCCACTGAGAACTGTGAAAGAAACTAAACTTTGGTCATGTAAGCAAACGGTATATACACAAACCAGAATCTACCACAAAAAAATTGAGACACAAAATTTTCTGTACTTTGAAATACAAACGCACCATACAATTCCGGCCAGAAGACAAAACCTAGTTAATTCGAAATTCAATTGGTTATTCCCTCACAGAGTTGAATTCTGTTCGCAGCGCCATGTTGAATTTGTGTAAATTGATCAACTGTGTTGCAAGTTGAATCTGCTTCTGAGAATCCAAACATGGTAAGTGGTTTAAATAGCAGCTTAGGCTATTCTACTATGTAGCATGGTCAAATCTATTTCTAGGATTTTCATTGGCTGGTGGTTTTAGTATGTATGTTTCTATCCGTATATACTGAACACTTGACCATGTCCTGTCAGTTGCTACAGAGTATATTCGGTTATACTCTTTTTTTGTCTGGTGACTGGACGCTAGTCATAGCCTTTCTGTGAAGGTAGGTATAATGTTCATTCTACATTAGTGTTAATTAACAAGAAACAAAGAACTTATCTAGAGGAATTTGCTGTTTCATTAGACGATAGAGTGAAAATAAAAGCAAGTGAAAAGCTAGACAAATACTTGGATCTTGCTAGAAACTGTGAATGTGTTGAACATGAAGGTGATGGTGATGCCAATTTGTAGTTGGGACACTTGGAATGGTCCTCATAGAATGGAAAAAGGAACTGGAGATCAGATGAAGTAAACAGACCAGCTAGACCACAGCACCGTTAAGAATCAGAATACTTCGAAGAGCCCTGTAGACCTGAAGAGATTTTGCTGTCACTCAGACTCTTTGAAAAACCATCGGTCAAATCTGGTGTGAAAAACTCACAAGCAGTAAAACAATAATAAATAAATTAGTATTATTTGGATTATTCGGACTATTGTCCTCATCTTATTGTTATCTGTACAACGTTTCGGCCGATGTGCAGTGGATAAAGGAGTTAGGTTAAGACAGTTCTAAGTGACAGTTATCTCTAGACTGCAGCTTCAATTTCTGGTCAGGGGCAGCAGTAACATAGAATAATAATTAACACAGCTTTAACGCATGTACCCCAGGATACCCCGTGGACTGAATAAAGGGTTAGGTTCAAAGTTCCGTGATAGCTCCCGAGTTTGAAAAGAAGGTTCCCGAGTCCGAGAAAGTTCCCGAGGCCGACAAGAAATACCTAAAGAAGGCCGGAACGTTTTACAGATAACAATAAAGATGAAGACAATAGTCCGAATAATCCAAATAATACTAATTATCAAGCCTCATCTGAAAAATTCAGAGAAATAATAATAGATAAACACACGTGTAAATGAGTGTTGAAAAACTCGTGAGCCTAAATGTTATTTTAAAGGAAAACACACAATCGTGTACTGTGCACATACAGTACCCCAAATACATTTACACACTAATATATATATGTATATATTATTTTTTGGGCTAACAAAACAATTTTAAAAAAAAAGAAGTGTAATAATAATAGTGTTATTTTTTTTTTAACGAAAACACACACACGTACACACGTGTCTAATACCGAAGACGAGCTAAACTACAAATATTATCTTTACTAAAAGAGGCAGAAGAAGAGAAAAAAAAAACAGACTAGAAATGCAGTTGTGTAGAACACACCCGAGCAGCTTCAAGACACACGTGCGTAAACACACACGAAGACCCACGCCCCGTGCACCCCCCACACTCCACAGAAGAAGAAAGAAAAGAAAGAAAAGAAAAGAAGCAAGCACTTGCTTTTTGAGTTGCTTAACGTGACCTTAAAAAAAAAATAAATAAAATAAATATAATAAAAATAAAGCGAGAAGAATGTCACCGTGACCCAAGCAACGAACAAACGGATTTGTCATGGTGGACAAATCTATTTCTTTCGTTTATTACTGGTTGGGGGGGGGATAAAGAAAAAAAGAAAGGGTAAAGAATGAAGGGGTACAACGAAAGAGAGAGAGAGAGAGAGAGGGGGGAGAGGGAGAGAGGAAAAGAAAACTTGAAGGTTGAGTGTAGGGAAGAAGCAAGTTGGACATGGGAAAAGAAAAGGAAAATGAAATGAAAAGTAAAATACTGGAGAGAGAGAGAGAGAGAGAGAGAGAGAGAATAAAAGGACAGAACCCAGAAAGAAGAAGAAGAAGAAGAAGAAGAAGACGAAAAGAGAGACAATGTCAATGAGAGAGAGAGAGAGAGAGACAAAGAAAAGGACAGAACCTAGAGAAGAGAAGAAAAGAGAGAAAAAGAAAAAGCGACAGTGTCAATGAGAGAGAGAGAGAGAGAGAGAGAGAAATAAAAGGACAGAACCCAGAAAGAAGAAAAGAAGAAGAAGAAGAAGAGAAGAAGAAGAGAAGAGACAATTGTCAATGAGAGAGAGAGAGAGAGACAAAGAAAAGGACAGAACCTAGAGAAGAAGAAGAAAAGAGAGAAAAAAAAAGCGACAGTGTCAATGAGAGAGAGAGAGAGAGAGAGAGAGAGACGGAAAAAAGAAGAGTAAGACGGAGAGACAGGGACAAGGAGAGAGTAATACAAAATTGGAACGAGAAAGAAAAGGATGAAGAGTAAGAGAGAAAGACAGGGAGAGAGGGGATATGAGAGAAGAGTGAATGAGGATAGAACAAACACATAAATCCAACAATTAAAATGAGACAAGAGAAGATCCGAGTGACAGGGGTGGGGCTAATCCCCCCTACCCCTACCCCACCCGCATAAAATTTTAAAAATCAATATAATCTTGTTTGCAGTTTTTTTAAAGAAATTTTTATATCGAATTAAAATTTTTGGCCTTCTTTTTTTTTAACGCAGACACACCTTCATAGAATGACTCTCTCTCTCTCTCTCTCTCTCTCTCTCTCTCTACTTCCTTCTTAATTTAATATTTCATTTCTCTTTTTTGTCTTCGGTTTCAACACCTTTTTTTCACTTATTCCCCGTGAATATTCATGTATAAGTCGAGACTAATTTTAAAGTTAAAAAACAAACACATAATACTCGTTCGGCCCTAGGCCGTTGATAAAATTTGACCACTGGTCATCCACCCAGGCAACACCTGTCCCATCGATTTAAAAGGGACAGGGCTGGATTTATTGCCCGGTGCCTGAGGCGCCCCCTATTTTTTCGTTTTTTCGTTCGTGGGTGGTCCCTTGTGTCTGACCTGTATATGTGGGATACGTGATTAATATCACATAATACTCGTGCTCATAGATTCGGGGTTAATATTTTCATGTGGCTGATACGTAGGCACCTGAAGAAGAACGAACAGCTCGAAGCTATAAATTAGGGAATTATTTACTAGTTTCAAAAATGATTTTTTTGTATTACAATAATGTTCTTCCCTAATCAATGTGAATAACAGAAATTACACAATGTAAAACAAATTAGGTTCATGGATAGTATGTGTTATTTCTTTATTGCTTACTTGTAATTTTCACCTTTAGTTGTCAAAATTCCTAGCAAATAAGGCAATTAGAGTAACCTCCCTTGACTTTCACTTTGAAACAAGCCGGTAGCTATTTTGAAAGTCTCCGTGCGAAATAAACAAATCTAGAAACTTTTTTAGAAAAACAATACAACTGCATGGTTTAATACAAAAAATTCATTAAAGGTGTTTCTTAATAACAATTAAGTTCATTTCAGATAATGCGCACGCACAATTTATTGCTAGGAATTTTTGACAACTAAAGGTGAAATTACCAAGAAAAAAAAAAAAAGACATTCTCCGGGCGTTTGAAAAATAATTTTTGAAAGATATTACCTGAGGGGTTGGGCGGTAAAAATTCAATATCAAGAATTTGTACATAAGTAAAAATCAATTTATTAAAGGAGTGAAAACAATAAAACAATTTAAAATAGAAACTTAGTTCTGATAACTTTAAATATATATCAAAATAAAACAAACTATATATAAATATATAATACTGGGCAAGTATTTATCAAAACTTTTAAAAAACAATGAGGACCGAGACTGCAATGCCGGGGATGGGGGATGAGGGATTCATACATTTCCCAAGAGGAATTAGTCCGAAAGTGTACGTAATGACGCAACTAGAGTTCGAACTCGTTTACTAGGATGGTGACGTTAGCTATTACGCCATGGTGATCTTCCAATGAGAGAGAGAGAAGAGCGGGGGTGGAGAGAGAGATGTGCATGCCTTCAAAGACAGACAAAGTTTTCACGGAGGGCCACCAAATTAAGTATGCGTACCATTGGTACTCAGTTGAATGTTTCAAGGGGAAAGGGGGGGCTTCTCATCGAGATGTGTCTCAGAATAAACAATACTTAAATAAATCTCTCAAGTGTCACTCCCTTAAATTTAGAATATTTCTCAGCAAGACTCCGTGAAATTTGTCACAGAACAGATTTTTCCAAAAAATTTCAAGAACTTTTTGGAGAGTCAACAGTTTCGCATAAACTTAATTCTTACCGACTCACTATCATTACCAAAGATTTTTTTTTTTTTTGGGGGGGGGTCTTTATAATCAGCTGCAACACAATCTTTTTTGACGTTAAACATTGTCCCTGTGTCCATTGGGTATACATGTCAAAATTGGTAACCCTAAAATTCACGATTCTTCAGGAGATGTTAGATTACAGATGTAATGGTACCTGTGTATCAAGATTTTCTTACTTTTTTGGTCCTAACTGGAGTTTTTTGTCTGTATATATAAAGAAAAGTAGAGAAAGAGGAATGCTATCCAATGGATACAAATCATTTTTTATAGTATTTAAAGTTCAAAATGTTGTAACATCTGAAATTTATCAATTTCCTGAATTTTTTTTTCATTTTTCAGAGCGGCTCATATCCAGGAAAAATAGGATTTCCAGAAAATTTGTCAGATTCAGTCATTCATAAAAAAATGAACCATTCAGTATTTGTTACTTCTTGTTTTTTTTGTTTTTTTTTTTGCATTGTTGTTCCATGATTTTTCTAGTTTAAGAATATATTAAAACATTCATGCCATAAAAAGTTGAAAAATCAAAAACCTCACTCTGCACAAGTGTACATGTGGAAGGATCATAGATGGGGAGTGATTTTCAAATAGAACAGATTGGGAAGCGACAAGATCATACTATATTCCTAACAGACTTATTTCTGAGAAATTTGATTTTTAATGGACCATTTTAGCTGGCAATAGACGTTAATACAGATGAGGACAGGAGAAGTTAGACCCTTGCGAAGAAGAAGAAAAGGGACAGGCTCAGAAAGCAAGAAAGTTGCATTTGTAAGAAGTTATCGATCATATGCAGATAGACGCGACGACCCGAGTTAAACCTGAATGGGGCTGTTAGCATTTCACATAGTGCTCAATATCCTTAAAAAAAACTTTCTTCGCTCCAGCTAGTTGGTAGAAATAGTAGGCGGATTTGGGTCTTTAACCTTGAGTTAGCAACGTAGTCTAAGAGAAGGATACTCTGAATTCGAATCTGTTAAACTCCGCTTAAGAAATTGAATCTACTTGTTCATTATATATATATATATATAATATACTATATTTATATATATATTATATAGTAAAGAATCGTGATCCAGTGTCTCCCAGTGTTTTTCTTTTTTCTTTCCCTTCACCATTTCAAGCTAACTGGCAAACACTTTTTACACCGCTATTTTTCACGCCAGAAGCCTAGGATAAGACCTCTACGGTCGTGCCAGAGGGTCGGGTTCTAAGGGTAATGTTATGTTGTGTTTTTGTAATCCACTGCACTCCTTAATTATTCCCTTGCGTGTTCGCTTTAGTGCATGGTTTGAGCGAGCTATTTATTAAAGATTTCTAAACGCTATCTGATAGACGAGGCTTATATTGAGTTTGGACCGAAATAATTTATTATAAAGCCCAAATGACATCGATTCTCAAGAGTGACCATACATCCGATTTTCTACCAAACTAAATTCATCTTAGTAAATATCTTTCGTTTTAAAGGCGTCCTATCGTTGGTATAATGTTAACGAGCGTAGTCTCGCAGATCCTTACGACTGAATAGCGAGTTCGATCGCTCACTGGATGCGTCCATATTGCGACCCTTTGTTGCGATTGGGTTAGATACTTTTATTCTTTCAATTCTTGAATTGTATTTATCATCCCACCCTTCGCTTTGGACCCGTGTTTATTCAGTTTTTTATAGCTTCATTTTTTTTTCTGCCGTTGCGTTCATTCATTCATGGTTGTCGACTTTTCATTTTATCCATTCGTTAATCTTTTTTTTTCTTTTTTTTTTCTTACATTTCTTCTGTTGTTCTTTTTCGTTCTCTTGTACAGCTCTTCGTGTATCTATGTATCGTTTCGTTCTTTTCTGTCATTTGCATTTCGTTGCCTTGGCCTTGCTTTCGACCAGTTTCTCGTTCATTGAATTCTTGTCTTTGGACTTCCTTTCGAAGTTTTGTGTATCTTTCGTTCAGTTCATGCATTTGCCGGTATTGCTCGTTCAGTGGGACTTGTAAATCGTTCAAAAAGATATAGTATATATATATATAGTTATATATATATATAGTATATATATATATATTGTATATATATATATATACATTTTGAAATTTACAGTCCCACCGTCGGATTTTATTCCATACCCCCAATAGTAATATAGATATTATATAATATATATATATATATATGGGGGGTATGGAATAAATCCGACGGTATGTTTAGAAAAAGATACAAAAAAATGAATGTTATTATAGATAGATGAAGTCGACGTAGAACGTTTCGTTTTTTATGTAAACTGATCATAATTTTCTAATGAATGAGTAACTTAGAAAGAAAAAAGAAGACTTATATATATATATATATATATATATATATATCATACTACATAATACAATACACATATATGTCTTCCAAAAAGGATTAAATGAAGTCGACGTTAGAATGTTTTTGGTTTTTAAGTAAACCATTTATAATTTTCTAATTCAGGTTTAATTAAAAAGCGAAACGTTCTAACGTCGTCTTCACCATTTACAATAAATCTATCTTTTTGGAAGACTATATATATATATATTAATATATATTATATTGATAACATAGAATCATATTCCTGGTCATCCACCATACATAGCATACATATTCTCCTCCTTCTTCTTTTTAACGGTTTACTCACTTCATTAGATTTTATTCATTACCCTTCAAACTTTCTTCCGCCCCTTCATCTCCCTCTACTATATAGCACTATTTTTTTTATTTATTTATCTATTCATTTATTTATTTACTTTCTATCTCTTCATCTGTCAGATTGAACATCCAGCAAACATGAGCCCCCTCCTGCCAACCCCAAATGAACCATTCAATCAAAATCATTAACAGATTCCTATCTTTCATTCCAACCATTCTTGGCAATCACAAGTCTTAAAACCCACAGAACACGAAGATTAGAAAAACCGCAGGACCAGGACTTGTAGGGGGGGGTGATGTCTATGAAACAATTTCTTTTGTGACTGATGGTTAGGTTGGTTGGGGTTACAGCATATTCAACTCTTTTGTGTTATTTAATCGAAGTTAGTCCTTTTTCCCCCCAAGTAGATTATTACGGTTTTTAGTAACTAAAATGATAATCATTTGTTAACAATTAATAGCTTCAAGTAACTATTACTAATTAATTTATACAGAATTATATGGTTTAAATTATTTCCAATTAATAATAACTGATTGTTTGCACAGTTATATGATTAACCAGTTATCCTTTATTTAATACTTATAATTTGCACATTGATCCTATGGTTTCAAGCATTCCTATCTGAATAGAAATAATGCATACGCAATTATATAGTTTCGAGAAAACTATTTTCCTATGTATAATAATAATAATATAATTTAAGTATAATAGATGAATAATAATAATAAACCTAGTGTTTGATTAACAAAAAAAGAAAAGAGATATGCAACTTGGTGGACTTTGCGGTTCCAGCGATCCAGGATGAAGCAAGGAAAATGAAAAGATGGATAAAACCTGACCTTGCCAGAGAATTGAAAAGGCTGTTGGAATATGAGAGTGAAAGTTAATACCAATTGTAGTTGGTGCACTTGGAACGGTCCTAATAAACTTGGAAAAAAGAGCTGGAGGATATGGAAATCAGAGGAGGAATTGAGGACCATCCAGACTAGCTGCCCTGTTGCAAATCGGCTAGAAACTCAGAAGAGCCCCTGGAACATGAGGAGACTTTTGTACTCAGCCTCCAGTGAAATACCATCAGCTAAACGCTGATGTGAAAAATAAAATAAGTGTTAAGCTATATTAAGTGCTCTATGTTATTATCCCCGGCTGGTCAGGATTGACCTGCACCTCCAGATGATTTGCACTTAGAAACTGTATTAAACTCCAACCTTTATATCTGTTGCGCCAGTATTTCGCAGCGGGAATGAGAACACCTACGCCGGTGCATTGAATTAAAAGGTCTGTTCGAAGTTCCATGCAAGCTCTTTGATTACGACGAGTAGGTTGGCATGGAACTTCGAAGCAGAAACCTTTTTATTCAATTGCACCCGGCGTAGGCTGTCTCATTCGCTGCGAATACATGGCGCAAACAGATATAAGGGTGAGTTAATACAGTTCTAAGTGGACAATTCATCTGGAGGTTGCAGGTTCAATCCTGACCACGGGGATAAATAACATTAGAGCCCTTAATAATGCTAACAGCTTATTATTAATTTTTCACATCAGCGTTAGCTGATGGATATTTCACTGGAGGCTGAGTGACAACAAGTCTCCTCATGTCTCGGGTCTTATGAGTATCCTAGCCGATGGCAACAGGCAGTATCTGGATGGTCTCAAGTTCCTCCTCTTGATGTTCCATATCCTCCAGTCTTTTTTCCAAGATTTGATTAGACCGTTGCCAAGTGCACCAACTTACAATTGGTATTAACTTTCAGCGTCTCGAGATTCCCAAGCCTTTTTCCAATCGTCTGGCAAGGTCCAGGTATTTTCCATCTTTTCATTTTCCTTGAGCTTCACCTGGATTCTTGCTGGAACCGCAAAGTCCACCAGTTGACATATTCTCTTTTCTTTTTTTGTTAGATCAACAACTAGTTTATGTTTATTATATTATTTTATTGATTATTTTATTATTATTGATTACATAGGAATAGTTTCTCGAAACTATATAATTGCGTATGAAATTATTCTATGTAATAGGAATACTTGAAACCATAGGATAATGTGCAAATTATTAAGTATTAAATAAGGATACGTTATCATATAACTGTGACAAACAATAGTTATTATTAATTGGAATAATTTTAAACATATATTCTGTATAAATTATTAAGTAATAGTTACTTGAAGCTATAATTTTGTTAACAAAATGATTATCATTATTACTAAAAACCGTTTATAATTATTGGGGGGAAAAAAAGGGACTAACTTCGACATTAAATGAACACAACAAGATTGATATGCTGGTAAAGCCAACCAACCTAACCATCCAGCACAAAAGAATTGTTTCAGACATCACGCCCCCCTACAGTCCTTTGGCCTGCGGTTCTAATCTTCGTGTTCTTTGGGGTTTAGACGTGTGATTGTCCAAAATGTTGGAATGAAAATAGAATTGTTATGATTTTGATTGAATGGTTCATTTGGGGTGGCAGGAGTGGGGCCATTGTTTGCTGGATGTTCAACTGAAGATGAAGAGATGAAAGTTAAAAAATAAATAATGAATAGATAAATAAATAAAAAAAATATGCTATTAAGTAAGGAGAATTGAAGGAGCGGAGAAGTTTGAAGGAGTACTGAATAAAATTCTAAGGAATGATAACGTTAAAAAGAAAGGAGGAGGAGATTATGTATGTATGTATGGTGCATGACCAGGATATGATCTATGTTATAATATATATATAATATATATATAATATAGTCTTCCAAAGATAGATTTATTGTAAATGGTGAAAGACGACGTTAAACGTTTCGGCTTTTATTAAACCTTAGATTAGAAAATTATAATGTTTATTAAAAAACAAAACATTCTAACGTCGACTTCAATTTATCTTTTTGGAAGACATATATGTGTATGTATGTATGTATGTATGTATTATATAATATATATATTAATATATATATAAGTCTTCTTTTTTTCTTTCTAAAGTTACTCATTCATTAGAAAAATTATGATAGTTTAAGTAAAAAACGAACGTTCTAAGTCGACTTCATTATTATAGATAAATTCATTTTTTGTATTCTTTTTTTCTACATACCGTCGGATTTATTCCATACCCCCAATATAATATATATATATATATATATTAATTATATTATATGGGGGTATGGAAGTAAATCCGACGGTGGACTGTAATCTTCAAAAAAGTATATATATATATATATATATATATATTATATATAATATATATTATAATTGATATATATATATACTTTTGAAGATTTACAGTCCCACTTAGAAGAGCAAATTAGCAATGCATTGAATGAACGAAAAAGATTACAAAAATGAAGGAAGTAAAGGAAAGAATTAATGAAGGAGAAACTGCGAAGAAGGCCAAGGAACGAATGAAATGACAGAATAAAAGAACGAAAAGATACATAGATAGAAGAGGTGTAAAGAAGAGAAAAAACAACAGAAGAATGAGAAAAAAAAGAAAAAAAAAAGATTAAACGAATTGGATAAAATGAAGAAGTCTACAAATGATCATGAATGAAAGAAACTGGGAAAGAAAAAAAATGAAGTATGGAAAAAATGAATAAAAGGTCCAAAGGAATGGAATGAATAAATACAATTAAGATTTTAAAGAATAAAAAGTATTTACCCATCGAACAAAGGTCGCAAAATATGAGCATCCGTTGAGGATCACTCCTATTTCAGTCGTAATGGATTCGTGCGAGACTAGCTCGTAAAGCATTTATACCACGAAGGACGCCTTTAAAACGAAAGATAATTTACTAAGTAGAAATTTTAGTTTGGTAGAAATCGGATAATGGTCACTCTGTGAGAATCGATGTCATTTGGTTATATAAATATTTTCGTCAGAACTCCAATATAAGCTCGTCAATCAGATAGCTGTTTAGAATCTTTATATAAATAGCTCGGCCAACCTGACACTTAAAGCGAACACGCAAGGAATAATTAAGGAGTGAGTGGCGCATTACAAAAACACCAAAATAAACATTAACCCTTAGAACCCCGACCCTCACGACCGTAGAGGCCTCTTACTCTAGGCTTCTGGCGTGAAAAATAGCGGTGTAAAAACAGTGTTTGCAGTTAGCTTGAAATGGTGAGGGAGAAAAAGAAAAACACTGGGAGACACTGATACGATTTGACTATATATATATTATATATTATATATATATTATATATATATATATATGAAAGTAGATCAATTTCTTAAGCGGAGTTTAACAGATTCGAATTCAGAGTATTCCTTCTCTTAGACTAGTTGCCTAACAAGGTAAAGACCCAAATCCGCCCCTACTATTTACCAATAGCTGGAGGAGAATAGTTTTTTTAAGGATATTAGCACTATGTTGAAATGCTAACAGCCCCATTCAGGATTTGAACTCGGGTCGTTCGCGTTCTATTTGCTATGATGATAACCATTTTACAATGCAACTTTCTTTGCTTCTGAGCCGTGCCCCTTTTCTTCTTCTTCGCAAGGTTTAATTCTCCTGTCCATTCTGATTAAGTCTATTTGCACAGACTAAAATAGGTCAATTAAAAATCAAATTTCAGAAATAAGTTGTTGAATATAGTATGATTGTCGCTTCCATCTGTTATTGAATCACTCCCCATCTATGAATCCTTCCCACATACACATTGTGCCCAGAGTGAGAGTTTATTGATTTTTCACTTTTTATGGCATGAAATGTTTTAATATATCTTTAAACTAGAAAAATCATGGAAAACCAATGCAAAAAAAAAAACAAAAAAAACAGAAGTAAAAATTGAATGGTTCATTTTTTATGAATGACTGAATCTGAACAAATTTTCTGGATCCTATTTTTCCTGATTATGAGCTCTGAAAAAATGAAAAAAAAATTCAGGGAAATTGATAAAAATTTCAGATGTTTTTACAACATTTTGACTTAATACATAAAATGGATTTGTATCCATTGGGATAGCATTCTTTCTCTACTTTTCTTTATATATACAGACAAAAACTCCAGTTAGGACCAAAAAAGTAGAAATCTTGTAACAGTACCATTACAAGTCTGTTAAATCTAACATCTCCTGAGAATCGTGAATTTAGGGTTACCAATTTTGACATGTATACCCAATGGACACGAGGGACAAATGTTTTAACGTCAAAAAAAGATTGTGTTGCAGCTGATTATAAAGACCCCCCCCAAAAAAAAAAAAAATCTTGGTAATGATAGTGAGTCGGTAAGAATTAAGTTATGCGAAAAACTGTTGACTCTCCAAAAAAGTTTCTTGAAATTTTTTGAAACAATCCTGTTCTGTGACAAATTTCACGGAGTCTTGCTGAGAAATATTCTAAATTTAAGGGAGTGACACTTGAGAGATTTATTTAGTATTGTATTCTGAGACACACTCTCGATGAGAGCCCCCCTTTCCCCTTGAAACATTCAACTGAGTACCAATGGTACGCATACCTAATTTGGTGGCCCTCCGTGAAAACTTTTGTCTGTCTTTAGAAGGCATGCACATCTCTCTCTCCCCCCGCTCTCTCTCTCTCTCTCATTGGAAGAGTCACCATGGCGTAATAGCTAACGTACACATCCTAGTAAACGAGTTCGAACTCTAGTTGCGTCATTACGTACACTTTCGGACTAATTCCTCTTGGGAAATGTATGAATCCCTCATCCCCCATCCCCGGCATTGCAGTCTCGGTCCTCATTGTTTTTTAAAAGTTTTGATAAATACTTTGCCCAGTATTATATATTATATATAAGTTTGTTTTATTTATATATATTTAAAGTATCAGAACTAAGTTTCTATTTTAAATTGTTTTATTGTTTTCACTCCTTTAATAAATTGATTTACTTATGGTACAAATTCTTTGATATTGAATTTTTACCGCCCAACCCCCAGGTAATATCTTTCAAAATTTTTTTTCAAACGCCCGGAGAATGTCTTTTTTTTTTTCTTGGTAATTTTCACCTTTAGTTGTAAAATTCCTAGCATAGAATTGTGCGTGCGCATTATCTGAATATGAACTTAATTTATAAGAACACCTTTAATGATATTTTGTATAAACCATGCAGTTGTATTGTTTTTAAAAAGTTTCTAAGATTTGTTTATTCGCACGGAGACTTTCAAAATAGCTACCGGCTTGTTTCAAGTGAAAGTCAAGGGAGGTTACTCTAATTGCCTTATTTGCTAGGAATTTTGACAACTAAAGGTGAAAATTACAAGTAAGCAATAAAGAAATAACACACTATCCATGAACCTAATTTGTTTTACATTGTGTTAATTTCTGTTATTCACATTGATTAGGAAGAACATTATTGTAATACAAAAAAAAATCATTTTTGAAACTAGTAAAATAATTCCCTAATTTATAGCTTCGAGCTGTTCGTTCTTCTTCAGGTGCCTACGTATCAGCCACATGAAAATATTAACCCGAATCTATGAGCACGAGTATTATGTGATATTAATCACGTATCCCCACATATACAGGTCAGACACAAGGGACCACCCACGAACGAAAAAACGAAAAAAAATAGGGGGCGCCTCAGGCACCGGGGCAATAAATCCAGCCCTGTCCCTTTTAAATCGATGGGACAGTGTTGCCTGGGTGGATGGACCCAGTGGTCAAATTTTATCAACGGCCTAGGCGAACGAGTATTATGTGTTTGTTTTTTAACTTTAAAATTAGTCTCGACTTATACATGAATATTCACGGGGAATAAGTGAAAAAAAGGTGAAACCGAAGACAAAAAAGAGAAATGAAATATTAAATTAAAGAAGAAGTAGAGAGAGAGAGAGAGAGAGAGAGAGAGAGAGAGTCATTCTATGAAGGTGTGTCTGCGTTTAAAAAAAAAAGAAGGCCAAAATTTTAATTCGATATAAAAATTTCTTTAAAAAAAACTGCAAACAAGATTATATTGATTTTTTAAAATTTATATGCGGGTGGGGTAGGGTAGGGGGATTAGCCCCCACCCCCTGTCACTCGGATCTTCTCTTGTCTCATTTAATTGTTGGATTTATGTGTTTGTTCTATCCTCATTCACTCTTCTCTCATATCCCCTCTCTCCCTGTCTTTCTCTTTACTCTTCATCCTTTTCTTTCTCGTTCCAATTTTGTATTACTCTCTCCTTGTCCCTGTCTCTCCGTCTTACTCTTCTTTTTCCCGTCTCTCTCTCTCTCTCTCTCTCTCTCTCTCTCATTGACACTGTCGCTTTTCTTTTTCTCTCTTTTCTTCTTCTTCTCTAGGTTCTGTCCTTTTCTTTGTCTCCTCTCTCTCTCTCATTGACATTGTCTCTCTTTTCTTCTTCTCTTCTTCTTCTTCTTCTTCTTCTTCTTCTTCTTCTTCTTCTTTCTGGTTCTGTCCTTTTATTTCTCTCTCTCTCTCTCTCTCTCTCTCATTGACACTGTCGCTTTTTCTTTTTCTCTCTTTTCTTCTTTCTCTAGGTTCTGTCCTTTCTTTGTCTCTCTCTCTCTCTCTCTCATTGACATTGTCTCTCTTTTCGTCTTCTTCTTCTTCTTCTTCTTCTTCTTTCTGGGTTCTGTCCTTTTATTTCTCTCTCTCTCTCTCTCTCTCTCTCTCTCCAGTATTTTACTTTTCATTTCATTTTCCTTGTCTTTTCCCATGTCCAACTTGCTTCTTCCCTACACTCAACCTTCAAGTTTTCTTTTCCTCTCTCCCTCTCCCCCCCTCTCTCTCTCTCTCTCTCTTTCGTTGTACCCCTTCATTTCTTTACCCTTTCTTTTTTCTTTATCCCCCCCCCAACCAGTAATAAACGAAAGAAATAGATTTTCCACCATGACAAATCCGTTTGTTCGTTGCTTGGGTCACGGTGACATTCTTCTCGCTTTATTTTATTATATTTATTTATTTATTTATTTTTTTAAGGTCACGTTAAGCAACTCAAAAAGCAAGTGCTTGCTTCTTTTCTTTCTTTCTTTTCTTTCTTCTTCTGTGGAGTGTGGGGGGGTGCACGGGGCGTGGGTTCTCGTGTGTGTTTACGCACGTGTGTCTTGAAGCTGCTCGGGTGTGTTCTACACAACTGCATTTCTAGTCTGTTTTTTTTCTTCTCTTCTTCTGCCTCTTTTAGTAAAGATAATATTGTAGTTTAGCTCGTCTTCGGTATTAGACACGTGTGTACGTGTGTGTGTTTTCGTTAAAAAAAAATAACACTATTATTATTACACTTCTTTTTTTTTAAATCTGTGTTTGTTAGCCCAAAAAATAATATATACATATATATATTAGTGTGTAAATGTATTTGGGGTACTGTATGTGCACAGTACACGATTGTGTGTTTTCCTTTAAAATAACATTAGGCTCACGAGTTTTTCAACACTCATTTACACGTGTGTTTATCTATTATTATTTCTCTGAATTTTTCAGATGAGGCTTGATAATTAGTATTATTTGGATTATTCGGACTATTGTCTTCATCTTTATTGTTATCTGTAAAACGTTCCGGCCTTCTTTAGGTATTTCTTGTCGGCCTCGGGAACTTTCTCGGACTCGGGAACCTTCTTTTCAAACTCGGGAGCTATCACGGAACTTTGAACCTAACCCTTTATTCAGTCCACGGGGGTATCCTGGGGTACATGCGTTAAGCTGTGTTAATTATTATTCTATGTTACTGCTGCCCCTGACCAGAATTGAAGCTGCAGTCTAGAGATAACTGTCACTTAGAACTGTCTTAACCTAACTCCTTTATCCACTGCACATCGGCCGAAACGTTGTACAGATAACAATAAAGATGAGGACAATAGTCCGAATAATCCAAATAATACTAATTTATTTATTATTGTTTTACTGCTTGTGAGTTTTTCACACCAGATTTGACCGATGGTTTTTCAAAGAGTCTGAGTGACAGCAAATCTCTTCAGGTCTACAGGGCTCTTCGAAGTATTCTGATTCTTAACGGTGCTGTGGTCTAGCTGGTCTGTTTACTTCATCTGATCTCCAGTTCCTTTTTCCATTCTATGAGGACCATTCCAAGTGTCCCAACTACAATTGGCATCACCATCACCTTCATGTTCAACAACATTCACAGTTTTCTAGCAAGATCCAAGTATTTGTCTAGCTTTTCACTTGCTTTTATTTTCACTCTATCGTCTAATGAAACAGCAAATTCCTCTAGATAAGTTCTTTGTTTCTTGTTAATTAACACTAGTGTAGACTGAACATTATACCTACCTTCACAGAAAGGCTATGACTAGCGTCCAGTCACCAGACAAAAAAAGAGTATAACCGAATATACTCTGTAGCAACTGACAGGACATGGTCAAGTGTTCAGTATATACGGATAGAAACATACATACTAAAACCACCAGCCAATGAAAATCCTAGAAATAGATTTGACCATGCTACATAGTAGAATAGCCTAAGCTGCTATTTAAACCACTTACCATGTTTGGATTCTCAGAAGCAGATTCAACTTGCAACACAGTTGATCAATTTACACAAATTCAACATGGCGCTGCGAACAGAATTCAACTCTGTGAGGGAATAACCAATTGAATTTCGAATTAACTAGGTTTGTCTTCTGGCCGGAATTGTATGGTGCGTTTGTATTTCAAAGTACAGAAAATTTTGTGTCTCAATTTTTTTGTGGTAGATTCTGGTTTGTGTATATACCGTTTGCTTACATGACCAAAGTTTAGTTTCTTTCACAGTTCTCAGTGGATCACCTTTCCCACCCAATCGTACCAGTTTGCAGCATTCACTTATTATAGAATTCCATCTCTATCACCACATAACTTACACTTACTATTCTTCTGCGTATCATCAATTTTTTTTTACATAATTATTTCTTATGGCATTATTTTATGCTGCTATTCAGAGATTCAGTTTCTCTCTTCAGGTTTCCTCTTCGTAGCCATATCCATGTCATCTTGTGTATAATTTCCCCAGTTTGTCGCTTGAAGTATCAATTTCCTTGGTCTTTATTTCCTCCCTTATTTGAAGGATGCTTCAGAGTACCTGGACAATGGACACTGTCCAGGTATTCATTCCTTTGATGAAATTCCTGCTGTAGAATTTTGCTTGTTTTTCTGAGCTACTCCTTTCTTATCGTCTTCTTTCATCTCGGTTTTCTTTATGGTATGTGCTTCTATTATTCCTGGATATTGGTAATTCTTTTTTTCTTCTTTCCAAGTGTTCTGCTGCTTTCCAGATTGGACAATTCTATTCTTTCCGTTATCCCCCTCCCCTTCTTTCATTATAAGCCTAGCACATTTTTCAATCTCATACTCAAGTCCTATATCCTATCCGTATGAATATACAGACAGGATATAAGACTTGAATATGTGTTGTAGTTTGTATAAGGATTTCTAGCTCTTTTTCATTCTTGGCAAATATCATCCATATACATGAAGTGGCTTATATTTTCTTGCAACTTTGTAAATTTGTAGCCCCCCTTTGCATTTTCTTAGTAGATAATTTAGTGGTATAATGCCAGTGATGCTGATAGCTTTTTAATTTAGTCCGTCCTGGAACACACATATTTGCTTTGAATGAGTCCCCGGAAAAATTTATGGGCCCCAACTAAAGTTTCTTAATAAATTATAGGGCTTTTATTCATGCTCTGGGGAAACAACTAAAGCTGTCTAACTCTTACCTTGTAACCTATACTGTGTAATTCATTTCTAAGAAACTGTTCAAATGTATTTACAGTTTGCTTGAAATGTTGAAGGGAAAAAAAAGAAAAACACTGGGACGCATGGATACGATTGTTCTGCGTCCTTTTAGATGTTTGTACGTCAGGGACACAGGATGCGTACCTATCAGCAACTCTGTAATGCTATAACAAATCATAGTGAGGATATTATTATTAAAATAATATCAGTGTGCATAGAGTACATGTAACTGAGTGTGGATGTTTTTATGAAAATTATATACGTGTGTGAATGTATCTGTGTGTGTGTGTGTGTATATATATATGTGTGTGTGTGTGTACAATCAGAGTACCTTCTCCAACGATCGCAACTCAAATTCTTTTACCTTTAACATAGAAAGACATCCACTGAGGTTCTTTCCCAATTAATGTTGTTATCATAAAAGTTTTTTTTTAATCCAGTTTTATAATTACTAATTAGATATCAACTGTAAACTCATGGGTTTAAAACATAAGTTTAAATTATTATGATTAGTAATGAAAAAAAATTAGAAGGGCTAGCGTGACTGGGCACTCTAGTAGCCTTGGTAGGACAACCAATCTAGGAGAATGACAGCTCTCAATTCAAAACCAGCTGTAACCTATTTTGGCAAGCAGGCAGTGAATAAGTAATTTTCCAATAAATATAAAGAAAGGAGAAGAATTGAAGATTGTCGACGACAAACTGTGGGGTGAGGTGTGAAGAGGTTCATACCTTTACCAACGGTATTAGTCCGAAAGTGAATGACTGGAGTTTGAATTCACTTACTACTATGTCTCAGTCCAGCACATTAGCCACAACACCACGGGACCCCTCCCCCCACAGACAACATTGAAATTATTATGGGTACCATTATAGTATGTGGCCTACCTTTTGAATGTGGTCTATGAAATCATCTCTCTCTCTCTCTCTCTTATAGTATGTGGCCTACCATAAAAAGTATATTATAAGATTATAATAATAACTGCTAACCCTAACCCTATTTCAGAATTTTAGAATAATTTGAAATTAAATAGATCTGTGATTTATGTAAATTATGGATGAATTCTTTTTTAATTATTCTTAATTACTATATACAGCTTATGAGTGAATTGCATTTCTTGAAATTGAATATATGTGAAAAATAATTAGTTTCATTAAACTGCCTACTACTTATATCTATAATAAATATACTCTTACTGAGGTAGGACACATTAAAACCGGGTAGGCCATATACTATAACAGAATCAAAAAGGTAGGCCACATACTATAATAGCATCACAAAGGTAGGCCACATACTATAACGGCACCTTATGTGCATTTCCTAAAGTTTTGGTAAGCTTTTTTCTTTCGTTTTTCTTTTTGGCAAGTCGACAGACGTGCATTTGTCAAAATACGTGCCTTCCACTAGTAAAACACTTATGATGTTTCCTTGTGTTATTCACTTTAAAAAAAAAAAAGTCTTCCCATTTCCCTTTTAAGTGTTGGACGTGCTTCCAATTCCTGTCTGAGACGTAAATATCTCCCCCCAAAACTCACTTATATGCACTTGGCTCTTTGCTCCGCCTTCCTCTCGAGAAAAACAATAAAAAGCGTCTTATCTTTGGTCCCAAACTTTAGAAAAAAGTTGTCAACGTTGTATAATAATAATAAAAAAGAAAAGCCAAATGACCTAGATTTTTCAAGTGTTCCTCTCACAATTTCTTGTCTTTCACTGTAAAAACACAATGGCCTCTTTTAAGTAACTATTTAAGGCGACTCTTTCTTATTACATTGTCATTTTACGAAGGTTTGCTTCATCTGACACACAAGCTCTGCTAAGTGGTCACCCATCTAAGTACTAAACAGGTTCTTTGTTTAACAGGTTTTACTTCAGAGTTTTCCTTCTCCTAGACTGGCTACCTAGTCAAGGTTAAAGAGCCCAGTTTGCCCTGCTATTTACCCATAGCTGGAGGGAAAATTGAATGCATACATGTGAAATCCAAACAACCTCGTCTAGGATTTGAACTCAGGTTGACGAGTAGTCTTTTGTTTGTCATTATAAGTCCTGTAATCTAATCTTTTTTTCTTTTTTTTTAAAAAAGAAGATTTTTTAAGAATCTGATTAAAACCCGAGAAGATTTTATTTCCATTTATTCCCATTTGTGTGAATTCTATAATACTTGCATTTTGCAAATTTTCTTTTGCCAGAATAAAATGTATTTCATAAAACCTTTTTTTTTCTTCATAGCAATTAAAAAAAACTTATTTTCTTTTTTCTTTCTTTTCAGAAAAAACAGTTGCACAATTGCAACTGGACAAGTTGGACAATGTCCAGCGACATTTAGCATCAACAAGTGCCCTGGTAAGTTGAATAAAAATTATTCCTTGCTCCAAATATCATCATATACAACAGATTATCTACATCCTCCATATATATATATATATATATATATATATATATATATATATATATATATATATAGAGAGAGAGAGAGAGAGAGAGAGATTGTAGAATGAACATCATCCACACCTTCACAGGAAGGTTGTGACTAGCGTCCAGTCACCAGACAAAAAAGACATTGTCCTCATCTTCATTGTTATCTGTATAACATTTCGGTCGATGTACCCTCCGGTTTTCCTCAGGTATTTCTTGTCGGACTCGAGAACCTTCTCGGAAGATGAGGACAATAGTCCAAATAATACTAATTACCAAGCTTCATCTAAAAAATTCAGAGAAATAAAAAAAAAAAGACAGTAACCGAATACACTCTGTATCAATTGACAGCACATGGTCAAGTGTCCAGTATATATAGATAAAAATATACACACTAAAACCACCGGCTATTCAAAATCCTGGAAATAGACTTGACCATGCCACATGGAAATATAGCCCAAGCTGCTATTCAAACCACTTACCATGTCTGAATTCTGAGAATACTGGTCGTTCTACACAAATCTCTACATATATATATATATATATATATATATATATATATATATTCAGTGATGCTGATAGCTTTTTGATTTAGTGTGTCCTGGGACGCACATATTTGCTTTGAATGTGTCCTCAGGAAATTTGATTGGTCCCAAATAAAGTTTCTTATTAAATTGTAGGGTTTTTATTGATGATCTAGGGAAACAACTAAAGCCGTCTAACTCCTACCTTGTAACCTATCTTGTGTAATTCGTTTCTAAGAAAATATTGAAATGCATGGCGAGAAAAGAAAAAAGAAAAAAACACTGGGACGCATGGATACGATTTTACTGCGTCCCAGTGATTTTTGTGTGTCAGGGACGTCTAACTTGTAACATATCCCGTGTAATTAATTTCTAAGAAACTGTTGAAATATATTCATAGTTAGCTTGAAACGATTAGGGAAGGAAAAAGAAAATCCCCGGGACGCATGGATATTGTAGAATAATCATACTAATTTCTAATTACCGTCGAATTGGTAAGACAAGGCAACAAGTAGCCCTAACTGAATACGGATCTAATCTTGTTGCAAACCTACTGCAGAATGCCAGGGTATTTATGAAGCCTCATAATATCATAGAAATCAAGCAGCCAATCAGGACTCAAGGAATGGAATCACCGAAACACATGAATGGACTATTTTTGAGTCCCATGAAATACCAGCTGTCTTAGACACTAGTTCAGTTGTGCTTAGCCAGTTGCTGTTGTTCAAACCAACAGTATATTGACTGACTGACTGACCTCAGTAGATATGATTTTTCTGCGTCCTTTTAGATTTTTATGCGCCATTGACGCAAGACGCGTACCTATCTATATCTCTCCCCCTCACCCCCTCTCTATCTCTCTCTATCTCTCTCTCTCTCTCTCTCTATATATATATATATATATATATATATATATATATATATATATATATATATATATTTTTTTTAATTCTAAACTCTACCGGTGTGGAAAAACCCCAGGTAATTTAGTTTTTCAAAATAAAAATACGGCACATCCGTACCAAGCCAACGACACAACTGTATATCTTTAGTGTAACAGTTTTTGAAAGAAAAAGACACATTTCAAATTCAAAAATAGACAAATTTTCTTTTTCAAACAGGAAGAGTTTTAACCCGTTCATATATATATTTATTACGTCGGATTCATTTCCTTACTCTTAACTTATATATATATATATATATATATATATATATATATATATATACATACACAACACTCACCGTTTGATAAAAATTAAAACAACTGATAATTGAGTAAAAGATGAAGAATTGTACAATGCATCGAAAGTGCAGATCAAAGTGATTTGAAATGAAGGGATTCTTTAAGTTTCATAATAAATGTAGAATTGTTTTTATGTTTTCCACTTTTCTCCGTTGCACTGAAATAATTTCGTCTTCTGATTCGCCCCTCTAGCGAAACATGTCAATTTGATTTTCAAAATTGTTTTCTTATTCTCATACCGTTGGATTTCATTGGAAATATTACTCATCAACATTGAAGACATAACAAAAACATAGGAAGAAAGAAAGAGAATAGTTTACTAGTATAGTCTACGTACATTCAGAATATATTTGAATTCACATGAGATTATTTTTTTCTAAGAAAAACAAATAATAATCTAAGACAAGGTATGTTATTTAAGACCGGATTGCATCACACACACACACACACACACACACACATTTTCGCGTATGTGTTAGTACATATTTGCGTGTGTTTATGTGTGTATATGAGTATATTTGCATATATGAGTGCAGTCGGTAGATTCCTAGTTCAATACCGGCTCTCGCCAACTCAGCATATGAGTAGCACAGTGATCTGTGCGGTAAAGTAAGGAGCTGATGGTTGATGTGTCGCTTCACCTCAGACATAAAAACAATCTCCTTGGTCTAGCGCTAATGAAAAGGGGATAGACCCCCTCGCTGTTAGACTGTAACCGACTTTAGGCCACACTGACGACGATATATATATATATATATATATATATATATATATATATATATAAACACATGTGAGAATTGTGTGTGTGTGTGTATATATATATAAGCGTATATGTTAGAGTTTGTGTATGTATATATATATGTGTGTGTGTATATATATATATATATATATATATAAGCATATATATGGGTGTGCATTTGTGTGTATATATAAGCGTATATATGAGTGTATGTGCATATACGTGTATATTTGCGTATATATATGTATGTATGTAGGTATGTGTATATAAATATGTAAGCATGTTTTATTTTGGGTTAGATAGATATCTTCTTTAAGTGCTCAAAAAACTACATATCTGCTAATCTGATGTTTAGAGAATAGAATTTTTGTCCTGGTGTGGCGGCGGCGGGGGTGGGGGGTGGAGGGGGCGGATAAAGAGTGGGTCGGTGTGGAATGGCACGTGATTTTACTTGGATGGAAATTTTCCCGGACAGAAAAACCTGTCACCTGAAGAATGGCAGCAAAAGATTATTGTTTCTTTTTCATTTGTTGAAGATGAGCAAAAATCTTGTAAAAAACCCCAAAAGTGAGAAGTGAAAGCGTTGGATGTGTCATGAAAAATCCCAGGCTCGGAATAAAGGTTGATTCCCTTTGACAGTCAATAGTGGACTGTCGCCGAACACTATCAGCCATGTCGACTCGATGGCTAGAATTTTGGTATTTGATATTTGCTTGTTTTAGGGAGAGTTCTTATTGTGTTTGTCACAAATGTTCTGATTCCCGGGGTGTGAGAACAGAACTCGATCTTCTTAGTTGGCAGTGGGTACATTTTTTCTCTCCCTTTTTCCTAACGTACATCTCGTTATTTGGCTCGGAATGGAAAATGAAAATAAAACAAAACAAAGATACTCTCTTTGATGTCTACTGCTCGAGGAGAGAAAGAGAAAAGAATTTTGTCCGATCTTGGAGAAATATTGGCACCGTTTTCGTTATTGGCACTGAACTCTTGTCACTCCCCGTCCTGTCAGTTGGGCTCGAAACATACACTGACTATATCCCCTGCAGAGCGGCTTAACCCCCCCTCCTCACCTACAAAAAAATCAACAACAAAGCGTATCCTGGAGATGACATTAAAATGCATCTGATGGTGAGGCTCCAGTTCTCGAACTCTGGGAAGTGTGGAGTACCTCTTCATTGTCATTACTCCCAGGTCCACTCTGATCCAGAGTGATAGTACCTGTTGTCAAATAGATCTGTTTCAAAATTATTTAAACTACCAAATATATGCACCCTCCTGGTGCAAGTATTTAAGTTTTAATGTAATACAATATATTAAGTTAAAAAGACTAATGAAACTAAATAAGAATGCAGATAAAATGGTTTGAAACAGTGTGGTATTGAAAAATTGAAAAATTTCGTTGCTAGATTTTCCTAATTTAACTATTTAGTTGAATTAAGAAGTAAAGAATAAAATTATAGTTATTCTTCTTGTTAATGGATTTCTTTTAAAATTTCTTTCTGAGATCTTTACTCATATTTATCAAAAATAAAACCAAACAACTAGAAATCAATAATACCAAGAACATATTTATTAAGATTAAGTTTTTAAGATCAATATGCAAACTTTCACACTTTAAACCGCTATTTTGTTATATATATATATATATATATATATATAATTGCATGTTATTAGTATGTAGATAAGGCCAGCAGTATTGATAATGTAAAACAATTTTGTTAATAATTGAGGTCTAAACAAAAATAAAATCATGAAGAATATGACAAATAACTAAGGGAATTGTAACTTGAGTAGTGATATTGTTTCGGTTACAGACACAGACACACAATCTCCATTATAATAAGATTCGTCAGGAATATTTCATGCCTTATAACTGTAAATTATGGAAGCATGTGGTATAATGGTTAGAGTCGTAGGAAATGGACACGGCTAGATGAGTTCAAATTCTGGACAAGGCTGTTTGCATTTCACATAGCAAGGTATACATCCAACTATTTTCCCTCCAGCTATGGGTAAATAGTAGGACAGACTGGGCTCTCTAACTTTGGTTAGGTAACCAGTCTAGGAGAAGGAAAACTCTGAATTCAAACCTGTTAAACTCCGCTTAAGAAATTAACCTTGTGTCACATCCTACTTGTACAGAGTGGTTGGTAAATATGTATAACTATGAATTATTTGTATCAAGAATTGTTACTTGAAACTATGATTGTCTACTAAGGATTTTTTAAATTATAATTATTAGTAGCTGGTGGTTCACTGGAGGCTGAGTGACAGCAAGTCTCAAGTCTCCAGAATAGTTACTTGAAACTGATAATTTACTAAGGATCATTATTATTATTATTATTATTATTATTATATTATTATTATTTACTTGAAACCATATAACTGTGCAAATAAATGATCATTATTAAATCGAAATAATAACTTAAAACCTAATATAAATTTGGTAATTAACTCTAAATAATTATTTCACCATTTAAACATTTAAAAAACTCACTAATTCTTGTCTGAGGGATGGGGAATTGTCTTGTTTCTTAAAAAGGAATATTTGAAATCATATAATTGTGTATGAATTATTTGTATTAGATATAATCATGTGCAAAAATGTGGATATAACTGAACGCAATTCTCAACCCCTGGCATAAAATAACCTAAACGGTTTGACATGCCGTTAAAATGAATCAATCTTGTCTCTCCACTTTATATATATATATATATATATATATATATATATATATATATAATATATTATATTAAAGCCGAGCGAATCAATACTTGTCTCCTAAAGGCTTTTTTACTGTTTAGTTTAATGACACGAAAGTTATACTGAAATATTCCTTAGTTTTAGGATTGAGTTATGTTTGAAAAAAAATCCATTTTAATTGGTTCTAATTAGTCGTAATTTGCAATGAAGTCAAAAACTGACCAGTCTCTTACTTCACATTCCGCCGGTCACTTTCCCCCTCTATATGTATATCTTGATTTCCTCCTTGTTATATATGTTAGTTTCTCAGTGAGTGTAGAAAGAGATTGGGGAGTTTGAAATTATTTGTATGTTAAATTTTATAAGCAGCCAACCCATAGCTTAGAAATATTTCAAAATGATTTTAATTTTTTTAAATTGTCCGGCCGTATTTATTTATTTAAAAAATTTATTCACTTTGCAAACTCACTTTTCCCCAATCTCAATTATCTACCCAGAACTCACTGGATTTTGTTTAGTATATATATATATATATATATATAGGCAGTGACAAAAACCAACTCCGTGTTGAAACACAGGACTGAGTGAATGAGTTCCTGAATACCTGTTTGACTAGGATTTGGGCGTATCTGAGTTGAAACGCACCAAATATCACGAAGGATTTGTTTATATATATATGACGTGATAATGTCATAATGGATGTTGATGCAGAAAATAGAATCAGTGAACCGATGTTAAATCCTAGGCAAATTTATTTGTGTTTACTTCATACTAATTCCCTTTATTTATCCCCCACCCAATTTATACCTTATACTAGAAGGCGGTGGCTGTGGTCTTAGTATTCTGTGTATAAGGTTAAATTGTGGGGAGATTACAATTCTGGGGAGTGTGGAGTACCCCTTTATTTTCATTACTCCGAGATCCACTCTCACCCGAGTGGCAGTACCTATTAGTGTCCAATCTATAGGTTAACCTATAGATTGGACACTAATAGGTACTAGGTCCTGGATCAGGAATGAATTAAAAAAAAAATGTGCTTAAAAATAATTTGAATGAATAAAACAAAAACGTCTTCGGCATAAAATAACCCAATGGGCCGACATGCCGTAAAATCCAACCAACCAACCAGTTATACCTAAAATACTAGGGCATATTGGGTTCTCTAGCCATGGGGGATTAGTAGTAGTAATTTTGAAGTTTTTTGAGAAAACGTTTATAAAACAATTTGTTTATTACACTCACACACAGGCAATGTTTTTTTTTTTAAATTGAATAATGGTAAAAGTTATTCCAAGTGTAAAAGCAAAACTCTCTTTGAATTTCTTAAGCCGACTAAAGAAGCGAACTAGTGAAATCTCGAACCGGAAATAAATTGTCGGCCTCCAATTTTCAGTGGTCACGTCAAGCCCTAGCACCTATATGATTGTCCCAACCCTATTGCCCGTATGGAAAACTCCAACCCTTTTTATCACATATATGCTAGAAGGCGGTGACTGGGGTCTACATGTCCTGGGAATGACGTTAAACTCTATCTGATGGTGGGTTCCAGTTCTGGAGGTCTGTGGAATGTAGAGCACCCTTTCATTACCATTGCTCTCAGGTCCACTCTGACCCGAAGTGGTAGTACCTGTTAGGGTCCCATCTATGGGTTAAATTGAAAAAGATTGTTTATAAAAATTGTTTAAAAAAAGTTTCTACCAAACTATCGCTTATGACAAACTTAAATTTTACCCTATAAACTTATCCTTTAAACTGATTTCCAATCTACTTAGCAACAAACAACTTCAAACAACCTAATGTTAAATTCAATAAAAATCCTTGAAAAAAAAAAAACATAACAATATATTTGATCATCCCTCATAACCTACTATTTGGAATGAAATAACCCTAGATGGGTTGACATGTCGTTAAAATAAATCAATCAAGTTTTCGGCTTTAGCTGCACAATGGAAAGGACATTGATATAGAACTACAATGATTCCAATTTAAAACCTGCAATTTTATTTTCCAAACTTTAAATCATTCTTTTTACTCCCATGTTTTTTTTTGTTTGTTTTATGTGTTCTGCTAATTCAATATTAAAAAAAAAATGCGTGCCTATTTAAAATAGTACATTGGGGGGGGGGGACTGTTGTAATGTTAAAATATATAGAAATGTATTACTTATATTCAATATCTAGATAAGAATACGTTTCAATCATTGACTTTTGATTGATGAACTTTTAAGCTCTCAAAAAATTAACAACATCCAATCCAATTGAACGACGTCCAGATCAATTCCCTCACCCCCCAATCATCCCCCCCATCATTCCCCACCTAACCATAATGAAATCTTAATAGGAAACTAATTTTTTGTGTCTGTGGGGGTAGACATTTCTATATACTATATATATTTCTTGACTTTTTTTTTTTCATAAAAAATAAATAAACATTAAAAACATATTACGGCTCATAATTCATTATGTTCTATTTTATTATGTTTTTATAGAATACAGTGATATTTTTCTTTAAAAAAAAACGTAACAAAAAATAGGTTGTTTTTTGGGGGGGAGGGGGGATGCTAGAACGGATTAATGACTTATCAGTTACGAGCGGAATGAATTAGACCTTAAATCAATGTACCACTGTGTGTATATTTTGAACATTACAGTAGCAATCTTACCAATGTGCTATTTTAAATAAATACCAAAAAATACCAAATAATGAAATAAAAGGAAAAATCTTTGACACCACAACGAAATTTAATAGGGGAGTCAGGCGGTGTGGGTGGTTAAAAACAATTGTAAAGTTTAGAAAACTAAAACCAAAAATGACCCCCCCCCCCAAAAAAAAAAAAAAAAAAAAAAACTTGTCAGAATGACCCCTTTTTGCAAGGACCCTATTTCCCTTCTTTTAATTTTCAGTGATGTCAACTGTGACATTTTGACCTTATGAATAATTTGAAGTCCTTGTTTTGGGAACGTGCGGCCTTAAGGCCTCATCGAAAGATCAATTAAAAGTTTACATCTCCCTTTATCTAGTATATTAGCGCGCTGGGTGAAATAAATAAATGATTATTGTATCAAGGCACCTTCGACCCCCAAAGGTTAGGGGGTTGCTTTTCATTTCTTCTTTTTTAAGTATGTGCTATTCAGTGATGCTGATAGCTTTTTTTAATTTAGTGCGTCATGGGACACACGGGTGTGATTTAATGAGTCCACGGGAAATTTGATGGAACCCAACTAAAGTTTCTTAATAAATTGCAGAGTTTTTATCTATGAAATAACTAAAGCCATCTAACCCCTACCTAGTACCCAATACATGTAATTCATTTCCAAGAAAATAAACAGCTTGATATAGTGGGGGAAGAAAAAAAAACTGGGGCACATGGATATGATTTTTCGGTTGAACTTGCACAAAGGTGTCAAAATTAGAGTGACCCAGAAAAAACAGAACCCACAAATTTGGTAATAAAACTGTTAATTTTAACCAGGGGGGGGGGTATAGGGTTAGGCTCGGGGTTAGGGTTGGGGTTTAAGGTTAGTTTTATGGGAAAATAAATAAATTGGGTTCTGTTTTTTCTGGGTCACCCTAATTTTGACACTTTTGTGCAAGTTCAGCCGATTTTCTACATCTTTTTAAAGTTTTATGCGTCAGGGACGCAGGACGCGTACCTATTAGCATGTCTGCCAATTGATCACATTTTGAACGAAGTTATTGTATAAAAGTGAAAACATTATTGTATGTCTTTTTGACATGAAAAGGTCCTACTCCAACACACATCAGTTTTATTAATTGAAATTCATGGTTTACACGTGTCAAATCTAAAATCCTGGGTAGGTAGGCAACAGGTTTGGAGCACTCTGCGGAGTTTGGAGTCTCCCTTTGTTGTCATTACTCCCAGGTTCACTTTGATCCGGAGTGAGTCCCATCTATTGGTTAAATAGATCTGATTTAAAAATACACATGTTACATAAGAATACTTGATACTTATTACTCTGTGTGCAAATTATTTTTTACTAAGAATATTTACTTGAAGCTATAATTGTTTACTAAGTATTATTATTAGTTACTTGAAACCATATAATTGCTTGCTAATTATTGGTGTTACATAGGAATACTAGCAACTATAAACTATGTACAAGAAAATGATTATCATTAAAAACGAATAGTTACTTTAAACTTATTAGTATTAGATTTGAATACTTGAAGAAAAAAAGAACCTTCCCTCCTGGGTATGACACCAAACTGCATCTGATGGTGGGACTTCATTTCTGGAGATCTGGGGGAATGTGGAGTGTCTCTTCATTACTCCCAAATCTATTCTGACCATAGAATTGTTTGCAAACAAATGATTGTTATCAAATAGAAATACTTGAAGCAATATAATACTATATAGATTATTTGTATTAGATAGGAATACTTGATATATAATTGTGAGAAAAAATGTTTAAGAAACAACTACACATTAAAATGTAGATATAAATGTACACAGAAAGTGATTCCCTAACCTCTAAGCATAACATAACACTAGATGGGTTGACATGCCATTAAAAGCAACCAAACTGTACATTTCTTAATATTAGTTACCAAATTAGAGATATCAAATTACAAATCTGGCCATAGTTAGTACTACTGTATGGCTGCACCACTTGGACTCAAATGAAATGCTTAGAGAAAAAGATAGATGGAAACTATACAAAGATGATGTGTGCTCTGTTAAACAAACTTGGAAGCAGCACTCCACAAAAAAAAGCAGCTGTACGGCCACTTACCTCCTATCACACAAACCATCCAAGTAAGATGAAAAGACATTGCTGGAGAAGCAAGCATGAACTGATAATGATATTCTCCTGTGGACACCTGCATATGGGCACAACGGTATCGGCTGGCCAGATAAAAACTACATTAATCAGCTCTTTCTGGATTCTGGGTGCAGTGTGGAAGACCTGCCAGGAGAAATGACCAACAGAAATAGGTGGCAAGAGAGAGTTATAGGTATACCTAATGTCAGTGTGATCTGATGATCATGATTATATATATATATATATATATATATATATGGTTCAATGGAGGTGCGTGGTGTACTGGTTAGAAACATAGGAAATGGACTCGTCAATGTGAGTTCAAATCCTGGATGAGCCTGTTTGCATTTCAAATAGCACTAATACCATAGGGAAAGGTATGCATCCAACTATTAACCCTATAACTATGGGTAAATAGTAGAACATACTGGGCTCTTTATCCTTGGCTAGGTAACCTGTCTAGAATGAAAACTCTGAATTCAAATCTGTTAAACTCTGCTTAAGAAATTGACCATGTGTTGCATCCTGCGTATGCAGAGGAGTTTGGTGTATGTGTGTGTGTATATATATATATATATATATATGAATCAATACATGTGAAGTAAACTCAGTCATATATTTTTAAAAAATCAACCTTGTGTCACATCCTGTTCTAGTAGTGGCAGCTTCTCTTCAGTTATTTCAAGGTGTTGTATGGTAACAGGGTTGGTAGTAGGCCACCAAGTTAGAAGAGCTTTTTAACAACTATGATTAATGTTTAGGTCACTTGGGTCAACTTTTTTGTCATCATGAATTTTCCAAACACAATTTGACGGATTACCATTTGAATCTTAGTTGAAGATGTTCGTGGCACCATCTGCTACTACTGCTGATTGTTTCTCTATAAGTTCTATTACTTCTTCCTGGAAGTCTTGGATACTTGGAGTCTTGGAGACTATGTTTATAATTCAAGTTTTGCTACAAATGTGTAGGTGGAGGTTGGTGACTGAAATGCTGTATCAACCCCCACCCCCTCCTCTGAGCTTACAACTTTGACCCCAGAGGTAACTGAATGTTATGTAGTCATTTTAACTGTCAACACGTTTCTTTGGGGTTGGGCCTCTTAAGACTTGTTGGAAAGGTGATGGTGAGGCTGGAAGGAACAAGATGGAAACTCTCTCTCTCTCTCTCTCTCTCTCTCTCTCTCTCTCTCTCTCTCTCTCTCTGAGTAATGGGAGGTGTAGGTGAGCTGTTGTGTGTGGTGGGTGATTTTGTTTGTTTTAGGAAAGTGTCAAAAAGTTACTCAGATTACTCCAGTGTATTCTCAACGGCTTTTGTTTGTTTCTCTGTTATGTTCTACAAAAAGGACATTTTAGAAGATTAACAATGTCTGGTACAAGATGAAAAGTGTTACAGCATCCATCTTTCTTTTTCTTCAGCATTTTCTATGCATTTCTATAAAAAAAAAAACAAGACCAAAATTAGCAATGAATTTCTATGACAAAAAATCCCAAAACAACAATATGAACATAGCAATGCATTTCTATAAGAAAAACAAGACCAACATTACCAATGCATTTCTATAACAAAAACAAGACCAACGTTACCAATGCATTTCTATAATAAAAAAGTAAAACATTAGCAATTTATTTCTATAACAAAACCACCCAAAATGAGCAATACATTGATTGATACCCCATTAACAATGCATTTCTATAACAAAACAACATTAGCAATGCATTTCTATAATAAAAAAATGACACTATTACCAATGCATTTATATATTTAAAAGACCATTAGCAAAGCATTTATATATATATTTTTTAAAATTAGTAAATCATTTCTATAGTAAAAACTATTAAACATTTGTTTCTATGATAAAACAATTAGAATCAAATTCACTAACAATAATCTGTTAGCCTAGTTCACTGATCAGTGCCCCCTCATATATATTTACCAAACCCCTCCACACAAACAGGATGTGACACAAGGTCGATTTTTGAAACAGAGTTTAACAGGTTTGAATTCAGTTTTCCTTCTCATAAACTGGTTGCCTAACCAGGGTTAAAGAGCCCAGCCAGCCCTACCCATAGCTGAAGGGAGAATAGTTGGATTCATACCTTTCCCAAGAGTATTAGTGTTATGTGAAATGCAAAGATTCTTCTCTAGGATTCAAACTTGGGTTGACTCCATTCCTATGACGGTAGCCATTGCACCACCACTCACCTCATAATGTGTCTTTATTTACTAAGGTTAGCTTTGTTTGATACAAGGCCAGTAGTATGGAGCACCAAGTGAGAATTAAACTCATTAACTGTTGAGGGAAAAATAAAATTTAAGTTTGTAAAAAAAGCCTTTGTTGGGGTGGGGATGGGGGTCAAACAATCAAATCCAACGCTTACTGGTAGACTAATCTTTCCTTTTTCTTCTCCACTTTCTGTCTAATATCGCTGACGACGTCTACTTCTTGTTATTGTTTCTTCTTCTTCTTCAAAGTCTCTTGCTGCTACTGTCTCTCGGATCTCGTAACACACGCTTTTTCCTTCACTCCACCTGGATTTCTGCTGGTCTATTTATACTCGTGCTTGTAGCTATCATACGGGCATCTGGTTTTAACATACAGGAACTTGGGTCAACTCAATCCTCAATGCTAAGTATTACCTTTTGATATTCAGAAGGACACGGGTTTGATCTTAGATCAAAGTCCTACACACCAGACAAAGCCTAACTCGCTTCCTTCGAGAATACAGCAAGTCCTCATTTTCGCCACTTGACTCATGTTCTGTCACATTAATAAAGGCTGCTCAAAGATAATGATTTATTTACAGTGCCTAGTATTCCTAAATGGTCACCCAACTGAGAATTGACCAGGCTTGACATTGCTTAACTTTCATGACAGAAAAGATTGAAGCTCTTCCACCTGTTTGTTCTTAGGTGAATGTTGCAACTGAAAATGCATTTTCTGCATAAGACAAACTCCTTTGC
>CM042177.1:14824905-14844905 GCA_023376005.1 Doryteuthis pealeii
GACTTTTGGTTATAAATGAACTTTTTGGAGAGTTAAATCATAGTCAAAACATTTCAAATTTTCCAAAGTCCTTACTTTAATAAAATTATGATTCTAATATTCCCATCAGTGAAAATATAATGGAAAATAGAATATAGAAATAATAGATAATAAATAGAATTACTCTTATATGAATGAATTATTCATGAATTATTAGACCTAACTTAGAATTGAATTATGAATAATAACAAATCATATTATAAATAATATCAACTATAATATATATATATATATATATATATAAAACCTAAAGTATAAGATAGAAAATAATGAAATAATTTAGTTACATATTTAGTTACTGGTCTGACTTAATAAGTTTGCCAAGATATATTAATTTTTGGTTTTAGTTTTTAGTTTTGTGCCTATTTTAACTTCTACTTTAAGTGAATTGTATTTGATTTATTTAACTTATAGTTTTAACAGTTTACCTTTATTTTCATATGATTGTCCTATTATTTCATTATTATTAAGATGGAGCTTGTTTTACTGAGGTGAAGCGCCACCCTACATCAGTTCATTGCTTTACTGTGCTAATTTAATCAGATTACCCAAGCTGTGCTACTCAGGTACTGGAACCTTGCAATTCTGAGCGAATGCTCTACCAGCTGAGCTAAACTGGCTCCTGTTATATATATATATATATATATATATATATATATATATATATATATATATATATATATATAGGGTGTGGACAGTATTTGAGGACAGAATTCAGGTTTAGAAAAACAACAACTATATAACAACATAAAATAACAATGAACAAAAATAACAAACATAAAAGTTAATTAAGAATTGAATAATTTTGTCCAACTAATCCCCCACTATCATCAATAACTTTGTTCATTTTGGACATTACTTGAACTGTGACAGTCTTTAAAAGAGTCTTTGGTGTTATGGGGGATGTTCATTAATTTCTTTCTCAACAATGCTCTACACATAGTAGTCTAATGGATTGAGATCAGGAGGAGAGGGGGTTAATGTTGGGGGTGAGATTTCTTTTGATGATAACATCAAAAAATTCTAAGAAACTTGAAAGAAAAAAGAACTTAGAATTTTTCAACTGGTTGCCTAACCAAGTCTAAAAACTCTGCTCTACTATTTATGCATAGCTGGAGGGAGAATAAAGGCATGAGTATGAGGTAAAATGCAAACAGCCTTGTCCAGGATTTGAACTCTAGTCATGGATTCCATTTCTTATGATGATGACTATTAATAATAGTCACCAGAGGCATGCTTAGTGTAATATAGGTATACCCAAATTGACCTAAAATCCGTTTTTGACAAAATGAATTTAGCCCCCCCCCCCACACACACACACCTACAGAAAATAATTTACCAAAAATCAGGGAATTATCAGATTTTAATGAAATTTTCAGTGTTGATGTATCAATGAATGAACTTTATAATTCTTGATTTTTGGTAAATTTTTAAAATCACTAATTTTACATGAATTTTGCAAACACGCCATTTTTAAACAGCATTTATGGCCAAACGCGAATGAAATTAACTAAAAAAAATCGTTTTAAATGTATTAAAAATGAATTAAATGTGTAATATTATTTTACTTTTTTTTTTTATTGATGGTCATTATATTACTACTTATCGATTTAGACAAAAGTTTGACCTTAAATAATCTATTTAATTAATTTTAATTCGTTTTTATAAAACATAAACAGACGATTTTTGGGTATCTCTAGAGTAATAGTATTACATTTGTGTGTGTGTGTGTGTGTATATATATATATATATATATATTATATATATATATATATATATATATTTCGCCCACCCTCTTTTCCTCATATCATTTAATAGATAAATATGGCAACATCACCAGGTGATATTTGAAGATCTTGAGATTATAGATATCTGTTTAATATTCAAAACATTTTAAACGTTAGCAAAAAAATTTCAAATATTATTAAATCATCTTCACAACTCTTATTTTTTAGATTTTTTTTTCCATGTGAATACAATTGTAAAACAAGAAAAAATTATTGCAAGAGTTTTCTAAAAGCAATATATAAAAATCTTTAGCTTAGAAAAAGCAGTTTCCATTCCAATTTGTAACTGATAATTTGTTGGTGTCTGCATTTGTTCTGGACGTGATTTTTAATCATTGCGATCCTTGTTCAAAGTGATATATGTAGACACCAGTCACCAGACTAAAAAAAAAGACAGTGTTAATTGAATACACTTTGTAGCAACTGACAGAAAATGGTCAAGTGTCCAGTATATATGAATGAAAATATCCACACTAAAACCACCAGCCAATCAAAATCCTGGAAATAGACTTGACCATGCCACATAGAAAAATAGCTCAAGGTGCTATTTAAACCACTTACCAAGTCTGGATTCTGAGAAGCAGATTCAATTTGCAACAAAGTTGAATACTGATCAGTCTACAGAAATCTTTACAATATAAATATCATATGTTAATTAGAATTGTTTACTTTTTCTATAGAAAGATAGAAACGTCTAAAATATGATCTCATTGACTTTTGTTATAATGAGAATGTAATGGCTTCATGGGTCATCTCATATTTTCTATGATTCTCTATTGGAACAATAGTCAAACATTCAATTACTAAATGATTCTGTTGATAGAGAATTTATAATTTGCCAATGTTTCTTCAGTGGATTGGCAAAATGTCTGGGTGAAATTATTTCTCTTCAAAGGAAGTTGTCTCCCTTGGGAATATACAAATGCTCTCTCAAAAGTTGATACTGCATTCAGTCCATTTGTACCATTCAAATATCCTGAACAAACACACACACACACACACACACACACATATATATATATATATATATATATATATATATATATATATATATATACATACATAGATGCTGATAGGTACACCTCCTGCGTCCCTGACACATACAAATCTAAAAGGAAGCAGTAAAATCATATCCATGAGTTTTTTTGCATCTATTTAAAAACGTGTGTGTGTTTGTGAGTACTTATGTCCCTGTGTCTCAAGGTGTGTAGAAGGTTTGAGGCAATGTGTCTTGAGCACTCCATCCTGAAGCGGGCTCTACGAAAGTGGCACAAGACGGAGGTCCTGGATACATTTTCTACATTCAAGCCTGACCATATATGTAGTATGTGTTACAGGGTTTGCCTCTCACGGGCTGGTCTTTTGAGTCATATGCCGTCCATGGTGACAGACGACCACGTGAAAAACGTTTGCATACAAGTGAAAGTTGGGGGTCTTGTGTATTTTATGCGACAGGACATATAAAAGCAAAGCTGGACTTCTGAGCCATTTGCGTGCTCACAACCGAACTTTGTAGAAGTGGCCTTCTTCTGTGAAGAAGTGTCAATCACCATATCCCTGTGCATATGTGTGTGTTTGTGTATATTTATATCCCTGTGTATGTATATATGTATGCAGATGTGTATGTATATATGTATACAGACAGGTGTGTACACACATATATATTTGTATGTATGTGTATATATATGTATGTATATTTCTATATATGTGTGTGTGTGTGTGTGTGTGTGTGTATATATATATATTTGTATGTATGTGTATATATATGTATGTATATTTCTATATGTGTGTATATATATATATGTATACATTTGTATATGTATATGTATATATATTTTACAGTAAGGCTAAAGTTGCCTGTTTGAGAGAAGGTATAGGTGATAAACATAATGGTCTCCCCTAGGATTGTTGGCAGGGCTTCCCACATTTCCATTGGTCATATTACAATTTAATCCTCCAAGCCTTTCTCTTTAGCGACCTGACTTTTAAGGGTTAACACCTGTTTTTCTGTCCTCGCTTTGGGTGATTAAGGACATCTTTATCTCCGCTCTGTTAATTGAGCAGAATTGTATCACAGAACAACTATGGAAGATCTGTAAATCTTTAGTTACTCCTTTTTGTATTATACTCTGTTTTGTTTATGGAACATAATTGTGCTTTTTATTGTTTGGGCTTTAAATAATTGTAATTGAATATTGTTAATATCATTTGTTAATAGGAGTTTATAGTCTTTCCTTACCAAAATATTCAGTGTTAGGTTATTCATAAATATTCAAATGTGTTATAAAGAACAGGTGTTGTTATCATACTAATACCAACGAATTCTCTGAATTTTGGGGATGAGCCTTGATAAATGGTTGGGTTCAGAGTTCCGTAAAGTCTTTCGATTACGACAAGAAGGTTCTCGAGTTTGAAAAGTAATACCTAGCTGGAGGGCACATCGGCCAAAACGTTGTACAGGACATATAAAAATGAGGACAATAGTCCAAATAATCCAAATGATACATAACACCAACAAATTCTTATATCGGCATCAAATATTGTTGAATTTGCTGAAATTTTGTTAATTGGCATCATAAATTGTCACTTACCTATGGTTTAAATTTTTTATAAATCAAAGGTGAAAAAAATCTTCAGTCAGGATTTGTGCACTCTAGGGACTCCTTTGATTAAAATGAAATATACTTATACAAGTACCCTGGGTAATATAGTTTCAGAACATATATAGTTATAAGGTCTATCTCCAAATCTTTGGAGGAGTTTGTGAGCAAAAAAAAAACAAACAAGAACTACAAGTATCTTGAGTGTTTACTTATTATGATTTGCTTCTAAATCCTTTAATCTGATATAGAAATTAATCTTTACAATAATCCATGATAATCTGAATTAAATGATTATGCCAGCATCAAAGAAAGAATTCACCACAGACCATTAGGAATGAATTCACTTTGACCAGATACTACATTTTATATATATAATATATATATATATATATATGATTTTTCTTGGTAAATACGACAAACTACAGGAAATATTCCACAGAAACATAAAAATCAGCTAAAGCTGTTCAGTCAATATTCAAGAAATAATTAAAGGAAAAAAAAACTAAACTAAAATACTAAGCACAAAACAGAAAACAGACTGACAAAATATGCAACTTTTAAGACAAAAACACCTGTCCATTAAAAGGAAACAGTTTCATATATGAAGCAAATGTCAACAAAAGAACAGCCAGCAAATGTCACAACACCCACACAATCACACACTTCATACTTTTGTCTAGGATGCGAGTGTAATGTAGTATCTGTGCACTCTGCTTTAGATCATAAATAAAGCAATTTTTATTTTGAAAAGCATAAATTTTTCCCTAGAAATAATCAAAAAGTGAATATATATTTTATATATATAGAAAGTGATGTTTGCATGGACATAAATTCAGTGACGCTTGGTTACTGACAGTTTCTGGCCTATGTAATTCTCGACTTCATGTCCACACCACCCCAACTTAGATATACATGCTCTATCAAATATATTGAGCAGTATTTACTTGAATATAGCACATATATGTTATATATATAATGGACTCTCCTGTCGATTATCGATGTATGAGGGTTCATACACACAATGAACTACCACACAGGGATTTGTTTATAGTGGTGAAGGCTTGTGTTGGACCATCCACACTTTTTGGCACAGTTGATAGGAAAGAATTGGTGCATCAAAGGTTGCCACAAACCCAATCAACGACCGACCTCAGGAATTTTGAATTCAGAGTTATCCCTCTCCTAGACTGGTTACCTACCCAAGGCTGAAGAGCCCAGTCTTCCCTACTATTTAACCCATAGCTGGAGGGAGAATATATGGATTCATACCTTTCCCAAGGGTATTAACGCTAAGTGAAATGCCAACAGCTTCGTCTAGGAATTGAACTCGAATCGACGAGTCCATTTTCCACGACTCAAACCACTAGCCCACGCGCCTCCATATATATATATATATATATATATATATATATATATATATATATATAGGTTTGGTTGAATACCAGGCTTTATTTCTTCTTAATCTTCAGTTACGTTCAAGTCCTCATATAATTTTTCTTATATCATGGTCCAAATGGTAGATAAAATGCCCCATATTTTCCCCCCCAAGCGTTTTTGGCACTGTCCATAATTACCTCTGGGGGATTATTTGTTATAATTGTTGTTTGCTTTTTTTGTGGTTGCAGGTTTATTCAGTTAGGTTTGTTGGGTTTTATGGCATGTCAACCTCAGTGGGTCATTTTATGCTGAAGATGTTTTTGTTTTATTCATTCATGATGAGTACTCAATTAGTTTTAAACATATTTTTTGATCTAACCCATAGATGGGACCCTAACAGGTACTACCACTCTGGGTCAGAGTTGACCTGGGAGCAATGATGATGAGGAGGTGCTCCACATTCCCCAGACCTGGAACGTCACGATCAGATAGAGTTTAAAGTCATTCCCAAGACATAAAGACCCTCAGCCAACACCTTCTAGCACATGTATGATAAAAACGGTTGACCCTTACCATAAGGGCAATAAGATTGAGACAATCATAAAGGTGCGAGGGCTTGACGTGACCAGCCGATTAATCGAAGGGGGCCTCTCTAACCACCTGTCTAGTCTAAGTAAGGATCTAAATGGAGTGTTGCATGTCATGGACTACTCGTCTACCAGGATTCTATCCTTAAGCATCATGGGTCACCACCCATGGCTAACAGGTGGCCCCGTTGGAGGATATTACCCATCTACAGAAGTGCAATTGGTATATTCTGAATCCCCAGCCGACAGGGCTGTATTAAGTTAGGAGGGTTTATTGTAGGTGCCAGTGTTAAATGCTATTTCATTTATGTTAGTTTTTCTTCTTCTCATTTTTGATAACACACACACACACACACACACACACACACATATATATATATATATATATATATATATATATATATATATATATATATATATATATATAATAATTATGAAATATCAAACCTGAATCAATAAATGCATTTTATGTTTTTTTTTAAATTTTTTATTTTTGTTATCTTGATAAGAGTCTTGTTCTGACTTCTTCATCTTTGTTTTATCTTTTCAGGACCAGTCAACATCGTACGATGATGATTTTCTCATCATTTACAACAGAGTCCCAAAAACTGGAAGCACGTCATTTGCTGGAATAGCTTACGATCTCTGTACTCGCAATAAATTCCATGTTTTACATTTAAACATCACAAAAAATTCACACACACTCTCATTATCAGACCAGGTAAGCAGTTTTATTTATTTACCTTTAAATGCATTCATATTATATGTACAGCAGTTCTAATATATCATTAGTTCTTGTATTATTTCCTGACCACTGACAACCCCCATGTGATTTTCAATACATTTTTATAGTAAAGTCATTAGCAATGAATTTAGATTATACCTCAATGATAAAGTAAAAAGTCGTCGGAGTGGCCTAAAGTGGTAGCAGCCAGACAACGATGGTATCTATCCCCTTTGCACAAGCGCCAGTCCAAGGAGATTGTTTTTGCTTCTGAGATGGAGCACCACAGCTACCATCAGCTCCTTATGGTAGCTGCTCATACACTGAGTTGGCGAGGGTCGGTATCAAAACCAGGAACCTTGTGTTTCCTAGTCAGTCACATGAATTCCTGACTAGTGACAAGCCATTTTTACTTGATTTGAAATGTGTCTCTGTAATAAAGTCATTATCAATGAATTCACACACACACACACACACACACACACACACACACACACACACACACACATTCATATATAGTAAAGTCTGTGGATTAGCTTCCAGATGCTTTTAGTGCACAGATCAGGTTACCCAAGCTGTGCTACTCATATGCTAATTTGGTGAGGGCCAATATTGAACCTGGAACTTTGCATTAAGTATGCTTAATTTTTAGTCTTCCTCTCAGGTCACATTTAAAGAATCAATTACTATGGGTACATTGAATTTAAGCAGCAATGAACCTGATATGTATTTAGATGGGTTATATATATATATATAGTCATCATTTAACCTATAAATATATCTATATTTGTGTGTCTGTATGTGTGTGTGTGTATATATATATATATATATATATATATATTATATATATATATATATATGAGAGTCATCATTTGACCTATATAACTATTCAAAGTATTAGTAGCTAAGACCTCCTGATTTTATTTTTTTGAGTTTTTGCAAAAAATAAGCAAGTAATAATAATAATAATAATTTGTGCAATAATAAGCAGAAAATAAACGGAAATAGAAAACACAATGACATAGTTAGCAAGACAAGGAGGAGGGTGATTGTTGATGGGGGAAACTCCCTTATTTAATTATACAAAATAGGTCGAGTTATGACCCCACTGGGGTAAATACAGAGAAAAACAACCCACATTTTCTTACAAGGTATGAGGATGAATTAAAAAAAGGCTAATTTTAGTACTTTTTTTTTCAGAAATGATAGAAAAAAGGGAAAATTCTTACTTTACTATTAAATAAAATAGCCACTGCTCTATGTCAGGATCCAAGACAATGTACTGTTCAAAGAACAGAGAGAACAGGTTTCAGAGATTGTCATGTGACACCCCACAAAGCCTCCAATGGACATGCCCTTTCTCTTAAGGTAGATAGATATTTATTGTCCCCTATATAAATACCTGGATTTTGTTATTTCTAGTGGAGTGTTGTATAATCCAAATGAATATTATTTTTCATTTATTTCCAAATTGTAAAACTTTGAGATGTACATTTACTTATATGTGGTTCACAGCAGAATCAATTTTGCAACCAATATTTTCTTTGTTCGTCTTTAAAAAATTACATATCTGTTAAAATACTTTGAACAGTTCCTGAAGCTTCTTTAAAAAGCAAACAAACAGACTCAATGTTTTGTTTTTGTAAAAGAAAAAAATGCCTCACTCCGAAAAGAACGAGGTGGTCTACTTTTTTCTTTTTACACACAAAAAAAGAATTAAAAAAATTAAAAAGGATTTATCTAAAAACAACAACAAAAAACAACAAATTTTATTCATTTTAAGACATTTGATTCTTTTAAAACATTCTAAAACTGCTTTCAATAACATCCAATTGTATTTATGTATCCAACAAAATAGCGCTTTACAGTGTGAACAGGAAGGCTAATTTGCATATTGTTATTAAAAATTTGATTCTAATAGATATGTGCTTGGTATTATTGATTTCTAATTGTTTGGTTTTATCTTAATAATCATTAAGATGAAACGTTTTACAAATAAGAACAAAAATGAGGACAATAGTTCGAATAATCCAAATAATACTAATTATCAAACCTCATCTCAAAAATTCAGGGAAATAACACTTTTTCATCCAAATGTCCTGATGAAGGTTTGAATATAAATCGAAACGTGTTTACATCAACTTCACCTTTCAATTTATTTTTTGGGAATGCCTTGTTTTTTTTCTATTTTCCACACACACACACACAACATACACGCATATATATATATATATATATATATATATTATATATATATATATAACGAATTATTGAAATACTCTCGGTTTCAGCTTAATCTGTTTTATTTTTAACAGTGAACAATTCCCATTTAACGATTTTAATCCAAATCCATAATATTTGTCATACCTTCAAATTCAAATGGCTTGTTGAACACAGCAGACATTGAGGCGTCTTAGTTACCAAAAATAGAATGACCCACTTTGAAATAAAGTACCCGGCGACTTTCTCTATAACCTACCCCAGTTTGAGTAGTAGACTCTAATGCATTCTAGAAAAAGAAATCATCTTATGTTGGATGATGTGTGAAGGCTTTTTTTTTTTTTAAACGTAAAAACAATTATAGACAATGGAAGTTTATCAGTGAACGTCCGACACTAACCTGTTTGGCTAATGATGCGTTTGTATGTTGTTTACAGAGGGATTACATCTGTGTGGTTGTTTTAGCTCAGTCAGTAGAGCATTCGGCTAGGAATCACAAGGTTCCTGGTTCGATACCGGCCCTCACCAACTCAGAGTATGAGTAGCACAAGGATCTCTGCGGTGAAGTGAGGAACTGATGGTAGGTGTGGTGCTCCACCTCAGACACTAAAATAATCTCCTTGGTCTAGCGCTAGTGAAAAGGAGATAGACTCCATCACTTTCTGGCTGATACCGATATTAGGCCGCCCGGACAACGACGACGACGACATCCACTATGCGCTTCTGTTTAAATTTTTTTTTTTAATACCATTAACAGCGGACGTATAAACGAATGGAAGTTGTTTGGTTTGATGTCATACGACATACGAATATATATATAAATAATAAAATCTTTAATGATAAAGTGTATGGTTAACACTATCTTACTTGAGGAGACAGTAGTAAGCCAATATATACAGTGTTATTAGGAGAGTGCTCAATATCTGTGATAGAGCGATATTAATGATAATAAATAAATAAATATTTGTGTATATATTTATTTGTATAGAAACTAATCTGCAACCATATTCCTTTCATTATCTTGTTGAAGTGAAGCAATCTTCAGGCAATGAAAGATTTTGAATATATATATATATATATATATATATATATATATATGGTTTGAAAATCCCATAGGCGATAATGTGTCAGTAACCAAGCGCTGTTGATTCATATCCATACTACCTTAGATATACATGCTCTATCAACGATATTGAGAGTTATTCACTTATGGATATGTAATCGAAAAAAAAATGTTGAAATTATTCATAAACCATGAAGGTTCATAATGACATTCATACGTGAAGCTAACCCTTTGGCATTCATAAACGTTTCAGTCCAGAAATATAAGCAGTCATGAAATAAGCACGGTCATATTATATATAATATATAATATATATATATATATATATATGGTTGGCATCCTTCCGTCTACTAAAGACGATGGTGTAGTGTCCACTTTTTAAAATCTGCAACTGCGTGAGTGGCTGAATAGACCAATTTTTGAATGGCAATCTCTGGTGCAGGGACTGCAAGCAAACAGCGATGCTTACTGGAGTTGCTGTTGTCTCTCCTTCCTTCTGGCTCTCTTTTCTGTGGCGGCTTCTTTCCTCTATTTTTCACACATTTTCGTTCCTTGTTTGACGAGGCGCCAGGTCGCACGGTTTTCTGTACAAGCCTCCCATGTGGCATGCCTTCATGTCTCTCTTGCAGACATCTTTAAAGCGCAGGCGTGGTCTCCCTACCGTTCGGGTGTCTTCTACTAATTCGCCATACACTAGGTTTTTGGGGATGTTGTCTTTGTCCATCCTCCTGACGTGACCAAGTCAGCGCAAGCATCTCTCTCAGATGATGGTGGCATGCTGTTCATGTTTGCTCGTTCCGGCAAGTCTGTGTTGGGCACTTTGTCCTGCCAGCGTATGCGTAGAATGTGGCGTAGGCATCTGATGTAGAAATTGTCCAATTTCCCCTCGTGGCATGAGTATGTAATATATATATATATATATATATATATATATATATATATATATATAATATAAAGCAATTGCCTACAATGGCATGGTTTCTCAGGTTTCATGCCATAGATTATTTTCAGCATGAAACTTTAGTAACTATACTATTGTAAGTGATTGTCTATATTTTTCTTAGTATATCTTAGTATTCCAGACTGCTCTACTTTTAAGTATTGAGGCCTCTTACGTTTTTAACATCAACATTTTGCACTTGTTCATATATATATATATATATTATTATATATATATATATATATATATTTGTGTGTGTGTGTGTGAGAGAGGAGAGAGAGAGAGAGAGAGAGAGAGAGAGAGAGAGAGATCTAGTTATCTGATGTTGTGAGTTCTGCAGACATTTATGGTTTTCAAACCAAACATAAATATCTTTCATAACTTTAGTGTTACTTTCATTTCTCTCACCCACCCCAACCTCCAAAGTGGTGGTGATGGTGTCATGTGACACAAACGGTAAGAGGGGAGAAGAAGACACTTGACCACGGCTAGGGGGAGGGGAAATTAGAGGTCAGTTTTTAAAAGTGCTTTGCTGATCTTTTCAACCACTTAAGACAAAATATTCTTGAACACTTGTGTAATTTTCTTGTTGGAAAGAATCATCGTCATTTTTATTTCTTTTTCATTTCTTTTTCTTTCATCTGATTTTTCTTCTTTCTTTACGCCTACTTCAACGAGTCTTACTTTGTCAGAATATGTAATATATGTGATACATCCTTTAATTCGCTCTGCTCGTAACTCAATTTCATGGTACGTCCTTGACTTACGAGTGCGCAAGTTACGTGCTGTCACTTGGTCGATTTTTTGCTTTCTGTTGTGAGCTAAAATTCGAGGTACGAGTGAGCAGTGCCGTTATAGTATGTGGCCTACCCTTTTGATTCTGTTATAGTATGTGGCCTACCCGGTTTGGATGTGTCCTACCTCAGTAAGAGTCTATTTATAGATATAAGTAGTAGGCAATTTATTGAAACTAATTATTTTTCACATATATTCAATTTCAAGAAATACAATTCAGTAATAAGCTGTATATAGTAATTAAGAATAATTTAAAAAAAGTATTTATCCATAATTTATATGAATCAGAGATCTATTTAATTCTAAAATATTCTAAATTCTGAATAGGGTTAGGGGTTAGGGTTAGCAGTTATTACTATAACCTTATAATATGCTTTTTATGGTAGGCCACATACTATAAGAGAGAGAGAGAGAGAGAGAGAGAGAGGTATGAGGTATGAGGCAAATACCCATACTATAAGAGAGACATGATTTTGTAGGCCACATACTATAACGGTACCGAGTGAACTTTAGATATGACTAGAAGTGGCTACCCAGCATCAAGGGTGGGTGTAAAAAAAACCGGTGTATTTATTTGTTTACTTTTGAGATTTGCAAATGCTAGACATTTTTAGTAGAATTTCAATGCTATTTCTATGTATATTTTAATTTTTAAATATCTTGGAATGTAAATCAAATGTTCATAATTTTTGCTCAAAAAGCAAGACCCGGTGATATTTAATGTGTAATTAATTGTTTTAATTTCATAGTTTCTCCCGGACAACTGCCCTTTATATATCTATAGATTATGTTAATAAGTTCATTAAAAACATTTCGGAGTGTCCATCACTTAATTGATTTTTGCTTTGTATATTCAGAGCTAAAATCTGAGGTACAGTTCACTAAAACATTTAAGTTTCCAAATTTATTACCTGAAGAAAAATATCATTTATAAAAAAAATAAACACTAAAACATATTACATAAATTCATTTCATTCTATTTTATGTTTTTATATAATATACTGCTATCTTTTCTTATAAAAAAACGTAACAAAAATATTTTTGGTGCGTGTGTGTGTGTGTGGGGGGGGGGTAATGAAACAGAACAATGGCATTACAGTTTATTTCAATAGGGAAAATTGATTTGATATACAAGGAAATTGAGTTGAGTGGAATGAATTGAACTTGTAAATCAAGGTAGTAAAATCTATATCATTATTTGACTATTTTTTTAGTTTTCATTTGTGATATCTCTTGGTTATTTACACCTAGTAGTAGTAGTCGTGTGGACTGAATTTCTATGTTAAAGCATTGGACCTAAATTCCACCATCGTATGTCACCCCACCGAAACAAAAAAAAAAACCACCAAAATCAGGGAATTAACCGAATTTAATGAAATTTTCAGTGTTGATATATTAATGAATAAAAAGATATAATGCACCACTTATTTAAAATTTTTTATATTTTTTCAGGTCAGTTAACTTTGAACCACGTATCTTTGAGGCGTAACACAAATTCTCAATGTTAGGTGGTATAAAGTTAACTGACCTGAACAAATGTAAAAGTTTTTAAATAAAATAACTGCATTGACATTATTATTCATTTTTGACTAGTTTTTCATTCATCTTATTTGTATAATTTATAAGTACATGTTTAGTCTGAAGTGAGTATTTACCCAATCTCTCCTCCACGAGTAGGATGTAACACAAAGTCAGTTTTTAAGTGGTGCACAGCTCTTCTCCTATATTGGTAGAATTACCAAGACTAAAGAACCCTGTCTACCCTATTATTTACCCATAGATGGATTCGTGTCTTTCCCAAGGGCATTAATACAAAGTGAAACACAGTCTCATCCAGGATTTGAACTCAGGTCGCCAATTACATTTCATTCGATGATAACTGGTACGCCACGAACACTATTTGTAGTATAAGATGTAAAGTTCTTATAAGTTGAAAGGCTCAAAGTAACCTTCCAACGTGGGTACATATGTGTACATGAATTAATCCAACAAAGAAGTTATATATAATAACAAACATAGACTTTATTTTGTGATCATGTGGAGAAAATACACACATGACAGGTATACATATACTCATGACAAGGTACAAGATAGATATACAGAACAGATACATAAGTAAACATAAAGAATGTAGGACCAAGTCCTAATCGAGTGGTACAGAGCTACATGTAGAAATTAGTTACTTGATAGTTTGCTGGGGGGCAAAGCCCCCCACACACACACTTAAGGGACAGGGACACTAAGCGCCTAAGCCATGTGTAGTGGTTGCCGGGCCCAGAGAAAGAGGAAGGCTTTTTCTAGGCTACGTACTCTAGCCCTCTACTGGCGAAAACCTAGCGGCAAGGGAAGATAACCCTTCTAGACCCCAAATCGATCCCAACAGGGGCAGACAATCGCTACAGTAGTAATAGACTTAAGATGTCTGAATTTCTTACATGAAACATTGTCATTTATCAATTTTTGACTTTTTTTTATATCATCTTATTTTTCTTATGTCTTTACATTACAATAGTACTAATATTATTAATTATACTTCTTGCGAGTTTTTCACACCATAACTAATGGTCTTTCTCTAAGAAATAAAGAAAGATGTTTATTTTCACACATTAATTTTTTTACAAAAAATACAACGCATGATGAGTGTGGAAGATGATCACTAATTAGGACTGAGCCTATTCTAGTAGTGACCACCTCTGCTATTTCATAGGTTTTCAGGTTTAAAATATTTTAACAGATATAAGTAATTCTTTAAAGAAGAACAAAGGTTATTAATTTTTAATATATAGTAGAGACTGGGTCTCTTTTATGTTAGTATTTGATTACTTCTCTCTCTTTTTTTATCACTATAGTCTGAGTGACAGCTAATCTCCTCAGATCTCTAAGACTCTTCTATTCTAGCTGATCTTAACAGTATTGTGGTTTGGATGGTCTTGATTTTTCCTCTAATTTCCAGTTCCCTCCAGTCTCTTTTCCAAGTCTTTGTATATTGAATCTGTATATAAGATATAAACCAAGACCAGCCATTGTTTTTTTTTAATTGATGTGTCTGAGTGTTTTACTGTTTAACCCTGGGCATCTCAGCTCGATTATTTCAACAGACTGCACCCCGGGCACTAGTATTTAAACAAAAAGCAACTCAGCAGTATTTTATTTACAAAAACGTATACAAAGTTATAAAATCGTTGCAGAGAATCTCAGGCAGCGAAATGATTAGCAAGCTATATTAGAAGACCATAGTTAGTGAGTTTGGTTCTCACTAGGTGCCCGACACTTCGGGCCTTGTACCACAACTAAGCTAAACTAAATAACTATATTGTGCTCTTCCAATATGTGATCTACCGAAGGTTTGTGATCTACTATTGATCTACTATTCATGGCATGTGATCTACTAGGAAAAAAGAAGTTAGGGTTAGTTTAATGGGAAAATAATTGGTAGATCACATATTGGAATGTAAACAACTACGTAGTTTAACAACTCCGTAGTTTGCTAATTTAATGGGAAAATAATGGGTAGTTAATGGGTAGATCACATATTGGAATGTAAACAACTCGGTAGATCACATATTGGATTAGAAACCATTATGTAGATCACATATTGGAAGAGCACTCTATATTGAAACTTTTTCATAAGCACCTCACATTGTGTAGTGGTTAGCAAAGCTAGATTAGTAGAATGCTGTTAGTGAGTTCGATTCTCACTGGGTGCCACATACTTCCTGCTTTATGTCACAATTAAGCTTAGTGAATAACTTAGAAAATGTCTTATTAAGCTATTGTTTGGGATTGGGTTGTTTGTAACTGGTGTTTTCAGGGTTAAAAAGAAGTTGAAATAATTTCAGAGCGGTTGGACAACACTGTCTCAAACCAGTTATGAGTTAGTCTTTACCTGGGGAGTCCCAACAATCCTACCCACAGCTACCTCCCCAAATAAATTGTTTGTAGGCCCTTAAAGTGAACATAACAGGTCACTTAGTTTACTTATTTAGATGAGAATCCCCACCCTCCCTATTTTTTTCAACCTAGATTAATACTCTCCAGCTGCACCACCCCACCCATATTCTCTTTCCCTGCCGATCTTTTCAGAGACATTCTTCAGACCTCTGCCTTCCCATGGTCTTCACTGAACCATGAAGCAGCCATGGATTGAAGTGAGAAGGGGCTACATTTATTTCTGTCTTTAGGAGTGGGACACTTTTATTGAAGGGTGTGCAAGAAGAGGTCTCCCTTGACATGAGGAATAGTTTTGAACCAGGTGCCACCAGGACAGAGAGTTTGTTTTTTTACACAGTAAATAATTAATGATGTTTAATTATTCTTTTTTTTCATCAATTGATAATCAAAATATCTATTATTGAAATAAAAGGACATGAAAATTCGAAAAAAAAAAAAATTAACAATCTTTATGGCTTTGTAGCTATAAGGAAAGTAATGAGCTCCCTTTTTGCTATTATTATTTTCACTCCTTTTAAGTTTTTCACATCATCATTAGCTGAAGTCTGAGTGACAACTAGTCTCTTCAGGTCTCCAGGAATCTTCTGAGAATTCTAGCCGATTGCAGCAATGCAGTAGTCTGGATGGTCTCGATTCTTCCTCTGATTTCCAGTTTATCCAGACTCTTTTCCAGACCCCTGAGGACCGTTCCAAGGGTACCAGTTATAATTGGTATGACCATCACCTTCATGTTCCACAGCTTTCTCAGTTCTCTGGCAAGGTCCAAGTATTTGTCTATCTTTTCACTCTGTGATGGCATTGACCAAAAAATCCATGAGATGACAAGTTTTCCTCTTCTTGTCAATCAACACTCTGCTACTACTTTAAAATCCTCTGGACAATTTTTATCTATATTTTCAGCAACTTAAAAAACTGCTGGAAAAACTTGATGATAATAATAATAATAATAAAAGAAAGAACTTGTCATCTGGTGGATTTTGCAGTGCCAGCAGATCAAAGGGTGAAGCTAAAGGAAAATGAAAAAATGGACAAATATCTGGACCTTGCCAGAGAACTGAAAAAGTTATGGAATATGAAAGTCAAAGTGATACCAATTGTAGTTGGTGCACTTGGAACTGTCCCAAAAGGATTGGAAAAGGGTTTGGAAAATCTGGAAGTCAAAGGAAGGATTGATACATCCACAACACTGCACTGCTGCAATCTGCCAGGTACTCAGAAGAGACCTGAGGAGACTTGCTGTCACTCAGACTCCAGTGAAAGACCATCAGCTAACGCTGATGTGAAAACTCAAAAGGAGTAAATAATAATAGCAAAAAGATAGACAAATACTTGGACCTTGCCAGAAAACTGAGAAAACTTTGGAACATGATGGTGAATGTCGTACCAATTGTAATTGGTGCCCTTAGAACGGTCCCCAAAGCTCTGGAACAGAATTTGGGTGAATTGGAAATCAGAGAAAGAATCGAGACCATGCAGACTACAGCATTGTTGAGATTAGCTAGAATACTCAGAAGAGTCATGGAGACCTGAGGAGACTTGCTGTCACTCAGCCTCCAGTGAACCACAGGCTATGGCAGGTGGGAAAAACTATAATAATAATAATAATAATGATGATGATAATAAAAAGGACTGAATTGTCCTATGTCACCTTTTATTATTTTTTATTTGTACTCCCTTCCTACACATTTCCTGGCTCAATGAGGTATCTTTATCATCTTTCACCTGTTTATCTATCACCACTTCCCCATAAAAGCACCTTACTTTCCTTGTTCCCATAAAAATTCTTGGGAATAGTACAAGAATAAAAGATAAGGTGGAATGTAAAGAAAAACAAAAAATAACCCCCAAACAAACAAAAACATACACTACCCACCTCCAAAACAACAGACAAAAAAGACAAAAAAAGACAAACATAAAAACAAAAGAATAAAACAAAACAAATTACAAAAAAAATGTACACTTCCAATTAAAAGTTTTCCCTTGACTCATTGGCAGAATTTATAAGCCCCCCCCCATTTCTAACCCTCTCCCCCCCAACACCATGCTTGCCCCACCCCAGGGCCTAGCAATTTGTAGTACCAACCTTTTAATTATCTGTCATAAAAACAGCCATTTAACAGATGCCAACACCTAATCACCATCCTTTGACTCTTTGGAATGGTCAGTTCTTTAAATAAATAAGGAGGGGGGGGTAGTTTCTATAAAATGCTGAAAAAATGTGTTACATGCCACTGGGTCATTCTTGGGCAAGGTTTGGCTTCTCACCTTGTTATTTAGGGTGGTTGGTAGACAGGGAACATCAGGTTTGGTGTATTTAGCATATCAACCCCTGAATTAAAACAGATAGTTTAATGTCATATCTTGGACATTAAGTACCACCAAAATCATGTCACATGATCAGTTTAGGCTATATTGAAGGAAGAAACGTAAATATTTAGAATTTTTCTTTTTAAATCTCACAAAAAAAATAACGAACATAAAGAGTTGTTACAAAGAAAAACAGTTAATTAAAAATCAAATTATCCAATTGGGGAAAAATACTCACTGTTATCTTGAAAAATAAGTAAAACAGTCCGTTTTTTTTTTTTTTACAACAGGATTGGTTTCTTTATTGATATTTTTTAGCATGGTTATTTTACTAAAAAAATCCTGTATAGAAAAATCTTCTAATATAATTATTCAGACTCTTATCTTTATAGAAAAAAAAAAAATTAAAAAAATTTTTAGGGGTTCCCCCAATTTTATTTTCATGAAATATGAAAAAAATGACCTTGTAAAAAAATATTTCCTCTAATATATTTTAGGAAACTTACTGTTGATTTTTCATAGAATTTAAAAAAAGGCGGTAGTCATAACTTGTTTTTAAATTTCAATTGATTTAACGTGCAAAAATATAAACATTGTTTTTTGTTTATAATTATAATATTCATTATTTCTGTAAGCTGAAAAATTTTTTAAAAAGTCATCAGGAGTTTTTTTTAATGTTTCTTCTTTTGAATAGTCCAAAATTTTTCAAGATAATATTAACCTTTATGCTAGTTTCATTGTGTTAAATATGGGGGAGGGGGTAAATTTTACATGTCAAATTGGAGGTCCCTATTAGACATCCACCTGAGAAATATATGTTCTGGGGTTAGGAGATTAAAAGACTGACTGCTAAAAATTAAAAAAAAAAAACGTTATTATTTCTATCACTATAAATATATTTAAAAGGTATATATTTATATTGTGGGTTGCCTCTGATCAACCAGCCCTAGCACCTATATTTGTCCTGACTTATGGTAAATCCCCTTTTTATCATATGTGTGCTAGAAGACAGTGGGTGAGGGTCTTAGTATCCTAGGAATGACATCAAACTAATCTAGTGGTGAGGTTCCAATTCTGGAGTTTTGGGAGTGTGGAGTACCCTTTCATTGCCATTACTCCCAGGTTGACTCTGGCTCTATTAGTTAGGGAAATCTCATTTTCATTTCACGGCACAGTGAGTTGGGTAATAAATGGATTGAGGTTCACTATCAGTATATAAACATATAATTATTTTATCATTTAAATTTTAAAAGAAAAGGAATAGTGAAAATGTGTTACAAGTGTAGCATAATTAAAACAACGAAATATTTAATTAAAACAAAAAATATTAAAGTAATTTAATAAAAATATAAGAGGATGATCAACCGTCCTCAACACTCACGGCACACCCATAGAAGCTTCATGGTACACTAGTGTGCCGTGACACACCGGTTAAAAAACTCAGGGTTAAATAGATTTAAAAAATTTCAAAAATCTGTTTAAAAAATTGAGTTTAAAAAGAAAAGATCAGAATAAAAGAAAACATCTTTGGCATAAAATAACCCAACAAGGGTTGACATGCCATAAAATCCATCCAACCAACCAACCAATTGCATATATATATTTTT
>CM042177.1:14849905-14852405 GCA_023376005.1 Doryteuthis pealeii
TCGGTGTTATCTCTTCTCTTGCTTTCTAAATCGTTAGTCTGGCATAAGGCCAAAGAAATAGGGCACATTGTTAGGACCAGTCTCATCCTACAAATAAAGTAGTTTACATCACTAGCTTGCTAGCAGCTTAAAAATCTCTCTCTCTCTCTCTCTCTCTCTCTCTCTATATATATATATATATATATATATATATATATATATATATATATATATATATATATTCAAGAAATAATCGATCCCTCTGTTAGGAGGGGATCGAGTAATTTTCCTCAAATCGTCCGTAATGGTAGATCTGTTTTTAGAGAATGGCCAATTAGGAGAGAAAAGTTTCTCTTGGGCTAAGATATATATATATATATATATATATATATATACACATACACACCCACACACATATACACATACACACCCACACACATACACACATACATACATATACACATACATATATATACATAAACACATGTGTGTGTGTGTGTGTGTATATATATATATATATATATATATATATATATATATATATATATATGCGTACACACACGTGTGTGTGTTTGTGTGCGTGTATGTGTCTGTGTTTTCAAGACTCCTGGATCAGATCGATTGACAGTAAACTGTAAGTCCGGTTGACTTTAAGCAGCTGATGAGACTATCAAAATAAACACAATTTTCAATATCACTGCGAGATTTTTCGTTAAAATAAACCTATATTTCCTGCATGTATCTTTTATTAGTCTCACGTTAGAGAATAGAGAAAATAATTATTCAAGAAATATTTTTTTATGGCTTTGAATATATATGCGTCCGACAAAATTGGATTCTATTATTAAAAAGAATAGCTAATATGAGACAAAAACAAATGTCTAACACGCCATATATATATATATATATATATATATATATATATAATGTAATATCCGAGAGAATGGAATAAAAATAAGATGTGAAAACCAATTTGGTTAAGTGTTTATATATTTATTATTATTTCACACATCTATATGGTATCAAGTATTCCTGTCTAATAAAAATAATTTGCACAGCTATGATTTCGGGTTTTATTTTTTAGGAAGAAATATTGGTGTACGTTAAAAGTATCTCCGAAAATTTCATGTCAACGTGAATAGAAACGACCGAAATAAGTCGTTTCTTGACTGAAACAGATTACAGCAGATTGTCTAAGTTTTTCGATATTTCTTGATAGGATTACAGAGATGCTGATAGGTACACGTCTTTTGTCCCTGATGCACAAAAATCTAAAAGGACACAGTAAAATCGTATACATGCATCCCAGTGTTTTTCTTTTGTTCTCCCCTCACCATTTCAAGCTAACTGTAAATACATTTCAACAGTTTCTTACAGAGATGCTGATGTAGGCGTCCTGTGTTCCTGACGTACAAAACTCTAAAAGGACGCACCTTTTCTTTTTACTCCCCTTGCCATTTCAAGCTAATTGTAAATACATTTCAATAGTTTCTTAGAAACGAATTACACAGGATAGAGTTAGACGGCTTTAGTTGGGACTCATAAATTTTCCCGAGGACTCATTCAAAGCAAATATGTGCGTTCCAGGACTCACTTAATCAAAAAACTATCAGCATCACTGGGCTTATGCAATTGACTTGCAAGCCTCTTTTAAATCAAAATTTTGGTCTGTTTTAAATTGAGGAGTGATGTGTTTTCTTTGATGCATAGAAATGTATTATAATCTAAACTGTTAGAAACAACAAAATGAATACTATAAAATGTATTTTAAACTCAGACAGTTGTAGAGACGGTAAGCAACCACCTCGGAACCACAAGGTTTCGCGTTCGATACCGGCCCTCGCCAAATCAGCGTATGAGTAGCACAATTTGTAACTGTGGTGAAGTGGGAAGCTGACAGTAAGTGTCACTCCACCTTAGACGCAAAAACAATCTCCCTGGTCTAGCGCTCTTGAAAAGGGGATAGACTCCCTCGTTGTCCGGCTGATACGGACAATAGGCCACTCTGCCGACTTTTACCTATTTCTCACACGCATATATATAGTAAGGAAATGAATCCGGCAGTATATAAGGGTAAGATAATATGAAAAGCACAGAGATGTTCAAATAAAGTTGTTTATTACGCTGATATTGTAATATTTCGATCTGTTAAAAATCTTCATCAGAGCATGTTGTGTTGATAAGAGAATTTATGAAAATTGTACCGTTTTGTGATGGGATTAACTCATACCAGACTTTTAAGAAAAGAGAATATTTTAAATTTTAAACAAAAATTTTCAAGGAGCAAATTTAAGATCGAAATGTTGCAATATCAACACACACACACACACACACACCACACACACACACACACACACATATATATATATATATATATATATATATTATATATATTCACATATATATATATATATATTCACATTCACAGAAGAGTCCGTCGTTACAAGAGATAACAATGATATGATAAAACACATTTGATTAGATAAAAATTAATTCTATTTAGGAAGCAAAAGTTGATTAA
>CM042177.1:14854905-14952405 GCA_023376005.1 Doryteuthis pealeii
GAAGCCTTTCCGAAGTTCTCGCGAATCGGTGAGATATCATCATAGCCACTGGGGACTTTCTCTCGCCACGGTAGGACGTGACACACTGTCGCAATTATAGGGCATTCAGCGAGGATCGAACTCGCTAATCAGTAGTAATTTGTCAGACTAGCTTGCTAACCATTACACCACGTTATTTTATTTTCACTTTGTTTTGAGAGGGTAACCACTCGAAACTGACAAAACCTGAGACCTTGTTAGGATGCTTCATAAAGATGAATGGGTTTGAGGGAGGAAAAGAAAAGCTTTAAAAAAAGTATTAAACAATGGCGAACTTGTAAGACTTAGACATATTTTCCGAATACATAACCGTTCATAAATAAAAATGAAGCAAATGATATGAATTTACTCTTATCTGGATGGTGAATATAAGTATTACATTCCTATATCACCTTTTTTTTTATAAGCATATCCATGTCTAACAAATAATCACTTAAAAAAGGTATAAGAATCTGAACATTTTCTTATCTACTTAATAAAAAAAGTAAATCCTCATTTTTCTGTATATTTTTTATATCATTTTTATCTCTATTTTTTTCTGCCTCGTTTTCATTATTTTGCCTCGTTTCCATTTTTTCTACTTCCGTTATTTTGTCATTATTTTCCTCCATATTTTGTCCTATTTTTCTTCCCCTGGAGATTTCTTTCTCTTCTTTCTTATTTTTATACTTGTTTATATTTATCTTTAACTAAATGTCTTTTTAGCTTAGTTCTAATTTCTATACGTGCCCCGCCTCCACCATCTCGCTTGTATTTGTTTTCGAAATCTAAAATGGCCTTGCCAAAGGTCTGCCTTTTAAAAGAACCCTCTGAGGATTTCATTTATTCATTTTCTATGTACCCCCATTCAGAAAGTTTTCTCCGTATCTGTTTTTCCCTTTTTTTTTTTAATACCGAAACCGTTCAGGATTTAAGTCATCAATTCTCATTAAATTTAACACGTAGATTTAAGAAGACGCATTTGTTAATCCAACTTTTCTCAAGGGATCTTTTCTGTGTGGGTGGAGCAAGTAATTTGGCTCATACATGCACAGACGTTTTTGTCTCTTTTTCTTTTTTCTTCAACGGTATAACAACGAAAGTACGTTAGGCCAATAGGAGAGGCAGTTTTCCTTGTTTCCAGGATTTAAGATTCCCAGTACATTTAAATTCGCCCCCTCGGTTCGGCTTAGAATATGCTGAATGTAAAAAGGAAAGACCCCCCCCCTTCTCCTAAAAAGGAATGTCCTGAATATTATACTGAACTACATCTGAAGGTGAGGCTCCAGTTTTGGAGATCTGGGGAGTGTGGATTACCTCTTCATTGCTATCAATTCTACAGGGTGTCCACAAAGTCTGGGTACATGGAGATTTCATTATTGTATTTATTTATGTTATTTTTCCGTGAAAGCAGATATGGTAAATTAGCAGTGAATAAAATCATAACAAACAATTGAACAATCATAACATAAACAATTAAATATAAGAAATAAAAATTGTTTTGTTTTAAAATAATGTGTTAATGTGCCCAGACTTTGTGGACACCCTGTAGATCAACTCTGACCCGGAGTGGTAATACCTGTTTCGTGTATGAGTCAAATAAATTTGTTTAAGAGTTATGATATTTTGGATCCCAAAACATTTAAGTTGAGTATAAATTAAGTAGAAAGGAAATCAAAAAAGTAAATGAGGAATGCAATCTAGGGGTTGGCTTTTCTGTTACTTTTAAAGTTGACATATTTTGTCTATTATATCGAGAGAAAATGAAATGATTGGCTGGATGGTAATAAATTTTATTTCAAAAGAGGCAAATGTTGTTTTAAAATATATATAACACATTTATTTATGTAGTAGTAAGTAAGTAAAGTCGTTGGGGTGGCCTAAAGTCGATATCAGCCAAACAGCGAGGGAGTCCATCCCCTTTTCACTAGCGCTAGACCGATGAGATTTCTTTTGGCGTCTGAGGTGGAGCGCCACACCTACCACCAGCTCCTCACTTTACCGCACAGATCCCTGTGCTACTCATACACTGAGCTGGCGAGGGCCGGTATCGAACCTGGAACCTTGCGGTTCCTAGTCGGACGCTCTACCGACTGAGTTAAACCGACCCTCATTTATATAATGTATGTATATTTGTATGTATTTACCTAACCCTTTGCCACAAGCAGGATGCGACCTAAGGTCAATTTTTCTTTAGAAATCCAATCAATCTCAGAGAAAGAAAACTGAATTCAAACCAGCTGTATTTTGCTTTAAAAAATGACATTCTGTCACATCTTGCCCGTGGTAGAAGGGGTCGGGTAAATACATTTAACAATTCATCATCATCATCAGGTCGCCCTGACAGCAAGGATGCCCATGACTCTTTCTCGCCAACCAGGGACTAGCAACCATCGCCTCTAAAATCTGTATAGAGTTGATCAATGTAGATTTTTGATGGGCGACCCACACTGGTGTGTTCATGTGTAGGTATCCGCTTGAGAACATCACATGAGTCCGTCCTTGCTTCTCCAGCAGTATCCAGTATATCTTGTTCGTCTTACTCTGATGGCTTGTGTGATTGGAGGCAAGTGGCCGTACAGCTGCTTTCTTGTGGAGAGTTTCTTCCAAGATTTGTTCAAGACAGTATGCAGTATCCTTGTGTAGTTTCCATCTACCCTTTTATCTAAGGGTTTCGTTAGAGTTTAAGTGGTGGAGCCATACAGTAGCACTGATACGGCTACAGCTTAGAAGAATTTTCGCTTTATCTTATCAAGGAGATCAGATTTCTATATGATCAATAATCTGTCTATAACAGTCCATGCCTTTCCTATGCATATATTTACATCGTTTTCTGTTGATGAGATATTACTTCGGCAAAACTTGCAAATCGTCGTCAAAATTAAAACGGAAAATTTTGACGACGATTTGCAACACATCAAACTAAATTTTGAAAATAAAATTAATTTAAAAAATCCGATTCAAAATACTTGACTTTTTTTTTTTTTTGGTTAGTCAGGTTAGTAATTATTTTATTTCATTTATTTAACGAATCTTGAAATATTTTCTAAACTAAAATATTTATGTGCAGTTTTGAAAATATTTCGAGATTGTTAATTAAATGAAATGAAACAATTACTAACCTGACTTACCAAAAAAAAAGTAAAGTATTTTGAATTGGATTTTTAAAATTAATTTTAGTTTCAAAATTTAGTTTGATGTGTTGCAAATCGTCGTCAAAATTTTCCGTTTTAATTTTGACGACGATTTGCAAGTTTAGCCATTACTTTTTGGGTATGTGAACTGGTCTACTAATTTGAGAGGCTTACCGTCCAGTGTGGAGATGTCTCCATCATGTTTAAAACACGTGAACTCAGTTTTATCTGAGTTCGCTTCTTGTTCTCTCCTCTAGGTTATGCAGCAGTGACTGCGACTAAATAGTCACCACTTAAGAACTGAAATGGCTCATCGTTGCTTAACTGTGGTAATCTAGCGAGAACCGGTTATTTACCTTTAGTTAGTCCTTTATTAATTTTAGCTTCGTTTAGTACAAGGGAGGGTCACTCGATGAGAATCGAACTCACTAACAATGACCTAGTCTATTGTTAACCATTACACCACACGAGGTGCCCATCTGTTAATATATCTATCTGTCTGTCTGTCGTTCTTTCCACCACGTGCATGATTCTCATTCTGTGTTTACTCGCGCGTTCCTCTTGTTTCGCTGTCGTTTTTACTAAGCCGGGCGCGCTTAGTGTGGCACATCGTTGTCGGCCAATTTGGAAGACGTCGGCGTAACACGTGCAGGGAGAAGCGAGAACGTGTCGAACGGACCTTTACTCCCTCCCTCTCTCACATTCTCTTTTTACTGTGTGTGTGTGTGTAAAGAACATTCTTCTTCTCTGGGGGATTCGACCCCCTTCGACAGCTGGGCGCAGGCATCGCTCTTTCACTTTGTTTATCGTTTCAACAATTTCTGTTTACTTAGGCAAGTGAATCAAGAATAGACAGATGCAGACAGGCGGACATTTTCCTTTTATGCTAAAAAGAGAATTCCGACGCTGAAAACGAACACTATAGACATTGTATTCGCCTCCGTATATATATATATATATATATATATATATATATATATATATATACGTACATGCACACACCAAATGAAGTAAAGTACGCATTGCTTACCCAATAAAAAAAATTTCGTACCAAATTTAAATGTTCTTTATTTATTAAGTTTAACGTATTATTTATTTTAATTGTATGAAGCAAAATTTTAGGGAGACAATGAATTTTTACAATATTTAATAAACGCTTAAAACTTGGATGCAGGCATTTGCATTTGAAAATCTGAACCTCCGATCTGAAAAAAATTCTTGACCAAAGATACTCGTCAGTAAGAGAATTGATTTCACCGACACAAAAACTCATCTTATGTCTGAAGAAGGTGACGAAGACCGAAATTTTATAGCGTCGATATTATCACAAAGAATAAATACTCATTCATTGTAACATCCCGTGTTTGTCTTCATTTCTCCAAGTTAGTGTAACGTAATCAACGGTGCTTGGTAACATTCGGTTTCTCGCATATGCGATTTTCAAACCAAGGCGAGGAACTGAGTTTATAAGCACCGTTGAATTTATCTTCGCTACCCTAACTTAGATGTGTATGCTCTAACAATGATAGTGAGCACTCTTTATTTATAAATATAGCAAACTATATGATAATATAATAGTGTTGTGTGTGTGTGTGTGTGTGTGTGTGTATATGTATATATATATATATATATATATACTAGAAAAAACGTGATCCGTTGACCCCTAAAAAAAAATCACAATAATATAATTTTTTTATTTTTTCGGTCAATTTTGCAGAGATTTATCGTAAACATGGCTGTTAACGTTGTCTAAGATGACGTAAAATCTGTATTTTACAAAACAATTTTTTTCAAACATAATTTAATCCTAAATGTAATTAATATTTTGAGATGTGTTTTGTGTCATTAGAATAAATAGGAAAAAAGTCTTTAGGTACCAAAAGTTGATTCGCACAGCTTTAGTATAGATAAGCTAAAATAAATAACCGTTTCTTTACTATTAGTTTCATGTATTTCTATAAAAAGTTAAGTTACAAAATTACGTCGTCAGTTATCTCTAGCAATCTACCATATTTCTTTAGTTTTTTTCCTATTCGGACCAATAAGATGATGTGGTGTTATGGCCAAGGGCTGTTTTGTAATTTTGGGATTTAACTGTTACTGTTCATTTAAAAAAATGAAACAAAATAACTAACTTTTATCAAATGTTAAAAAGTATAACATTTCTATGTAATTTCTTTTTGTAACCTTACTGCAGAATTAACGAAATATTTTTAATGGGGTGGGCGGTTTTGTACAAGCAGCAAATTGTTCTTTTATTCTCCCTCCCCCCTATTTATTTTATGCCTGTTTCTTCTGTTTTTCTTCTTCTTTGTTTTATATACATTCCTTCGTCAAACCTTTCATCAGATCAAATCTTCATCTCAAAATCGATTGCCCCTTTCCTTACCTTCTACAGCCAATTAGGATCCCTGCTCATCACCCCCTCCCCCTTTTTGTCCTTTACCCAGCCTTAACCCCCCTCACCCCGGGCATGACTTTCCTTTCCTCTTAACATTATGCAAATCAAATGATAGAGAAGGCCCCACCCCTCATAGGTGACATGTTGATGTTCACTGGGGGATGTCATCAACTGACCTGTTAGACCTCGAACTTGGCTTTAATTAGCTATTTGTCAGGTGAGAGTGTTTTGATCCTACATCAAGTGTCCCGCGGAGGGGGGGGGGAGTCAACACGCATTAAAACACACCGTCCCTTGTTGCATCTACTTTTCTTTCTTTTTTCAATGTTGGTTTACGCATAGTGAGTTTTCTATCAATAATAAATGAAGCTAACATTAAGATTAAAATCTACAAAATTACATCGAGTAGTTGTCCAAAGTTTTAAAAGGTTAGAAGATATTTTCTTTTCTGTTTTCTTTTCCTGTGTCCCTTTTTTTCTTTTCTTTTTTTTTTGTACCATTATAGTATGTGGCCTACCTTTTGAATGTGGCTTACGAAATCGTGTCTTTCTTATAGTATGCGGCCTACCATAAAAAGCATATTATAAGTCATCATAATAACTGCTAACCTTAACCCTATTTCAGAATTTTAGAATATTTTAGAATTAATAGATCTCTGATTCATGTAAATTATGGATAAATTCTTTAATTATTCTTAATTACTATATACAGCTTATGACTGAATTGCATTTCTTGAAATTGAATATATGTGAAAAATAATTAGTTTCAATAAATTGCCTACTACTTATATCTATAAATATACTCTTACTGAGGTAGGACACATTCAAACTGGATATGCCACATACTATAACAGAATCAAAAAGGTAGGCCACATACTTTTTTTTTTTCTCTTCCCTCTTTTCTTTTTCATTTCTTCTTTCCCTTTTCTTCTTTCTTAACCCTGACGACTGCGGCTTTAGAATACACCGACTGCACGTCTGCAGAGGGGTAAGACTCCCCCTCCAAATGGGGCCACCGTGATGCTTAATGATAGAATCCTGGTGGATGAGCAGTCCATGACATGCAACACTTCGCTTAAACCCTTACTTAGGCTAGACGGGCGGTCAGAGAAACCCCCATCCGATCAATCGGCTGGTCACGTCAAGTCCTAGCACCTATATGATTGCCCTGACGGCAAGCCTCAGTCCTTTTTATCATATGGGTGCTAAAAGGTTCTAACTGAGGGTCTTCATGTCCTGGGAATTACTTTAAGCTCTATCTGATGGCGAGGTTCCAGTTTTGGAGGTTTAGGGAATGTGGAGCACCCCTTTATCTCCATTGCTCCAGGTCCACTCTGACCCGGAGTGGTAGTACCTGTTAGGGTCCCATTTATGGGTTAAAGAGAAAAAACATGGGTTTAAAAAAATTAAGTATCCATTAAGAATGAATTCATTTCCAAACTTAGTCAGCATTAAATGACCTCTCACTTTTTTATCTTTCTTTCCCTCCCCTTCCATCTTTCTTTCCCCTTCCATCTTTCTTTCCCTCCCTTTCCATTCTCTTCTTTCTTCCCCTCTTCCCTTTCCTTCTTTTCCGTTTTCACTTTCTGCTAATTTCTCTTTATTTTTCTCCCTTGTTCTTTTCTTCTATTTCCTCTTCTTTCTCTCTTTGTTTCCTTTCTATTCCCCTTTCCCTCCTCCTCTTCTAATTATCATAATTAGTTGTGTCCATTCATTTAATCGTGACGTCACTCTTCTAAATTAAAAAAAAAACATCTTTGCTCCGTTCCTATCTTTTTTCATCCTCTCTATCCCACCCATTCTTCATTTTTTTCCCTTAACGTTTTTGTTTCATTTCACCTTCGAAAATAGCATCGATTTAAAAAAAACCCAACTAAATGTTGTCGTCTCGTCACAAAAAAGCCCGTAAGATATGCCAATGATTATTTTTTTCAAATGCTTTTCGTTTCATTAAGAGGCGTCGGTCACTTCCGATTCTCGACGCCATTTTCAATTTTGACATCTCAAAACTTTTTTTTTCCTTTTTTTCTTTCTTTCATTTTTTTTTTTTTTTTTTTCAGTTTCTTTTTTGGATGATTGATTGATTATTTGTTCAAAAAATTTCCTTAATTAGTTTTTTTTTTTTTTCAAAAGTCTTTTTTTTTGTTATCGTTTTATTTGTTTTTAAAGATTTTCTTTTTAATATGATTTAATTGTCGTTTATTCAATTTTCCTCGCTTTTGTATAAGTCTTAATTTCTCTTGTTTTTAATTTAATATTCATTTCTATTAAATGAAAAGGAAAAAAATGTTATTCTTTCTTTTGTATTTTCTTTTTTTTTCTTTTTTAAATTTGAATATCTTAATTCTTCTGACTTATTAGTGTTTCGACAAGTTGAAATTGCACGCTTCGATTTTGTCGGTTTTCTTCTTTGTTTTCTTCTTATTTTTTTCTTAACTCTTTTGCCGCTAAATTTCCCGCCTTTTTTAGAAAAAAAAGAAAAATGAAAATATGGCTTGAGACAAGGTTACTTTAAATCCCAACAAACTATTATGATAATCAACGTAAACTGATGTTAGAATAATAAAAAGATTTTCTGAATAGATTTAGTCAATTTTCCCTTTCTTTTTTCTTTTGTATTATTTGTATCTTATTATTATCTTTATAACATTTTGGCCGATGTGCCCGCCGGCCTTCTTCAGGTATTTCATGTCTAAGTCTTGGGAACCTTCTTTTCGAACTCTGAAGTCATCAGTGAACTTTGAACCCAACCTTTTATTCAATTCACTGGGATATCTTGTTTTCATTCGCTAACCATAGCTAGGTACAAGTGTTAAGCTGTGTTAATTATTATTCTATGTTACTATCACCCTTGATCAGGATTGAACCTGTAGCCTAGAGATAACTGTCACTTAGAACTGTATTAACTCAACGCCTATATCCACCACGCTATATGTACAATTATTGTTTCCTTGTTTCTTTTCTGGTTTCTTTGTCCTTGTTCTTTTTGTTATTTTTTTCTTGTTCCTATTCTCCAATTAGTGTGTGTAATATTTGACCATGTGATATTTCGTAGACATTTTAAGGATGAGAAAAGGACAATTTTAGCTTATGTGACTTATACTTCTTACTTAAACGGAACAGGCCGTTACAGCAAACAGTATGGTTAGGTTTGGAAATACAGTCTAAAGTAGGCATGCCAAACATGCGGCCCGTGGACCGCTCGCGGCCCTCAACAAGCACAGGATGTTGCTCTGACGCAGACCGCAATCTCATATGGTGCTTTTAAGTTTTTTTCTCTTTCTTTTTAACATTTTTTTAAAGATATGTATTCATTGGATTTTAGTTGATAATAAAGAAATGAATGGTAGTAATGTTCTTTTAATGAAGAAGAATGATTTATGGACTTAGTTGTGGTGTGCGGCCTTCATTGGCAGTGATATGTAATCTACACGGCCCCTCATGACATACATATGTAATCTTTGCAGCCCTAGGGGATACTTTGACATGCCTGGTCTTGAGGACATCCCAACGCTAATAACTAATAGAGAGTTGATATGCCGTTAAATAAAGAATCCAAACCAATCTAAAAGAGTGATTTGTGTTTTGGAACTGAAACAGAGCTGGTGCAATATATATATATATATATATATATATATATATATAAGGATGCGACACAAGGTTCATTTTTAAAGCGGAGTATAGCTGTTGAATTCAGTTTTCTTATTTCTAGACTAATTGCCAAACCATGGCTAAAGAATCCAGTTTGTTCTATTATTTAATAATAGTCTGGGGGATATATGTTTTTATGACTTTCTCAAGGATGTTAGCATGAAATGCAATCAGCCTCGTCCAGGATTTCCACCCAACCCGCTGGTTTTATTTCTTACGACGATAACCATTACACTAACCGCCACTCCCAATATATATATATGTATATATATTTGGGCAGCATTCTTTCATTTATACATGTGGAATTAAACAAAAGATACGTCTCCTGTTTAACAATTTTATTAACGATCTTTCTGGCCAACTTTTTTTTTATATATGGATGGAATCCGTGGATTAGTCCACCAAAGTTATTATCCCAAGTACTTTCGGCACTTTGAGGTGACATCATTAGGGGTGATGTGTTTGTGTTCTAATTTTTTTCAAGTTAGTAGTAGTGAGAGACACACCCCTTAATATAATTTCTACGAGAAAAAAGAAGAAAAAAAAAACTGGAACACAAACACATCACCCCTGATGATGGCACTTCGAAGTGCCGAAAGTACTTGGGATAATAACTTTGGTGGACTAATCCACGGATTCCATCCAAATATAAAATGTTGCTCGAAATGATCGTTAATAAAATTGCTAAACAGGAAACATGTCTTTTGTCTAATCACACACACACACACACACACACACACACACACACACACACACACACATATATATATATATATATATATATATATATATATATATATATATATATATATATATATAATGCGTATTTGTGATGGAAATAATACATTTTTGCTGAATGATACATTGAATGCCTTGCATTAATTTGTCCAGCGACAATGAAGTAGAAATCTTTTACTTTCAAAACTAAAGTGTGTATTTGTTGTTGTTTTTTTTTTGGGGGGGGGATAAACACTGCCTACTCAACAGTCATTTGCTAAGCTTAGCTGAGTCTGGCACGAGGCTAAAAGTCTTGAGCACCCAGTGAAAATCGAACTTAATTGTAATAGTTTTTGAGCCTGGTTCGTTAACCATCATACTACGCGATAAGCTTTAGGTTCTGTTATAATAGATTCGACATCGCAACAGCTTTTTTTTGCTATCTCCGTATTAAATTATTGTGAAAGCTTGCAACTAAAAAGACGATGACGTCGACGATTTTATAATGATGTTTTAGTTTAGTTTTTTAAATTTAAAAAAATAATTTTCATTTTGAAGGCAATTTGCCTGCAGGAGTGATTAGCTTTAATAAATTAGCCAGATTTTAATTAAGAGATGAGATGATGAATATTTGTTGTTGTTGCTATTATTATTATTATTATTATTATTATTATCATCATCATTTGCAAAACAAGGAGAGAATATTAAATTAGAGTGAATCAAGATGGCGTATGACTGTTGGATTTTTCTGAATTGCAACCTGCGGGATAGTCTTAATAAATTTGCCCTCTAAACTCGAGGATTAAAAAGCGAAATGCGATGAATTCATTTGATATTAAATAGTTTTTCATTCTTCTATTTGCGTTTATGTTTTTAGGTTTTTTTTGTTTGTTTTCTTGCGTTATATTTTGTCTCCCATCGAATTTATTTTACTCTTTCTTCTTTTACTCTTTGTTTCAAATTACCCACTCTCTCGTTTTTTCTCGTTCTTTTCATTCTTTAAATTCGCAGTTTCTTGTTATCCTCGCCCACCCCCTCTCTCTCTCTATCTGTTTCATTATCTTTTGCTGTTATACTCTCTCGGTCAACTTCTCTATTGTCGTTGCCATCATCTCTGTCTCCATCTCTCTTGATGTCTTTCTGTCATTCTCTCTGTCACCCTCTCTCATCCCTCTGTCATCCTCTCTGTTACATTCTCTCATCCCCTCTGTTACATTCTCTCATCCCCTCTCTCACCTTCTCTCATCCCCTCTGTCACCTTCTCTCATCCCATCTCTCACCTTTTCTCATCCCCTCTCTCACCTTCTCTCATTCTCTCTGTCACCATATCTGTTGTCTTGTTGTCATCCCGTCACCCTCTCTCATCTCCCCCTCTCTCATCTCTCTCACCCTCTCTGTTGTCCTGTTGTCATCTCTCTGTGTCACCCTCTCAGTTATCTTTTTCTATCATCCATTCTGTTGTCATCTCTCTCTGTCATTCTCTTTTCTGTTGTCTGTCCTCTCTCTCATCTTCTCTTTTTGTCTCTCGCTGTCATCGTCTTTGTTGTCGTCTTCCTATAATTCCCTCTGTTGCTTTCTCATCTCCTCTGTTACCCTCCCGTTGGCCTTCTCTCTGTCATCCTTTTTCTCTTCTCTCTCTCACTCTCTCTCACCACCCCTGTTGTCGTTTCCCTCTCACCTTCTCCTTTGTCACCTTCGTTACTCTTTCATCCTCTACATTGTCGCCTCCACCCATTTCTTTTCACCCTTGTTCTTATTCCTTTCTTTCCAGTTTCATTTTCACTCGTTTTTTTATTTCCTTTTCTTCTCTTTCATTTCTTTATCCTTCCTTTTTTCTCTCATTGTATCATCTCTTCATAAAAGAAAAAAACACCAACCCTTCTTTTCCTCTTCTTTTTTTACTGTATTTTGTCTTTCTCTTCTCACCTGGCTTCCTCCATTTACCGTCCCGCCCTAAAGGACACCTCACTTCCTTTGTCGCACCTGCAATGAATAAAAAAGCTTTTACCTTTTCTTTGCCATCGTCCACTGACTCCAGGGACAACGTAATACCATCACCCTCCCCCCCCTCTCTCTCTCTCTCGTGTCCCATCCACTCAAATCTTCTGTGACAGCCAAACAAACATTAGTTCATTTATCTATTTAAAAAAAGGAGTGGTCGAAAAAGTAGGTGACGTTCTTTCAAAAGAAAAAAAAAGTTACTATCTCTGTCCTATAATAGTTGTTGTATTTACATATGAATTTAATATACGAAATGTCACAATCATTATGGGACAAAAGAGACTGGAGGAAATGTAGATCAGAGGAAGAAGAATCAAAACAACAGAGACCAGTGGTTCTTAACAGGGGCCATATGCGCCCCTCCCCCTGGGTAGTATATAACATTTTTGAAGTCCAGGCAAGCAAGAATATTTAATCTTAAAATACAATAGGATCTTTAAACATCGAATGACTAAGTAAATACCAAAGTAAAATAGAAATCAAAGGAATTCATTGGTAACAAAAAGGGGCCTAAACTTGCAAAATCGGTTGGAAATATTGAATGATTCAGAAAAAACAGAACCCACACATTTTGTAATAAAACTGTTAATTTTAACTAGGGGGTTTAGGGTTCGGGTTGGGGTTTAGGGTTTAGTTTAAGGGGAAAATAAATAATTTGAGTTCGGATTTTTTGGGTCATCCTAATTTTCCGACCGATATGCAAGTTTAGCCCAAAAGGACTTGAGAACCATTGAAATAAACCACAACACTGATAAGATCATCTAGAATGTTCGGAAGAGTCCTGGAAATCCGAGGAGACATGCTGTCACTTAGACTTCAGTGAAAGACTAACAGTTAAATGTAAAAGTGGAAACCCCCGCAAGGGGTAAAATCATAAAATACATGAGATCTTTTTAAAATGGCGTCCCATTATGGTGACATTACAAGCTAGTCTTGCAGATCCATTACTACTGAATAGCGAGTTCGTTCCTCGCTGAATGTGCCATACTGGGAGAGGGGGGGGGACAATTTTCCGCAGAATCATTAACCTGAAACGGAATCTGGAATTTTTAATGTAATTTTCAATAATAAATAATAAAATTAATCGATTTTTTTCCCAGATATTTGTTTCAATTCTTTCAAAACTTAACTGATCTTTTTCAACATTTTAATGAATAGAACATAATAACATAACATAGTTATTTCCTTAAAATTTGATTTTACAAATAATAGTTATTTTTCTTTTTATGATCGGAAAAAGAATTCAGAACAAAAGTTCTTACTTAGAAATAAAATGAAATAAAAGTGGGTCGTAGATTTTCTGAGGAAATGTTTGACTAGACTATTTTTAAATACTTCAAATTCTTTCCTACGAAACTGTAATATAAAAAAGCAAGTAAAAGTCGGCCATGCTACCATTGCTGAAGTGGAAATAGACATTAGTTTGGATATAGAAATTGGAGGGGGGAGATACAAAGATCAAACAAAATTTGACAAATTCATTTCCTCAATTCTCGTTTGATTTTCAAAAAAAAATACTTGTTAAAGAATCTAAACAATTTGTAACCTTGTTTTATGAATATGACGAAAGAAAGGTAAACGCATCACGTGGCCAGAAATCTATCTATCTATCCATCCATATATAAAGGGCAGTGTTGAGTATGTATGTATGTCCGGATGAAACGATGAAAATAAAACAATGACAATGTGAATATATATACTTAAATATCACCGGTTTTTGCTTTTGTGCATGAATTATGAAGATTTGATTTATATTCGAAAATATTTAGAAATTAAAATATACATAGAAATAGAATTTAAATTTTTCTCATAAATGTCCAGCATTTGTAAATCACAAAAGTAAACAAATCTAAACACTAGATGACGCTGGGTATCCGCTTCTAGTTTAGAAATAAGGGAAATAAATTTTCCAACCACCATTTTATGAAATGACAATCTTGTCTACTCCGAAGCTTACCGTCACACAGCCACCACCCCCACCCCCATAATTGCATCAGCCTCACCATTGTAAAACACATTTTAATTGAACAAAATTTGCTTTGATAACATTAACTATCAATGATTATTTTTTTCTTATTTTATTTATTTTCCAAAAATCAGTTGTATGAATAAAGAACAAATTGCCAAGATGACTGAATCAATATAGTAAATAAGCCTCAAAAGTTGGACCGGCTCCTCCTCTAAAAAAGATATATATATATATATATATATATATATATATATATATATATGCCGTTATAGTATGTGGAATACCTTTTTGATTCTGTTATGGTATGTTGCCTACCCGGTTTGAATGTGTCCTACCTCAGTAAGAGTATATTTATAGATATAAGTAGTAGCAATTCAGTCATAAGCTGTATATAGTAATTAAGAATAATCAAAAAGAATTCATCCATAATTTACATGAATGAGAGATCTATTTAATTCTAAAATATTGAAATAAGGTTAGGGGTAGCAGTTATTATTATCACCTTATAATCACATACTATAAGAGAGATATGATTTCGTAGGCCACATACTATTGTGGTGTATATATATATATATATATATATATATATATATATATATATATATATATGGCTAACCTAGAAAATTGGTCGGAAAATTAAAACGGAAAGTTTTTGGGTGGTCCCCCATGACAGTTTAACTACAGTCAATGAATTAACTTTTTGCGAATTGGGTTACGGTTTAGGAGTTTGGTATTTAAAATTTGTGCTAAAACCAAAGTAGAGCAATTTCCTGATGACTTTTATCCAGAGTTAAATATTTCATTTTGCAAATTCTGTCTCCATGGTGTCAACATTTTTAGGATTGAAAAAAAAAATTCGTTTGACAAAGAAATCATCTCAACTGAAACAGAAGAAAATGAAGTGTTACATTTTTATTTTTACATATAATTTTATTTTTGAACTTAGATTTTAACATTAACAAAATTTGGAGGTATTTGCTGTTTCTTTAAATGAATTATGTTTTTGTTTTCAGTTTTTATAATAATTATAGCATATTTTATTGCAATCTTATAAAAATTGTAAAACGGAATTTACAAAACGTGAAAACGGAAAAAATCCGGAATTTACCAAAAGTGGAAACGGAATTAAGAAAAATTTGAAACGGAAAATTGGGGGCCCCTGCATACTTGCGATCTTGTGTCATATCCTACCAGTAGCGAAGGATTGGGTGAAAACTTGTCTAGAGTTATATTATTATAATTTTATTTTTATATAAAAATATACATCTGTCTCGTAATAATTGTTACTTTTTCTTATAAATTTTATACGCTATAAGTAGCAACAGTTATCGAAAAAACTTAGCATTTTGTATAATAATAATCTTATTATAATGGAGATTGTGGGTTTGTCTGTCTGTAATCGAAACTATATTACTATTCAAGTCACAATTCCCTTTGTTATTTACATCACATTCTCCATGATTTTATTTTTATTTAAACCTCAATTATTAATAAAATTGTTTTACATCATTAAGACTGTTGACCATATCTACATCCTAATAACATGCAATTGTATTTATATATACAACAAAATATGGGTTTACAGTGTGAATGGGAAGGTTAATTTGCATATTGATCTTTAAAAATTGATTTCAATAAATATATGCCAGGTATTATTGATTTCTAATTGTTTGTTTTTATCCTATTGAATATGAGCAAAAATCTTGGGGATAAATCTTTTAAAAAATCCATTAACAAGAAGAAATAACTGTAATATTATTCTTTACTTCCTATTTTAACTAAATAGTTAAATTAGGAAAATTTACCAATGAAAGACGGGAGTAATGGAAAATGATGGAAGAGTTAGTTTCAAAGGTGTTCTATTTTTCAATCATACCCCCTCTGTTCCAAATCTTTTTATCTGCATTCTTATTCAGTTTCATTAGCCTTTCTAATTTAATATGATATTTTATTATATTAAAACTTAAATACTTGCACCCGGAGGGTGCATATATTTGCTAGTAATAATAATATCCTTTCAGCTAGTATATTAGGTCTGAGACCTGTCAGCTGTTCCTTATAAACATTCATCTTAATTTCACAGAATATTTATGATCTTTCCACAGATTATCTAACATTGCCTTCAAAGAGTTTAGAGATGGGGCATTCACTATTGATGATGGTAGTTTATTCCATGTATTCACAACTCTGTTACTAACAATAATTTTGTTTTGTGTTTGCTTTACAAAATTCTTTTAAGAGTTTTAATTCATGATCTCTGGTATTGATATTTTGAGCAATGTTTAGTAGATCAAAGTTCGTTGAATAAAAACCATGTGTATATTTGTAGACTTCAATCATATCTCCTCTTGTACGTCAATAAACCAAACTTGGTAAATCAATGTTCCTAAGTCTTTCTTCATACGCTAATTTTTTTGTTTTTCTTTTCAGATTTGGTGTTCAAAAGAAACCAATATTTATCAACATTATTCGAAAGCCACTTGACCGGTTAGTGTCCTATTATTACTTCGTACGACATGGGGATGATTTTCGACCCTATCTTAGACGAAGGAAGGCAGGAAACAAGCAGGTAAGTCTTCTTATTGTATACACTCTAATAGGACCTACATAGTTGTTTGTGCTCTTACATCCACACCTTACTAAATTTTATGTAGTGGACAATATATATATATATATATAAAGGTTTTACATATCTATTTATTTGGTGACAAAGGAACATTCACGACCATTTTGGTTTCATGCGTTAACAATCGTCAGGTGAACATGTTACAAATGCAAGGAAAATCGAAAAATTGTAAAAGAAATTTCAGACAATTCAATAGACATAGGATGTGTATGATTGGCTGAAATGTTATGCATATGTGATGGTGTTTTGAATGTATGTGAGTGTTTATGGGCAGTATAAAGGTTATGTATACGGGATAAATGATCACACACATAAAACATTGTTCTATGAATGTGTAACGTTTGATCAATGCGGACGTGTGAGCGTTTGTATTCACGTGCATATGTGTGTGTGGGTGTGTGTATTTTTTTTGTTATGAGCGGATGTCAGCATGCGGCGTGTGTGGGGTTGGTGGTGGGGGGAATAGATACTGTCGCGGCATATATATATATATGTGTGTGTGTGTGTGTGTGTGTTGATTGTCAACTCGTGCTCTTTTTTTCTTTTTCATAGTTGAGTGCCAGTAGCATTTGACACTGTATCCTTGTGTTTTCTCAGATGACTCACCAGGCCAGTCCTGGAGAGACATACTCTTCCACATAAACTACATGTTGGAACTTCTCCACTTTGAATGCTGCTGGACTAAAAATTACCCTTTCTAATAGCCCGCTTCAATTTTTTGTGTTTAATTCGATTGGACTGAAATTCTTTCAAAGATTGATAGTGGCTCTCCAGCCAGGTCTATTACAAGCTAGCTTCTCCCAGTTCTCCACAGCAATAGCAGTGTTCTTAAGAGTGTCCTTGAGGCAGTCCTTAAACCTCAATTTGGGTTTGCACTGACGACTTTTGCCAGTTGAGATTTCCCCGTAAAATAAGTTGTTTTGGGATTCGGCAATCATTCATTCATATTTATATATCATGGATATTATATATATTTATAATCCTGATTTACAAGAAATTGATTTTCCTTATTTATATTTTCTAGCCAATCAGAAAGTAGATAAATCAGAAAAAAATAGTTATTCTTAGCATAAACTTTCAGCAGCAGCAAAACGACCAACAACGTACAAGAATTTGAATTCCACCAGTTATCTTTTTAAACCAATCAGAAGCTATGTGAATAATTTCTTAACCAACCAGAAAATACGTGGATCTTTTCTTAACCAATCAGAAGAGCGTTTTTATTTTAAATATAATCCTTGTGAAATAAAAGTATCACAGTAATTCGAATTTCGTTATTTTTTCTAACCTATTAGAAAGTAACTCCTTCAATTTTTAAGGAACTTGCAGAGAAGAATGTTCTTTTAGGTAAAACTAGCAACGGCTACCCGGCGTCACTTGGGTAGAGGGGGATTTTTTAAGTCCCGCAAATCGATTCTTACTGAATCATGAGTTGAATCCTCGTGGGGTACCTCATTTAAACCCCTATGTAAAAAAAAAAAATAAAATAGATCTTGCATTGATCCAGCTACTCTGAAAAGAAATGTTAATGTCTACTATCTAAAATATTAAATGAAAAAAAAATCCATGTTGTTATCATTTAAATTTTATTTTTTAATTATTTTCACGAATATAAATCAAATCTATTATTTTTGCTCAAAAACCAAGCCCTGGTGATATTTAATGTGTATACATATATACTTTGTCGTTAATTGTTTTATTTTCGAAGTTTCATCCGGACATACAGATTCAAACAACTGCCCTTTATATATGTATAAATAGAAGGTAGAAAGCCTCGTTATTGAAATATATAATAGTTTAATGCTTGTGTGTTTTTTACCTTTTGGGAAATATAATGTGTTAAAGAACCCCCAGATAATTCTGCTGTAGAATTGAAATGTGAGAAAAACTTGAACCAGGTAGAATGTCAGTTATGAGCGACATGGGACTCCCTCTGCGACCCCCACTCCTTCCTTCCCCCCGTCCTTCCCGCCTTTCCATTTTTAGGCTAAAATCTTGTTCTTGTAACTCGTAACGATGCAAGCACGGCTTCTTAGAAACTTCGCCTTTGATTGCTTTCAACGATTTTTGTCTTTCTAATGAAAAAAACAGATCTCTTCGCTTCGAGAAACCCCAGAAGGAAAATCCACATTCTCTTCCTGTTATTTATTTATATATTAATTTACTTATTTACTTACTTATTACTAGCATAATGCCCGTAAAAAATCCCGAATTATATGTACGTATAGATCAGCACCTTTTCCTTGAAGCAGAAGGTACGCTCTTACATTAAAATCGTTGAGTTTAATTTCTAAGATCAGTAGGATTATGAGTGGTGTAGTGGTTAACTTGCTGGACAGCGACATTGTAGTAAGTGAGTTCGAACTCCAGTCGCGCTATTACGTTCACTTTTGGACTAATAACATTGGGAAAGGTATGAACACCATCCTCATCCCGGCTATGGGTTAAATAGTACAGCTACTGTTCTTCTACAATGATGGCTTTGGAATTAAATAAACGAAGATTGATATGCCATTAAACAAAAAAACAAAACCAAGCCAGTGTGCGCTCTGTTTAGCATCAAAGTTGCTCGGTTGAATTTCTTTCTATGATCAGTGTAGTATCTGTGCCCTCTATCAAGCATCAAATACTAATTTTACCTCGTACCTAGTTAGAAACAAGGCCTTATTAATGTGGGACTACCCACAAGCCGAGATTCATTAGTGGTGGGTGCAAAAATGCATTGATCCCGTCGGCATTCCCCCCCCCGGCACCGAGCAATAAACTCGGTCCTGTCCCTTTAAATCAAGAGGGCAGGTATTGCCTGTGGGATACGCTATTAATTGTAGCCACGATCCAGGGCCGAAGCCACTGGATCAAACATCAAATACGTTCAGCATAACTTCTGCCAAAGATCCGCGCTCTCTGTCTAGCCTCGCAGTAAATTCGACTGCGTATCAACTTCCGGTTTTGAGAGGAGGAGTTGGAAAGATAACATTTCCTCTCGCTCTGCAGTTTTCTGTAAAATATCAGAAAAAAAATATATTGAAACAAATTAACCTAATTAACCATGTGATCACGGCTTCTGTATCTCGCTTTGTTAGCGAGCGAGGCTTGTAGAATATTACTAGTGAGTTCTATTCTCACTGAGTGTCCTCATACTTCTTTGTGGAATTGTTTGTAGTGTAATTGTTATCGACGTAGTAAATGTACATGGTGACACAAGTTCAAATCCTGGACGAAGCGCGTAGCATTTCACATACTCTTGAGAAAGGTATGCCTACAACTATTTCTCCTTTCTGCTATGGGTAAATAGTAAGATAGACTAGGTTCTTCAACCCGTTAAACTCCGTTTAAAGATTGATCTTGTGTCACATCCTGCTTGTACTGAAGGGTTGGTAAATGCATAAAACTGTTACATAATGGGTGCCTCTTCAAGTATACGGCACCCAGTGAGAATCAAACTTTTTGGGTTTTCTGGTCTTGCTTTTTAACCATTATTACTCCAGGGGCGTCTTATTTTTCCCTATGTTTTTTCTTCTTCCTCTCGTGTCTATATTTTCTCATCTCTCCTCTCCTTTCTCTCCTCCCCCTTTCTGAATCTAATTCTTCTTTCTTTACTTCCTTCCTATTTTCTCTCTCTCTCTCTCTCTCTCTCTCTCTCTCTCTTCTCTCTCTCTCTCTCTCTCGTGCATTCTTCCCCCTTTTTTCCCAAGCTTTATGTCTTCATCATCAAACCATGACTAATACACTCTAATTGCAAATGCAGATTCGCAATGTTTTCTCTCTCTCTCTCTCTCTCACTCTCTCTCTCTCTCTCTCTCTGTAATTTCTTTATGGTTGATACCCTTTTCAGGTTTTTCCTATTTTAAGTTTTAAAAAATTCAAGGAGGACCTATTCCCCCCCCCCCCGCCGTTCTTCAGCCTCGAAATTTATAGCCATATTGTGTAGCACATTAAGATGTCAGTGGACCAAGTGTAAAGCTTTTATGACTGATTTTGCCACCACACAACAAGATCAAGTTTTTTTTTCTTCTTTTTCTTCTTAAAAAAAAACCCTTGTTGATAAAGACTGGGGTTAAGACTTACAAATTCTTACCATTTTTTTCGTCTTTATTTTCTTTTCTTTATTTTCTTTATTTTGTTTTTCAATTTAAAAAGAAAATTCATTCCATTCTTTTTGTCATTGTCTTTACAATTTTTCTACGTTCTAACCTTGGTTTTATTTTTTATTTTCGCATTTTTATTTCTTTACTTTTTTCTTTTTTTTTTTACCATGGAGAAAAAGATGGTAAAGAAAAAGAAAGAAGGAAAACGCGAAAATAATAAGTAAAATGTTTTTTTCTTTTCTTTCTTTTCTTTCTCTCTTTCTCCTTATCTTTCTTTTTCTTTTTCTTTTGTAGTTCAACTTTTCTTTCTCTCGCTTTCCTTCCATACTTTTCTTTCTCTAGTTCTCACCCTTTCTTTTTTGTTTTGTTTCTCTCGTTTTCTTTCCTCCCCTTTCTTTCTCTCGGTCTCTTTTCGTTCTCTTTCCTTCTTTTTCTTTCTTTTGTTTTGTTTTCTTTCCTTTTCCTTTTCTCGTTTTCTTTGCTTTTTCTTTCTTTCGTTTTCTTTGCTTTTTCTTTCTTTCGTTCTCCTTCTTTCCCTTTCTTTCCCTCGTTCTCCCTCTATCTTTTTCTTTCTTTCTCTCTCTTCTCCTTTCTTTCTCCTTCTCTTCTTTCTCTCTTTCTCCTTCTCTTCTTTCTCTCTCTCTCCCTTTTCTTTCTCTCTTTCTCACTCTTTTTCGTTCTCTCGTACTCCTCCTTCTTTTTCTTTCTCGTTCTCTTTCCTTCCTTTTCTTTCTCTCGTTCTCTTTCCTCCTTTTTCTTTCTCTCATTCTCTTTCCTCCTTTTTCTTTCTCTCGTTCTCTCTCTTTCTTTTTCTCTCCCTCGTTCTCTCTTTCTTTTTCTCTCTTTCTTTCTCTCTCTCTCTCTCTTTCTCTCTCTCTCGTTCTCCCTCTTTCTTTTTCTCAATTTCTCTTTTTCTTCTTTTTTCTTTCTTTCTTCTTCTTCTTTCTCTCGTTCTCCTTCCTTTCTTTTCTTTATCTCGTTCTCTTCCCATTTTTTTCCTACTCATTTACGTTCCTTATTTTTCTTTCTCTTTCCTTCCTTTTTCTTTCTGTCGTTCTTTCTTTTATCCACCCTTATTCCTATCGTTCTCCTTTCCTTTCTCTCGTTCTCTTTCATTTTTCCTTTCTTTATTCTTCCTCCCCTTTTTCTTCCCCCTTTCCTTTTTCTTTCTTTTTCTCTTTCCCCTCTTTCTATCCAATAAATGGGTCACACCTTTCCTTATTCTTATACCATTTCTTCTTTTCTTTCTTCTTACTCCCCTCTCTCCCCTTTCCCTCTTTCATTTCTCCTCTCACTCCCCTTCCTATATCCGTTTCTATCTTTATTACCACACATTGATATCATCCTTCATTCTCTTCCCTATCTTTTTCTAACCCTTTTTTTATTTCATAATAAACAGTAAAAGTTCGAATCAAGTTTCCAAAATGAATCTCAACTTTCACTGATCCCAGCAAAAACAAATTTGAATCATTTTAAACTTCAGCTCTGTCTATTTGATCAGAAGATTTTTATGAGAATTTTAGGGACTTCATCTGTCCAGCACATCGGAACCTTTGAAACCAGGTGTTCGCATTTCAATCTATACACAACCTAACGGCGCATATATATATATATATATATATATATATATATATACGTACTCACAGGTACTATATATACGCTCGCATACACTCATATATATATATATATATATATATATATATATATACACACACATAAGTCATCTACAGACACCGTGTTTCGATGTTTCACGTTTCATCAGTGTGGCTAGACACAGCAACTACCTCCGACCAGGAGCCAAACCCGACTGACTTTTCACCAGCCCGGTTTGTTAACCGTTCGGCCATCGACAGCTGCCATTAAGGAGCACTGTTTTAACTGTTGAATACGTACATCTGTGTATATATTCTTAGGTTTTGGGAGCATATATATATATATATATATATATATATATATGTGTGTGTGTGTGTGTGTACGAAAAAAAGTCACTATTTAAAAAATGGAACAATTTTTTGCAAAAAAATGGTAAAGAAATTTTGAAATTACTTTGAATTAATTTTTGAATATAGTATCGCTCAAAGAAAGATAACTGAAAAATTGTGTTATTTTATAAAATTGTAAGGGACTTTTACCCTACACTAATATATATATATATATATATATATATATATATATATGTGTGTGTGTGTGTGTGTGTGTGTGTGTGTGTGCGTGCTGATAGGTAGGCACAACAATCTAAAATGACACTGTAAAGTCATATCTACGTATCCCAGTGTTTTTCTTTTTTCTTTCCTCACCATTTCAAGCTAACCGCAAATACATCTCAATAGTTTCTTAGAAACGAATTACATAGGATAGGTTACAAGGTAGGAGTTAGATAACTTTAGTTGGGGCCCATAAATTTTCCCGGTGACTCATTCAAAGCAAATATATGCGTCCCAGGACGCACTAAATCAAAAAGCTATCAGCATCACTGTATATATATATAGTGAGAGACAGAGACAGGCAGAGAGATGGTGGAGATAAACGGCATTGACACTAACAGTCCTTAATGTTGTTTGTGTTTTAATATGATTTGGACTAATATATATATATTATTAGGTCTTCACAATTCAATCCATACACTAGTTTATATAGTCAGGTGTGTTTGAACGAACGAAGGAAATCGACATGCAAAAGTTTAATCGTTGTTAAGCATCAGGGAGTCTTTATTTTAAGACTACAATTGCAGACTGATTAAGCTATCAGGCTTACGAACGTAAAGTGAGTGTCGCTATTTATGATCATCGAACTTTTTAAACATTTCATTTGATAATGAGAAGACTGGTTATTATTTAAAATCCTTTTCAAATTTATGGACTCTCTCGTCGATTTCCGACGCATGAGTGTTCATCCAATGAACAACCCACACAGTGATTTGTTTATAGTGGTGAAGGCTTGTGTTGGACCATTTCGCACTTTTTGGCCCAGTCGATAGGAAAGAATTGGTGCATGAATGCCACAAACCCAATCAACGACTGACCTCAGGAATTTTTAATTCAGAGTTTTCCTTCTCCTAGACTGGTTACCTACCCAAGGTTAAAGAGCCCAGTCTGCCCTACTATTTTACCCATATGTGTGTGTGTGTGGATGATGTGTTTGGTAGAAAAATCATATTACGAGTTAAATAGGTTAAAGAACCCAGTCTGTCTTACTATTTACCCATAACTGGAGCGGGAATAGTTGAATTCATACCTTTCCTAAGAGTATTAGCGCTATGTGAAATGCAGCCTCGTCAAGAGTTTGAACTCATGTAGCCGTGTCCATTTCCTGTATAGTAGCTCCTCCTATATCCGTTTCTATCTTTATTACCGCACATTTTTACCCTTCTCCCTCCCCTTTCCCATCTTTTTCTAAACTTTTTAGACTACATAAAATTTCAATTGATTTAACGGTGCAAAAATGTAAACTTTGTTTTTCGTTCATAATTTTCATTATTTCCGTAAGCTGAAAATTTAAAAAAATCATCAGGAGTTTTTTTTTAAATGTTTTTTTTTTATTTTTTTTAATGTTTCTTCTTTTGAATGGACAAAAAAATTTCAAGATAATATTAACCTTCATTATGTTAAATATAGGGGGGGGGGTAAATTTCACAGGATAAATTGGTGGTACCTAATATTTATCTACACGCACACGCATATAAATATATACATTAACACCCATGTGCATTAACCTTTCCCTTAGAATATACAAATTTAAAGAAATGACCCATTTTTACCCTTAACATGTGTTTTGTGTTCCACCCTTACGTTTTTTTTTATATTTTTAATTCTTAACGCTCCCATTTTTGTCCTTTATCAAAGAAACACACATGGCCGCAGGCTGCGGTTGGATGTTGGGGGGTAAGGAGTGGGGATGTTGTCGCACGGTCCCCTCCCTTTTTTTTATTTATTTTCAGAAAGCAACTTTCCCTTTTTTCCCCAAAAGAAAAATGGGCCGAGATTTTGAGGGTCGCCGCCGCTACGCCACTGAAAATGTCAACGTTCAAAATCCGGGGTTCTCAAGAACCAGGGGGTTGTCATTCATCAATCTTAGCCAAGTTTGACACAAGGTCATAAGTAAAGGGGCATGCAGTGAGAATTGCACTCAGTAACTGCTGTCAGTCCGTAACCAGAGTACCACTTTTGGCGCGAACTTTTAAAACATCTGTATGTTAGCTAATTGCAATATCGATTTTACAATTACAAGGGCTAGATTAGTTTGGCACAAGATCAGGATTATGGGAGTACTCAGGTTTGGATTCTTTGTTTAATGGTATATCAACCTTGGTGTGTTATTCAATACCAAAGCCATCCTTGTAGAAGAACAGTAGTGGTACTATTTAACAAATAGCTTATCTTTCTGGGGGTAATTAGTCAGAAAGTGATTCAGTTACTACAATGTCAAGAACACTCATTAACAGACCTGTCGGCTGGGGTTTTAGAATATACCGACTGCACCTCTGCAGAGGGGTAAGACCCCACCCCCAATGGGGACATCTGTTGACCGTGGGTGGCGACTCGTGATGCTTAAGGACGGAATCCTGGTGGATGAGCAGTCCATGACATGCAAACACTCCACTTAGACCCTTACTGAGCGGTCGGAGTGGCCTCCTCCGATCAATCGGCTGGTCACGTCAAACCCTATTACCCTTATGGCAAACTCCAGCCCTTTTTATCTTATGTTCTGGAGGGCTGGAGAATGTGGAATACCCCTTCATCACCATTACTTCCAGTTCCACTCTTACCCGGAGTGGTAGTACCTGTTAAGGTCCCATATATGGGTTAAATAGAAAATTTGTTTACAAAAGAAAAAAAAAGTTTAAAAGATTTTCTTCAAAACTTTGCCGGCATTAAATGACCCACCGTGGTTGATATGCCATAAAACAAACATACATTCTCGACTTTGTTGAACGTTAAAAGCTTTGAGGCGAGCGTAGGGAGGTGATGCTGATAACGAATGTATGGCTTGTCCATTTCTTGAGATTTTCACCCCCATGTGGTTAGATTTAAAGAGGAGTTGTCGGAAGATTAGTTGTTTAAAATTCCCAGGCTAACAGGAAAGAATGAATGTGGGGGTGGTGGTGGAGGTGGCTATATGCATTATCACCAAAATGTCTACAGCGGAACTGGCCGCTTTGGCTTAGGTCTTTCAGTTTGGTTTTAGAAGAGTGCTTTTTTTGTATTATTCTTAGTCAACATTACCGGTCAATATTGCCGTTGCGACAATATTTGATTCGAGAGAATGTGTATGTAAGTAATCAGGAAAATGTGATGACTTAGAGATTTGTAAATAGTAGTGTTTTGTTTCTTGAGAGAGAGAGAGAGAGAGAGAGAGAGAGAGAGAGAGAGAGAGAGAGAGAGAGAGAGAGAGAATTTTTATCATAGTGATAGAACCAGTTAGCCATACATTGAAATAGTCCTATTTTGGGGAGAGAGAGAGAGGGGGGGAATCGCATTATAGACAGAAAGAGACAGCCACGTATTCGATTTACAGTTTTGTAATGTGATATCAAAGTGAGAGAGACAACCAGTTAGTCATAGAGAGAGAGAGAGAGAGAGAGAGAGAGTTTTATCAAAGTGAGAGAACCAGTTAGCCATACATTGAAAGAGTCCTGTTTTTGAGAGATAGAGAGAGACAGGCAGACAGTTAAATTACAATATTTTGTGATGAGAGAGAGAGAGAGCCGTACCATGTTATAGGGATGAAGACAGAAAGACACACTTTGGAATAACAGCATTGAGAGACAATTTGAGAAAATCTTTGAAATTGCACTATTTTGCGTAAGAATAAATTGAAAGGGAGACAGACTGTGTATGTGTGTGTGTGTGTGTGTTATGAAAATAGGTTATGTGGAATCAAAATTCGGTTAGCGGGAATTGATTCTTCTTCCTGATGGTTTGTAGTAGGGGTGCGGTTGGGTTCTAAGAGGGGTCACGTTCACACAGACCTTCACACTTTATTTTTTGGCTCTTAAATGTTAAAATAACAACGTGTTAGTGCACAAACCAGAAAAAAAAGAGGGTGGAGTCAAGTAAAGGCGGGGGTGGCGAACACTCTTGATTATTAGTTTAGCAGATTCGGTCGAAGGGTCAACTTCTCTGCTCAGGACTATCATTCATATTGATTATCAGGAAACAAGCAAACATTTAGTTACAACGTGAATTTAAAAATAACATATTACCCAAGGGTAAATACAACATAGAAATAATATATATATATATATATATATATATATATATATATATATATTAGACAAAACGGGACTCGTCGGGCATCCATTGAGCTCTGGATAGATAATTGGGATTAGGGAAATGTGAGTTTGCAAAGTGAATTACATTTTTAAAAATTACGGCCCGAGAATTAAATAATACGGCCTGAGAATTAAAAAAAACCATTGAAATCATTTTTAAAGATTTCTAAGAAAGGGAACGTTTGACATAATTCAAATTTATTAAGGTGCCACAGGTACAGATCTCTATGTATATATTTGTACCCACATACATTCCAATATACACCAGCGCATGTACACACAAACATCAGCCTCAACTGTACAACTGCACCCACTATTTTGAATCTATGACTGAATCCCACCCCTCCCATGATGACCTTGATTGTAATGGTGATTTAGTAGTCCATGACATGCAACACTCCACTTTGGCCCTTACTTGGGCTAGACAGGCGGTTGGAGAAAATCCCTCTGATCTCGTCACGTCAATCTCTAGCACCTATATAATTGTCCTGGTCGTATTGCAAACCACTAACCCTTTTTATCATATATGTGCTAGAAGGCGGTGGCTGGTGGTCTTGGTGTACTTGGTATGACGTTAAACTACATCTAGTGGTGAGGTTCCTGTTCTGGAGTTACCTCTTCGTTGCCATTTCTCCCAGGTCCATTCTGACCTGGAGTGACAACACCTATGTGTCAAATAGATTGGTTTGAAGATTATTAATATTAGACAGGATTGTTTGCGAATTATTTGTATTAATAGTTACAATTTCTTACTAAGGATTATTATCAATATTACTTACTTGAAATCCTTTAACTAAGTGCACTAATTGACACTAACCTGCATCTGATGATAAGACCCCAGTTCTGGAATTCTAGGGAGTGTGGAGTACCCCTTCATTGCTATTACTTCTAGATCCATTATGACCCCAAGTGTTAGTATCCTTTAAGGTCCAATTTTGGGGTCAAATATGAAAATCATGGTGTTATTCCAACAGTTAAACATGGAAGTATATTGATTTGGAGTGTTTTTTCTCGGGGTGTAGATTCAATATATAACATAGAAAAATGGTGGTTTAAAATGCCTATTTTAAAATTATTCTTATTAGATAGGAATACTTGATACCATATAACTGTAAATTATCAATGTAATTAGTTTTAGTTATTTGAAACTATAATTGTTTACTAAGGATTGTTATTATTAGTTACTTGAAACCATATAATTAATTGCAAAGAAAAAAGAAAGAGACTGGACATTAAATCACCCAAGAGAAATTGACGTGCCGTAACCCCCACCAACACTGTTTTTTCTGTTTGCTTTACAATTTGAAGAATATACGTAATGTAAATGCAATGCTAATGATTTTACTATAGAAACATGTAAGAAATCTGTAAGAAAGGATTTGTCAATGGTTGTGAATAGAGAGCCAACGTTCTGGGAGAATCGGGTTATTTTGTTGATAATATTACTCGCATTAATGCCAAAGGTTTTATGGTTGTAATGCATTCTCGTACATACACAGCCGTCAAAAAAGAATTTAAAACTTATCTATTGCTGTCAAGTGGATTATTGAGGAAGGAATGTAAAGAAACTGAAAACCCAACCGATATATATATATATATATATATATATATATATATATAATATAAATCGTTTCTGCAGTTGTTTCCTTTCTAACCCTCTTGCAAAAAAAGGAACTCCAGCTCATGCCGCGAATGTTCTTCAGTCCTATCTAATCAGTTGCAACCTTTCGGGTGACGTGTGTCTCCATTAAAAAAAAGACAGAAGAAAAATAATACAAGATGCTTTTTTCTTTCGAGTGGAGGCCTGCAAAGATCTCCAAAAATGTTTTGTTACAAGATTGCGTCACTGTCATTGTTGCATGTGGGAATTATTTGGAATTATAAGATTTTTGTTTTTGTTTTGTGTTTCTTCTAGTTGGAAATTCGGTACTGCCGATCTCTCTTCCTTGACGTTAGTTCTTCATGGGTACAGGGACTTTTGCCTTTTGTCCCCATCGACAGACCGCACCCATTTCCCATTTCCTTTATGTTGTTCTGTCTTTTTTTTAAAAAAAATGGGTTATTTCTGGGAGAATGCATGTTTTTGCACACATGTGTATATGTTTTATTATATATATATATATATATATATATATATACCCACTTCGCTTCCTGTGGTATTAAGTGCATCTACTGTTGTTTCGTGATTTTAAAAATGTTTCTTTCATTAATTCTTTTGTAGGTATGGGAAAATATGGGTGCTATATCTATAAGTAAACAGTGCCCAGTATTTTGGATAGAGCATTTATATCTAAGTTAGGGTGGCGTGAACATAGGGTTAACGGCTGTCGATTACTAACAGTTTCTGCCCAATGTAATTTTCAAACTACAAGTCTTGGTTTGAAAATAGTATAGGCGAGAAACTGTCAGTAATCAAGCGCTGTTGACTCCGTGTACTCGCTATCGTAACTTATATAGGTACACGCGTGAAAGACTTCACCTTCAGAATTTGGTGTGTCGTATCAGGCGGCCTTTACTTCTTGAAAAGGCTTTTTATTGATCTTAGAACGTGTTCATGTCCGTATATATATATATATATATATATATATATATATATATATATATAATTATGCTTTTGCTATATATATATATATATATATATATATATAGCAAAAGCATAATTTCTACAGATCATTGCCATCCCCCCATAATTCTCCAACCCCACCATCAGAAGCTTTCCTCTCATGCAGATCCACAAAGTTTGATGTAAATATGACGTAGGAAAGACGTCCTTCCCACTGGATCGGATGGATTCGATGTTATGACTGTTTACTCATCAGCTTGAAGGGTTGGGACATAGACAAAGAATAAGCATACCGTCCATTTTGCAGCTGGATACTCAGTTTAATTATACACTCATTAATACTTGAAGGAAACTCCAAAAACTTTGCCAGTCACACACACATACATACATACATACATACATACATATATAAACACGTATATTGAATTCCTGGCAAGTTTTCTCGGAGGTTTTCCCAATGGTGAATGCAATACAACTCTCCCAAGAAGTTTGTAGAATGATAATTAACTACCATAATCTTGGAATGGGACATTGAAAGATCTCCAATGAATTCAATATCCCCATCAGTACGATTAGAACCGTAATTCGAAAATGGAAGCAACATGGCCGGGCTAAGGATCTGCCTCGCACAGGACGCTCTCGTAAATTAAGTGAACGAGTAACTACATCCATTTGTGGGGAAGTAATTGGAAACCCATTCACTATACGGGGAGAATTTCAGAAGGAACTGCCCGCGGCTGGGATAGAAATGAGCAAAGATGCAGTTAGTCGAACTCTCCACTGTGTAGGACTGAATTCTCCGACTCCTACATAAAATATTATGGTCTGAAAAGACAAATATTCAACACTTCGGTGTTCAAATAAAAAAAGAGCAATATATATATATATATATATATATATATATATTAGTGTGTATCTCTGTTATTTACACTCACACACATATATATATTGTAGTGTGTGTATCTCTCTGTCTCTCATATATATATATATATATATATATATATATATTGTAATATCAAACTCTCTCATATATATATTGTAGTGTGTATCACACACACACACATATATATATAGGGCCAGTTTAGATCAGTCAGTATAGTGTTCGGCTAGGAACCTCAAGGTTCCTGGTTCGATACCGGCCCTCGCCAACTCAGTGTATAAGTAGCACATTGATCTTTGCGGTAAAGTGAGGAGCTGATGCTAGATGTGGCGCCACGTCCCAGACTCCTTGGTCTAGCGCTGGTGAAAAGGGGATAGACTCCCTCGCTGTATGGCTGATGCCGACTTTAGGCCACCCCGATGACTTTACTTACACACACACACACACACACACACACACATATACATATTTGTTGTCAATAATCTGCGCATGAACTAATGTATCCAAAACAGTAAATCGTGAAAACAGTTAAAGGATACGCCAATATCTGGATTGTATGTGATGTATTTTTGACACAAAACCTCTGCTTCAACGAAAGGCTAGGAGAGTAAACCCTGAAAATAAATCAGGAGCTGGAGTCCCTAAGGTGATGTGATGCTGAAATTCAATGCGACCCATCAACTCCTGCGACACTACCGTTGCCAAACTGCATCGATACCTTACCTTTCCTTTGGATCACAGCGGCAGTGTGGAGAGGGGGGTTGCTGCATGGGCAACAGCTTATCCTCCATATGAACCCGCCCAAGCTAAGTAGTTCAAAGAAAGAAGAAAAGAAACAATATATTCAAAAATGTATATGTATTTTTTTTTAAATATTAAAATTTTTGTTTTGTTTTTTTACCCTACTCCCTCGTCTCTCGTAGACGGAAGGTTGCCAACTAATCAACCAATGTGATGTATTTTACACCGCGTACGTAAAGTTTGTTTATAGAGGCGCGAGCATACACGGGTGCCAGCCAAGATTCCCAAGAATTTGAAAAACTTCGATGAATGCTCTTTCGCATAGACTCGTATATTTTTCATGTTGTATTACCATTTATTTTTTTTTTAAGGAAAGGGTTGGTTAGAGAAGCTATGGCACTGGCAGAATTCACTTAAACCAAACTTTATTAAAATAACAGGCATTTTATACGTATGTTGGGGTATATAGATATCCGTCAAACTTTCATCCTATCCTCCAAGTCTGTTCATCTATCTATCTATCTATCTATCTATCTATCTATCTATCTATCTACTTCAGTCTGTACCTATCTATCTATCTATCCTCAATGTCTCTGTCTCGGTCTGTATTTATCTATTTATCGGTCTGTTTCTATCTATTTCTGTTTGCTCATCTCTCTCTCTCTCTCTCTCTATATATTATATATATATATATATATATATATATATATATATATATATATAGGGCCGGTTTAGCTCAGTCGGTAGAGTGTTCGGTTAGGAATCACAAGGTTCTTGGTTCGATACTGGCCCTCGCCAACTCAGCGTATGAGTAGCACAGGGATCTGTGCAGTAAAGTGAGAAGTCGATAGTTGGTTTGGCGCTCCACCTCAGATGCTAAAATAATCTCCTTGGTCTAGTGCTAGTGAAAAGGGGTTAGACTCCCTCGCTGTCTGGCTAATACCGACATTAAGCCGCCCCGACGACTTTACTTATATATATATATATATATATATATATATATATATATACCGTAAATCCATGAGTATAGTGCGCCCTTGAGTATAATATGCAGCTTAATGTATTTTCGCGCCCGACATCACAAAATGCGTCTGAATAAACATTGCCAGACAACAAATAGAGACTCGGACATTGCTTAGAAAATATTTTTCATTTTCAACCTCGTATATAGTACGCACTTGGGATTTTGAAGTGCGAGGATTTACGGTATATATAATAATGTAAGCCAAATGAGTCGGAGAATATCTACCTGGGTTTCTCCGATTATTCTCTGATTCATTAAGCTTATTTTAATATTTATTGGCTCTTCTTATTGTATTTAACACTTTAGTATATTCAATTTCCAACTCTTAGAGTATTTTTTCTTTTGACCATTATAATGATGCCGACTGATTATTTTCAGGTGGTCCATATGGTTTGGTCTTTTCTTTTTATTGTGTATTATTTCTCCAGGCAAAAGTTTGTATTGTGTAAGTACAAACTACAGAGCCGGGAGTTTTTTTTTTATACTGTCGGGTTTTATATATATATATATATATGCACTATTCACTTATCCCGTTCTATCTCAACCTTTCCATATCGATCTTCCTAACTCGTTGAGATAATTTCTTAGACAAATTACACTGAGGAAAAACATGTTTAACGTCAGTTTATCTGCATCACATGCTTATATTTACATAAACTAACTTGATTCTTCCCTCATAACCAGTAAAGATTTATCTTCGGTCTGAGATAGAAAAAGGTTTTATTAGACCTTATGTCATTTTTTTATGTTCTCCGAATTCTTTCTTTTCCTACAATGTCACAATTTTACTGAATATATGGACACATCAATTCAAACAGAAAATGGGAAATAGAACAATAAATTCTTTATAATATAAATCAATTTAATTAAAAAAAACCAAAATGAACAAATGTGATCTTGATGTTAATTAGCTCTTATCTGGCCGTTTCCACACCTGTCCAGGTGTGAGATCTGAAGGACTTGGAACCGGACTCACCTGTTCACAAATGTTGTGCAAATTAATAGGCACCTGCTAATTGGATCTGCTTACGTGCTACCCACCTTCCGGTGCGTTCGTCGTAGTACTGAAATCCGAACAGTTATATATATATATATATATATATATATATATATGCACACTGTGGGCGTATTTATTTATATATATATGTGTGTGTGTGTGTAAGGTATCCAAAACTGGTAGTAAGGGATTTTCTACATGGGAGATTCGAAATCTCACTGTATAATCTCCAATATATATATATATATATATATATATATATATATATATATATATATATATTATATATCCGGTTAAAAAGGAAATTTAAAGATACATTGTAACTCTTTTTTAGATTGAATTTGTAAACTCATATTTGATGTCTAACCCATCTTTGAAGGATTCTGGTAAATTTTTTTCAGGTTTTTCATTTTATTTTTTATCTGTGTCGTCTGTCTGATGAGACTGAACTTCTAGGGAGTTTTAGAAATTTATTTAAATTTCTGAAAGCCTTTTAAGTTTTGGTCGAAATAAATTTATTACAGAATGACAGTTTATTGAGTTTTTCCTTCCTTTCAAAGGTATATATATATATATATATATATATAATATATATATATATATATATATATTATATATATCTGTGTGTGTCTCTGGAAAAAAATTAGCAATAATAAAATTAAAAAGCCGGAAGAGACTAATCAACAAAATAAATGAACTTATATTAAGATGTAAACATGCAAATATTTTAAACATCTATTTAAACAAAAACTGTTAAACATTTCATCATCCATCATCCTGGCGCACTGGCAGCGCGGATATCCATGACAATCTCTCACCATCCTTTCCTGTCATTCATTGCCCCCGAAAGTCCTCTGCGCAGCATCCAGTATCCACACAGAGCTGATCTATGTACGTCTTTGCTGGGCGACCCCTCTGATGCTCCCATGTGCTGGCTTCCACAGAAGAACGTCAATTATGAGTTCATCCTTGCTTCTCCAGCAGTGCCCAGCGTATCTTGTTCGTCTCACATGGATGGTTTGTGTGTTATGAGGCAGGTGGCCATACAGCGGTTTTCTCGTGGGGTGTTGTTTCCACGTCTTGTTTAATATTACACGCAGCATTTTCGTGCAAGTCCCATCTAGCTTATTCTCTAGACGCTTCGTTGGAGTTCGGGTAGTGCAGTCGTACAGTAACACAGATACAACTACGGATTGGAAGAATTTGGCAGCAAGATCGGATTTCCATATTACTGACAATTTGTTTAAAGCAGCGCATGTCTACCTTTACATATGCATTCAAAACTGCGACGATCGGAACATAAAATACATCAAGTTAGAACATGTAAGAATTAGCAAGTAATGAAATCAAATTTAAAGACTTTAACCTCACAGAAGTGAATTGGAACAATTCATCAAATTTTCTAAATTGCAAGTGTGTGCTTGCCCATGAATTGGCGTTTTTAACAAAAATCAGTTAGGCGGAAAAATCATATCAACTAAACCTTTTTAAAAAATCAGACGTGCTGAGGCAAAAGTGTCGAAAATAGACTCAATTTTATAATTGATGAAATTATATATATATATATATATATATATATATATATATATATATATATATCTTGTTAAACGGATACTCTACTTGTCTACCAGTGTGGTGGCGATTTGCTGCCAACTTGCATGATAACGGGGTGGAAAGGAGATTCGATTTAAATTCACCCCATACTAATAATACCCTCAGGAAATATTGGAATTCCTGTCTTCTCCTCTTCGCTTTAGATAATATAGCAGGTCCTGTGCCCAAAATAGGGTACATTTCATAAATAAATATTTTCCCCCAAAGATGGAAAATTTCCATTATATTTCATATATATATATATATATATATATATATATATATATATATATATATAATATATTATATGAAGGTAGCCTGCTAAGCCTGAGGAGACGTGATAGGTTGAAACACGGTGTCTGTGGATGATTATATATTTATATATAATTATGAAGATACAGTTTTGTAGTGTATATCATTGGAGACGATAATTGTTAAACTGACATTATTATAAAATGACTCAACAATGGTTGACATGCCGTAAAACAGACCAACCAACCAATTTTAAATAATGAATATTTTCTGCACATTGCAATGATTGACTGCACGGCGTAGGAACGGAAGTACAAATTTCCATTATTACAAAGTCTAATATCAAAATAAGTATAAAAAATAAGAAAGAAAAAAGATGGTCCCAGTACAACTGCACTTGATTAATTGCCGCACCACAAAAGAAGTATTGATAGAATTTTTCTAAAAAATCACCAAAAATACAAATATTCTTAGAATACTGAAAGGAAATAGTAATAAATATGTGCGTAAAACAGATTTCAATAGAAATTAACAAAAATGGACGATTGTGTCAGTATGGTGACAAGAATAAAAAATATAGATATGGAAATCAGTGCATAAAATAAGCTCAATTAATAATAATAATAATAATAATAATAATAATAATAATAATGATAATAATTGGTTGAATAGCTAATTAGGTTCTAAATTTAATTGCACAAAACTTGTATTTATGGTGACATTTGCATAGTAATTCAATAGTTTATCTTTATTGTAAAAAAGCAAATTCTGAAGTTTCTCTTTTCAGCATAATTACGAGCTCCCCCCCCCCTATATATATATATATATATATATATATATATATATTATATATATATATATATATACCATGTTTTGGATATAAATTTGTTTCGGCATATTGTCTTTTCAGTCGGGTCTTAGTTGTTTTTTTAAGAACTTACACCCCGCCTGACTGGTGTGATTTTCGCATTTTCTTTATTTATGTATAAGTAAAAATATATACGCAAATCTTTATGTACGTTTGATTTCTTAATTTTGGTTGAATCCTATCAAAGAAACACTTGATATCGTCCACACACACACACAGACAATCTCTCACACACACACACGCACAAATATATATATATATATATATATATATATATATATATATATAATCAATTGTAATATTATGGATTTGGACTCATGACTTAAAGTTTCATGGTTATGCAATCATCAGATGAGTCAAATGATTGAGATCTTAAAAACCAGTACTCAAATTGATGAGATGTTAAAATATATATATATATTAGATTAACGAAGACATTAAAGATATTAAATATATATATATATATATATATATTAGATCAACGAAGACATCCAGTCAGTGGTGCTTGGTAACTCTTTCTCGTCTATGCGATTTTCAAACCAAATGAATATTCGCTTGGTTTGAAAATTGCATAGGCGAGAAACTCAGTTACCAAACGCCATTGACTTCAGATCTTCGCAACCTTATCAATAACATTACATATAATATTGCAAACTATATTATCAATCATATATATATATATATATATATATATATATATATATATATATATATATATATATATATATATATATAAAAAAAAAACGTAAATTATAGACTCGAAGAAATGAATCGCCCGTTCGAATCCTAATTGAAGTTTTTTAATTGCTATAAGTAAATTTTGTGATTTAAAAAAATATTCCACATTTCATTTTATAAAAAAACAATTAAAAAACTAATTTGCAATTGCTATTTTTAAGTGTTTGGACTGAATTGTGTTTCCCGCTGGGATAGTTCTAACTAATCTTCATCCTTAAAGAGTTCCAATTCGGTTTGATTAAGCATCAGTCCAGAGATAGTTGTCGAGTACCGGGTGGATTATTTGTCTGATTCATAGGCACCAGCATTTGTAACCCGGGTGTTTTTCTTTTGTCTCTCCTCGAAATCTCCGTCATTGTGACCACACATAGTATTTTAATTATTTTTTGTTTTTCTTCATTTGAGACCCCCCCCCCCCTTTGTTGTTGTTGTCGACATTTTTAGATTCTCACGCACGGTCTCTCATATCCACCCCCCCCCCTTAATCTCACAGCCCGCTTCTGCTAAACCTGGAACTGTTTTTTCACTTTTCGTAAAGGCAGGTGTCCTGTGCTCATTCCCAAACCGATTTGTCTTGTGGAGATCGGGGGGTCGGGGCACGGTGTCTGATCTGTCGGTGTCAGTAGTTCGCTTTCCGCTGTACAGCTGTGTCTTCACGAGGAGAGAGAGAGGCTCTCTTCACACGCATTTAAAAAAAAGATTGTACGTATATTGTGACTTTTATATGTGTATGTATTGTGTGTATCTAATTGTAGTTATAAGTAAGTAAAGTCGTCGGGGCGGCTTAAAGTCGGTATCAGCCAGTCAGCGAGGGAGTCTATCCCCTTTTCAATAGCGCTAGACCAAGGAGATTGTTTTTAGCATCTGAGGTGGAGCGCCACACCTACCATCAGCTCCTTACTTTACCGCACAGATCACTGTGCTACTCATACGCTGAGTTGGCGGGGACCGGTATCGAACTATGAACCTTGTGGTTTCTAGCCGAACGCTCTACCGACTGAGCAAACCCGGCCCCTTAATTGTAATTATAAGTGTGTAAATTTAGATATGTATTCGTGTAGGTATAATTGTGTGTGTCAGTGTATTTATAGCTGTGTAACTTTAAGTATGAATTCGCGTAACTGTAAGTATACATGTTTATATATGCGTATCAAAGAAAGTGTACACACACACACACACACACACACACACACACACACACACACACGTGTGTGTGTGTACCCTTTCTTTGATACACATCTTCACCTTGTAAATTATGAATTTATGAACTCAGCATCAGGAGGTCCTCACTTAAACAATACCTACGCATTCCACTTAAAGGTTTAAGGTTATTGATTGGTGCCTGAGGCGCACCAAAAGGAAATGCAAACGTGCCTCAGCTCTTTTTTTAACTACTATCCCGGGAGGCTGGCTTCGTACATTAAACTTCGTATCACATTCTAGCATCGTAGAGAACTATAAACCGCTATATTTAAACATTATGACTACTTCAAGGCTAACTGAATATGGGTACTAGTAAAATTTCACAAATGCTTTATTCCTTGTGCATTCGTAGTTTATACGAATCATAACTAGTTAATAAGATATTTTTTTGTTTTATTTTAGAAAGCGGGCTCTTAGAAATACAGTTTCCTCGTAGAATCTCTGCGTCCCTGTATAGTATTGGCTGGACCATCTTCTAATTTACAAAAGTTGTAAAGCTTTTGAAGAACGGAGAATCGAACTCTCCAGTCTAAAATGAGCATGATGGAAACGGAGATCGTTCTCGGTCCGTGACAATTTACAGCCTAAATGTGTTTGTTACATCTATAGTAGGGTCTGTTTGTCCACAGCCGGAATTGATAGTCATGTGAGATCTCATAACAGTGAACTATCAAAGATTCGTTTTACAAAGGTTCTTTAGCAGCAACTCACAGGTAACTCGTGTCAATTCTATGACAAAGTATGTGGATCTACTGAAGGTTTGAGAAGTCATATTAGAGTGCACGGGGCAGTGCCAGCGGATAAAAACAGCTAATTTATTTGTTAGGGCTTGCAATGATATACATGGCCCGAGGAGCCACATACACTTTCATGGGTACTCCAATTGAGGAGATAGCGCTCTCCTGCAAGTAACTGACAGTTGTTATTATAATATATATATATATATATATATATATATATATATATATATATATGTGTGTGTGTGTGTGATTAAAATCGAATGGTTTAAAAACTACCAACTTAAGTTTCTTGCAGTAGCGTGAATCTTCAGGGTTTTAGGAAAAAATCCAGAAGTAAATAAGATTTTATACTTATCCTTCTCGGCTCTCTCTCTCTCTCTCTCTCTCTCTCTCTCTCTCTCTCTCTCTCTCTCTCTCTCTCTCTCTCTCAACACAATTTTATATCCCACTCCCGCCTGACTCATTCCATTTTACTTCTCTCTACTTAAAGGGATGGGGGCGTGGTGTAGTGACTAACGTACTGAACTGCGACATCGCAGTGAGCGAGTTCAAATTCCAGTCGTGCTATTATGTTCACTTTCGGACTAATACCCCTGGGAAAGGTATGAAACGCTTCATCCTCCCATTTATATGTTAAATAGTATCACTAGTTCTTAGCTCAGTCAGTAGAGCATACGACTAGGATCTACAAAGATCCGGGTTCAAAACCGGCCTTCGCCAACTCAACGTATGAGTAGCACATAGATCTGTGTGTTAAAGTGAGGAGCTGATGGTAGGTGTGGCGCTCCACACCAAACACCAAAACAATCTTCTTGGTCTAGCGCTTGTGAAAAGGGGATAGACTCCCTCGCTGTCTGGCTGATACCGACTTTAGGCCACCCCGACGACTTTACTTACTTACTGTACTTCTGCATGGATGGCTTTGGCATTAAATAACCCACGAGGTTTGCCATTAAACGGACTAAACCCTCTCTCTACTCAACGTTTTTCTTTCCTCTTTCTTTTTTTTTTTTCATTATACTCATTGACACACGCATTTCTTCTCCCTCTTTTTTACCCCCTGATTTTCTCTCCCCCCCCCCACCAGTTCTCCTCTTTCCCTCCTCTCGGTCTTTTAAAATCTTTTTCTCCCTTCCTATCTACTTCGTCCCTCTTTAATAATGCTATTCCATCCCTCCCCCTCTCGTCTGTTTGTTCTCTTCATTTCTTCCCAAACAAAACGTACGTGTCTTATTTTTCAAGTCCACCACACAACCCCCCCCCCCATTGCATTCCGTTATCAACACTTCAGACAATCCCGTAGCAGAGCAGCAGACATTGTACTTGTTTCCTCTTTAAACGTCTTTTATTTTCTTAAGGGCCACTTTTTAAGCAAGACCCTTTTAAAACGGGCAATATTTGTTGCCGGCTTGTCAAGCTGTGAACTATCTCACCTGTTATTTAGACAGGGCAGTGTCTAGAACTGACCCTTACTAAAAACACGGATAGGATTTAATGTGGGAAAATCCCCCGCAGCACCCGCTGAGAGGGGGAAGCCAGTTGTTCTTATTCCCCCTTGGCTCTGAAATGATTCAGGTGTTTTGTGTTGACATAATACACTTGAAATCCTAACGTGTGAAGTGGACAGACTTGTATTTGTACTGCCAATGCGTTGGCCTTGTATCAAACTAAGTAAAGACGAGTAAATAAACAGCATCTATAAGAAAGAAATTTACTGTTTTCTATAGATTAGGGTTTCTCAAGGGGGCCATGAGATTTGGGGGGCACAATGCCAAATTTGAAAAATGGGGGTCACCAGGGGCCCAGAGGTAGCCACAAAAAATTAGGACACACAATATATGTATGGAGTATTTGTTGATTAATAATTACCATCTAAGATAAAATATTGACCTTATTATTTAGTTAAAATATTTATGTTAATAAAATGCCATTTTTATATTAACATAAATATTTATTTATTGTATTTCTAAAATCTTATTTATGCAAAGTAACCGTATTTCGTTTTCAATTTCTTAAAATTTAAAACTCCTAATTTATTTAGATTATTTGCATTATTCGGACTATTGTTCTCATCTTTATTGTTATCTACACAACGTTTCGGCCGATGTGCCCTCCAGCCTTCTTCAGGTACTTCGTATCAAACTCAGGAGCCTCCTTGTCGTAATCGGGAGCCTTCAGTTGGACACATGTCATAACGGATATCAGGGTTGAGTTAATACAGTTCTAAGTGACAATCATGTTTAAGTCGCAGGTTCAGTTCTCCACAAGGGCGATAATAACATAGAATACTTAACATAGCTTAACACTTGTACCCAGCCATGGTTAGCGGAATGAGAACAGTCTACTTCCGTGGATTGAATAAATGGTTCGGTTCGAAGTTCCGTGAAGGCTCCCGAGTAAATATAAAGTAAACTGTTGTCCTCATATTGGCCGTTTTTAATCGCAACGTTTCGGCCCCTGTATTCTCTTGCCTTCTTCAGGTGTCTTTTTTCTTAGTTGTTAACTTGAACTGAAAAAAATAAAAATAAATTACGAATCTAGAAGATAAGCCAATTGGAAGCCATACTGCTGCAAGACGTAACTAATCGAAAAAAGTTGTTTGTCTTGCTATGAAAATTATTTACATTGAAGATGTCTTCCCAGGAAATCAATATTGACGTAGACTAGGACACTCTCTATAGGTACAGAGCTGAGCTTAATCTTGTTTGGCATTTGGAAAATTCGGGTGTGGGAAGATGATGTAGCGCCATTCTTCTAGATCCAGTTTTCGAAAGTCTTTTTTTTTTACCTGAGAGCGAGAAGTACGCCGCTACTTCAACCACCAGGCAGACCTCTGAATTCTTTTCTTCCGGTCGTTCTCTACACACCCACTACCACCCATCCCCTCTCCACACTCCAACTCGTCGCCGCCCCCCTCCCCGTTCCAGATTTCCGTTTCTGTTCTTGTTTGATGATTCTTTTTTGCCCAAAATCACTCGAATGGCACCGTCTGTTGAGGCCATTGTTGTCTCGCATGACAAAGCAACAACAGCAGCGGGCCTCGGTAACCATCCCCCCGCCACTCCCTCCCCCTTTCATCGGCGATACGGCACTCCCGTTTGCAGTAAGTGCATCCATCTGTGTTCGAGCACTTGCTTGATAGCATCTCCCTCGATAGGGATGGAGATCTAAACATGCACACATTCCGAACATGCGTGAAAATACCTTTCACACACACACATATATATATATATATATATATATATATATGTGTGTGTGTGTGTGTGTAAATGTAACCCAGCAAAAATTGCATATAATACCGAGATTTGTGTGAGAGCAATACATTCAAAATTCCCTGGCTATAAATATATATATAATAAAGCAATTTCCTGGCCAATTTGCAAATGACTTATTTTGTGAGTATGATGTTTGCTATAAAGATGAATTTTTGTTTAATTATCTACATTCTCAATATAAAAGAGATCGAATGACATATTCTTATTTGAATAGAAGCACCAACGTAATCATGGAACACTATTAAAACCCAACGTATTCATAGGATATATATATATGTATATATATATATATATATATATATATATATATATATATATGGTGAGTCTAAGTTCTCAGTGTATATATTATTTGTATATCTAAAATATATATTTTGTGTGAAGCATGGGCAAAGTGTGAAATAAATAAGAAACTCCGTTAGATGTTATGTGTTAAATTCCATTTTATTTCAATCAATATTTAGAGGAGGCGATTCCTCTTTTTAAAGAATATAAGTTAGGCTAGCGTAGACATGGAGTCAACGATGTTTGGATACTGACAGCGTGTCGTCTCTGTTCTCAAACCAAGACTTGGTTTGAGAATCACAGGGGCGAAAAAATGCCCGTTACCAAGCGCCGTTTACTTCGTGTCCACTCTACCCATAAATATATATATATGCACTATTCACGATATTGAGCAATATTTACATCTGAATATACCACTCTATATCATCAATATATTTAGTTAAAAATTAATGGTAAAATGAATGAATGAAATAAAAATGAATGAAATGATGGGGATAAATGAAAAATCCTTTCCAAGTATTAAAACACTTTTTGAGAGTGAATAGAACGTTTTTCTCATCTATTATTAGACTCCTTTGAAGCATCAAGTTAATATAATTATTCTATAAGTTATTAGAGAAGATAAAATCTGTCTCTTACCTTTGTGATATCTGTTGAGAATGGGTTAGAATTTATATATATATATATCTAATCTTGTCTGGTTAACTTCCGGTGAATATTGCTACATTGTAACTATCTTGAATTCAAAATAAAAACGGTCAAATAGAAGAATTTATATACTTAGTTTTTTTTTTTTTAGCTGTAAAATAAAATAGAATATATTAAATTAATTAAATAAATCAGTAGATAAATAAAAATATTATCTTTAATTATATATTAGAATGATTGATGAATAATTTTAGAATATATATATATATATATATATATATATATATAGAGAGAGAGAGAGAGAGAGAGAGAGAGATCCCCTTTTGTATTCCATGCTTTTTATGTATAATAATGCTGCCCCTCTTTTAATTTTTCAGACTGTAATATCTGAGGATCGCAAAACCGCAATGTTTTCTTTAGAATAACTATTTTAGAATTAAATAGATCTTTGATTCATGTAAATTATGGATAAATTCTTTTTTAAATTATTCTTAATTACTATATACAGCTTGTGACTGAATTGCATTTCTTGAAATTGAATATATGCGAAAAATGATTAATTTCAATAAATTGCCTACTACTTATATCTATAAATATACTCTTACTGAGGTAGGACACATACAAACCGGGTAGGCCATATACTATAACAGAATCAAAAAGGTAGGCCACATACTATAACGGTACCATTATTTCTTTAAAACAGAAGCTTTTTACAAATCAAAATCTGTATCTGTCAAGATGGCGCATTTTTAACGTGAACTATTTCATTGTTATAATTAAGAAATTCATAGATATTTTTTTATATCCAAGCTTAAGCTCTGTTCTTAAGAAAAAATATTAAAATAAGTAACAATTTATCATTTTGATTTTTTTTTATAAAGAGAGGCGTTGTCGTATGGAAATTTTCGCCATACCTAAACGCCTATTCTTTTGCGTATTGTCAATTTTTACATTAAAATAATTTGTCCTTATAGCATTATTTTATTATTATTAACCGAAAACACTATTCATAGTTTAAAAAAACAAACAAACAAAGAAACAAACAAAAAAATCTCATCGTTTTTTTTCTTAAATGTACCTCCCAGATTTTTTTCTTCTGACACGTCTATTTTTTGTTCTCTTATCTCTCCTGGAGTTATTGAACAATATATATATATATATATATATATATATATATATGTCCTAACCCCCTACCCCAAAACTTTTACCTACGTTTCACTCGTCTTTTTTCTTTACCGTAATTTCTCTTGCCACTCCCCTTACTCCAGTTTTTAAACCCCCCTCCCTCTTCACCCCGCTTTCAGCCCTGTTTTCTTCCCGCTTTCAACTTTCAGCCCCTTTTCGTTCCACTCACTTACCCCACACTGGTACATTTTTTTAAACTTGTTCTTTTTTGTTTCAGTCTTTCTTCTTTTAACATCTTCCTTATCAATATCCCCCCTCTCTCTCCTCTTCTCTCTCTCCCCTTCTCTCTCTCGCTCCGCCTTCAGCTGATTCTCCCCCAAAGTACAAACGACCCGCACATTCAATTAGCCGTTTACACCTGCATCAAGCAAACACTCTGAGCACCCCTACCCCCCTCGGCCGCCTCAGCCCCCCTCCTTCATCCTCCGCCCCCCCCCCCGGCCGTGTTTTACGCCATTTCTTGACACAACCCGTCAGTTGAGTGCGCCTGTTTGCAAGAAGACGTAAAACTCTTCAGTTTTCTTTCAATCGTTTCGTTTGTAGTCTTTTCTTTCAACTCACAGGTGAGAAGGAGGAAATCTCAACGAAAGAAGTCTTATTAGTATCATAAGTGTGTGCATTGATGTGTATGTTTGCATATATACTAGCAAGGCTAATCGGTATTGCTCGGCTAAAGCGAATAATATCAGTATGTGAAGAGAAAGTGGAAGTGAATCCGATTGTATGTAATATTGTGAAATATTGAAAAAACACAAGTTCATAAAACGAGTGATGTTTATTTCGCCAACGCTGCAGTGTTTCGATCTGTTTCAATAGATCTTCATCAGGGCTTTTGTTAATTTGAGGAAAAATAAATTTATCACAGAGAATAAGAAGACCGTGAGAGTCTTTTTTGTCGGTCAATCTATTTAAATAAAAAAATTGTTGAATGAAAAACTAGCGTTCTTTGGATGTTTGAAAATATAACGAACGCTAAAACAACGGTTGTAAAATGTAAACAGACATAGACGCTAACTTATGTTGTGTGTGTGTGTGTGTGTGTGTGTGTGTTCTTAATAACAATTAAGTTCATTTCAAATAATGCGCAAGCACAATTAAAAACATTAATTGGCTTCCTCAATGTGAAACATACAAGGGGAGGTTACTCTCATTTATGTAGCTAATGTTCAGATTACCGACGTTTCGGGCTTATCAAATCTTCATCAGAACATTAGGATAGAAAAAGTGTTGTCTGGACAGTGATTGATGTTTTTTTGTTGTTGTTTTTTTTAAATATTCATTTCTTTTCCGGCAACACTTTTCCAGTGAAACGCTCTGTTTTTAAAAGGTTAATTTTGACAGACTGTACAAGCATTATATATCTTCCAGTCTCTCCCGCAGGACTGAAAATCAAATTTAAAGTTATTACTGCATTTTCTTATAAAGTTGGTATTTTTTAACCTTAGCTTAGTTTGGCACAAGACCAGAAGTATAGGGCACCCAGTGAGAATCAAACTCACAAACTCTGTGGGAGTCTAACTCATTAACCACAAGAGGTGCCTTTAGCCCTCACTTAAGCTAGACAGGTGGTCAAAGAGGACCACCTCCAATCAATTGGCTGGTCATGCCTAGCACCCGTATGATTACCCCCCAACCCTATTGCCCTCATGGTAAATCCCCAATTCTTCTTATCATATATGTGGCTGTGGCTAAATGTCTTAGTATCCTTGGTATGACATTACACTGCATCTAGTGGTGAGGTTTCAATTCTGGAACTCGGTGGGGGGGGGAGTGTAGAGTACCCTTCCATCACCATTACTCTCATGTCCACTGTAACCTGGAGTGGTAGTACCTGTTAGGGTCCCATTTATGGGTTTAAATAGATAAAAATGACTTCTACAAAAATACACCTGTAAAGAAAAATTGATTATCAACTGTTGTCTTTCAAAAACAATTTACCTATTCCCATATAAATCATATATACAAAAACCCCAAAAAAGGATTTGGCATTAAATAACCCACAGGGTTGACATGCCGTTAAACCAAACCAAACACAAGAGGTGACTGATTTAATTGTTTTTGTTTGGTTTTATTTAGAAAAAAAAAAACTATTTAAAAAAAATTCTTTCTATTCAAAAAAAAAAAACCCAACTTTAACTGACATTAATATTTCTTTTGTTTTTTTTTTTCAGACATTTGATGACTGCGTAGAAGAGGGTGGCGAAGACTGTGATCCTTCAAATCTATGGATGCAGATTCCCTTTTTCTGTGGTCATGCTGCTGAATGTTGGTAAGTATTTGGGGGTGAATTCATCCATCATACAGATGCCCACCCACCCCCCCTAAAAATGGAGGGTTAGTGTTACATAATGAATATATGTGTTCTGCCCCATGAAGACAATGCTGGTTTCATCCCTGAATGCAGACTGTGTATTTTGGTGGAAAGTTTAAATGCCATTTGGTAGTTATGACTCTGAAGATGAATTGTTTTTTATCAACAGGTTTATCAACTCCCAAAAAGATAAAACTAAAATCAAAAAATACATAATACCTTATAAGGAAGATAGTTTTAGTTAGATTGAGATTCAACCAAGCAGCTTTCATATGCAGATTGCTGAACAAATGAAGTGAACTACTTTCTAAATGTAGACATATCAACAAATTTCTCTTGTGTCATCTCCCACCTGACTCTAATTAATTGATTACTTTTTGCCCCTCTATTACAAAACAAAACAAAAACCAACTCTTTCTCTTAATTTTTAAGATGAGACTTGATAATTTGTATTATTTGGACTATTGTCCTCATCTTTATTATCTATACAACGTTTCAGCCAATGTGTCCTATGGCTTTCTTCAGGTATTTCTTGTTGAACTCTTCTCTTCAAACTCGAGAACCTTCTTGTCATAATCGGGAGCCTTCACAGAACTGAACCCAACCCTTTATTCAATCCATGGGGGTAGACTGTTCTCATTCCACTAACCGTTATTACTTTTTTTATTTTTGCAAGATAAATGATATAGATAGGGTCTAAAAAACTATAAGAAAAAATATAATTATGGTAATTTTATTTTAAATTTAATTAGATGATATATTTGCTGTGCTAGTGAAGTAGAATCTTCTTATCCCGTCCAAGTCAGAAAAATGAGGATAATAGTCAGAATAATACAAATAATACAAACCATCTGTGCTTTTTCTCCATGACATGTGAGTTATATGGGTATTGGAGAAATAAATGTGTACACCAAAAGAATTAAGTCTCTGTGTTACTGATCTAACATAAAATTCTGTTGATTGTTCTTTAAGCCACTTCTTCACTAGAGATTTCACTTCCTTGTCACTGTCTGCCTCTCAAACCCTCTTTCATGGGGCCAAGGAAGTGAAATCTGTAGTGAAGAAATGGCTCAAGGAACAGTCAACATAATTTTAGGGGGCAGAGATACATGCTCTCATTTGTAGGTGGAACATTGATATTGAGAGAAACAGTGACTATGTAAAGAAGTAGGGATGTGATCCGCAGAGGACCAGATTCATTTTGATGTCTGATACTGTGTTGGTAATTATACCTGTCCTAAACAAAATGGCATTACTTTTTGACTCACCCTCGTATATAGACCAGAATATTCTGAAGAAAGTAAAGATGAGGCTGAAAAATGTATTCATGTCATAGACAACAAAAAGGGCATGCAATATAATCCTACAAGTATGGATAATACTGAGCAAGACCTGAACTTTATCATGAGAGCTATGGAAAGCTGAAGGGGGATAAATCCTAGCAGAGGTAAAAATCTAAAAAGGCATCTTCCAGGGAGACTTGTGATTGCCATTACAGTTTGATATAGCAATGATGCCCCTAAACTATTTACTTAGAAAATGCATAGGAGGCTACAAATTTACAAAGTTGCAGGGAAAGATAAAGCATTTAATCTCTATGGATGATGTTAAGAAGGCAATTGACAATCTGAGGATGGGATTTTATTCCGAAAATATTTAGGAAACAGGTAAATAAACATCATTTTCATCACCTATTCCATTGCATTGTCAATTGCCTTCTAATTTCTATTCTAAATATATAATTTTTTTTTTTTTTTTTTTTTTTTTTTAAGATTGGTTTAACTTTTTTGTATATGCAAGGTTCATTTTTTATCTCTCTCTCTTTCAATTTCCACAGGACGCCAGGTTACCGCTGGGCTCTGGAACAGGCCAAATACAATCTTGTTCACAATTATCTGGTGGTTGGCATCACAGAGGAATTAGGGGATTTCATTGCCATCTTGGAAGCTACATTACCTCGATTCTTTAAAGGAGCCGTGGACCTTTACAACTCAGGTAGGTGATACAGTTTTTGTCTGCGAATGGTTTTTTACTTGAAGCAAAATGGCAGGCCTTTGTAATTCTTGTATCTGAGAACACTTTTTAAAGCTATGAAAGAGCTTGGTGTTTGTGTGTGTCTGTGTGTGCGTGTATTTGTTATGGTATATTATATAGTTAATAGGCATTTGTTACCATTGGTTTCAAAGCTGTGTATTAGACACTTATCCTCGAAAAATGACAGCAAATTTTTATTCAGTTATATATAGGTACATATTTTGCATTAAGTCATTCTTGTTGTATTCATCCATGCAGTTTCCCTTCCATTGCTTCTGGGTAGTTCTAGGTGCAGCATCCAGAATCCACACAGAGCTGATCAATGTAGGTCCTTGCTGGTCAGCCCACATTAGTGTGTCCATGTGTAGGTATCCACTGGAGAATGTAACTTATGAGTTAATTCTTACTTCTCTTACTGTATCCAATCTGTCTTGTTTGTCATACTTGGATGGTTTGAGTGATAGGGTGAAAGTGGCTGTACAGCTGCTCTGGGCTGGTGTTTTTTTTATTTGTTTAAGACAGTAAGGAGCATTCTTGTGCAATTCACTTTGTGCTTTGTTAGAGTCCAAGTGAAGCAGTCATACAGTAGCACTGATATGGCTTCAACTTGTCACTTTATCTTATTTCTCTCATCCTCAGTCGGTAGAGTGTTCTGCTAAGAATCACAAGGTTCCTAGTTTGATACCGGCCCTCGTCAACTCGGTGTATAAGTACCACAGAGACCTGTGTGGTGAAGTGAGGAGATGGTGGTAGGTGTGGCGCTCCACCTCAGATACTAAAATAATCTCTTTGGTTTAGCGCTAGTGAAAAGGGGATAGACTCCCTCGCTGTCTGGCTGATACCGACATTAGGCCACCTCACCGACGATGATGACATACAGGATTATGTTTCTTCATCTAGAACATTTTAAAAACTTCTAAAACATTAAATAATGTTTTTTGTTGTTTTTGTTTTTATTGAAGAACCAAATATCTTTAGCTTGCCTCTCATTGTATAACATTTTTTAAAAATATCTTATTTATCTTTTTATTTTTATCTTTTTTAGGTCGAAAGTCCCACTTACGAAAGACATCCAACAAAATTCCTCCTAAGGAATCGACGTTGCTAAAAATCCAGCAATCAAAGATCTGGAAGATGGAACAGGAATTCTATGAGTTTGCCGTCGAACAATTTCACTTTATTAAACAACGGACCTTTGATCTCGTTGAGGGCGAGTATGTAGAGAAGGGTTACCAATTTGTGTTTGAGAAAATAAGACCAAAGTGACGGAGGCATCACGGCCGACGGCGCCAGCACCCAAAGTGGAGTTGGCTCTTCAAGCAGACTTGGCGGAAGGAATTAGTGCCATTTTGGAATAAAAAAAACATTCTGAAAATTCAAGAGGAAAAAAAAATCTTTAAGATTTGACAAAATGAATATGCGAAAAAAATTTAAAGACAATTTCATTTTTTTTTTTCTTTTTTTTTTCTAAATGACATGAAATAAAAAGGAAATAAATTTTATCTTTCAAGGATATGAAAAAAAAAAAATATTGAAGTAAGAAATTATATATATATATGTATATACATATATATAATTGACTATGAACTAAAGAAAAAAGTTTTGCTGCAAGTAAAAAAAAGAAAAAAAAGAAAGAAAAAAACATGTTTAAAAACGTTTTCAATTTTGCTGCAAAAAAAATATTACATTAAAATATCAAATGCTGGACAAAATTTGCACATAGAAAAAAATTATAAAAATTTAAAAAGCATTTATGAAGAAAAAAAAAGAATATATATATATATATATATATATATATATATATATATATATATATATATATATATATATATATATAGGTTTTGGGAATATTTTTGTTTTTGAAGACATGCCATTAAGTAGACGATTTTTAATTGTCTATTGATGACTGGACATTTAAAAAAAGAAAAAAAAAACACAAACTAACAGAATTACATCCAAAGTCCTTTCAAAAGGAAACAATGCAAGGGACAATATTGATACCCGTATGTAAGAATATATATATATTTATATATATATATATATATATACCTACATAGATAGAGAAGAACAGGGACTTGAGAAAGAAATTGAAAGAAATGTTCTCCTATGGAGACAAGTTTTATTTTTTAACTTTTTTTTCTTTCTTCAAAATATCAGAAAAAAAAAGATGAATTGGTTTTTTGAATAAATGAAGAGAAATGAAAAAAAAAAGTCCATTATATGATTTTGTGAAAAGTCTTTTTTTCAGATGAACACAGGAGGAAAAAAGGACATTTGGAACAAAATAAATATTGTTAATACAGAAATTGTTTAAAGAATAGAGAATTCTGGAAATATTAAATCTTTTTTTAATATTGAAAAATTAATAATGATAATAATAATAATAATAATGAGAAATTGTTTAAAGGAAGGAGAATACTGAATCTTTTTTAATCTTGAAAAATTAATAATAATAATAATAATAATAATAATAATAAAAGTATTAATAATGATGATAATAATAACAACAACTATAACATTAAGAAATTGTTTAAAGGAAAGAGAATTCTGAAAATACAATTTAATTTTTTAAAGTATTGACAAATTAAAAAATAACAATAACAACAAAATTTAACAATAACATTAAAAAATAATAATAATAACAGAAAAATAATAATAACAGTAAAAATTTAAAAAAATAATGATAATAACAACAAAAAGGTAGGGAACTTGACTAAGAATTGGAAGGTTTGTGGTTTGATACTGTCCCTCGCAAATGCAGAGAATGAGTAGCACAGGCATCTGTGTAGTAAAGTGAGGAGCTGATGGTAGGTGTGGTGCCCCACTTCAGACGCCAAAATAATCTTCTTGGACTAGCACAAGTGAAAAGAGGATAGACTCCCTTGCTGTATGGCTGATACTGACTTTAGGTCACCCCGGCAACTTTATTTTTAATGCTCACATAGAGTAATCAGGTGGTTGATCTTAGTAAGTGTTTAATAAATAAGAAAAAGAAAAGAGCAGTGACCCTGTTGAGTTTTTAGATGAAGTTCATTATGAAAAGATGGTAGGAATAAATTGATGGTCACTTAAACTCCCAGAAAAATGGAAATAAATGAGTATAAAAATATTAAAAAAAAGCAAATATTCAGAGGATTTTTTTTATGAACTAGCTTAACAGACGCCCAGGCGGCAATTAAGCTAGCTCCTGTGGAGAGCTCTTGATTGAGTCTTCAGCCCAACAATGACAATTCATATATTGAGTAAATATTAAATTCTATTAAACTTGAACAATATTTCTCTAACAGTTTTCATCAAAACAATGATAGAATTAATCTATTTGTAACTCATTGCAAAGATCAGGGATCACCAAACTTTTTTCACAGTGAGTCGGATAATTGAAAAAATAACCAGTGCAGGCCACATTATTATTGTAACAAGTCGTAACAAGTAAAAAATCGGGATCGGATAAGTAACAAGTGAAATGCTCTAATAACGAAATTTTGTAATCTACCTACAGTAGTCAAGTCCATGAAGATTTAGTAAGCTTAACATGATATTTAAATTTAAGTGGTATCAGAACATCTTGTGTTCTATACGTTTTAACAAAGAAATTCAAGTACCATTGGCGGGCCTGATAAAATGCCTCCACGGGCCAGATCCAGCCTGTGGGCAGTAGTTTGGTGGTCCCTGGCAAAAATGCATGATAAACAACATTTTTGGTTTTCCCATTTTGGATCTGTACAAAGAGCCTGTTTCCATTCCCCTTAAAAAACCAACATAGAGATTGCCGTTAGAAAAAAACAGGTTTCCATTAGAAGAAGCCAAGTTACTTTCAATGATTGTCTTTGTAGAATTTTCTCTCTGGTTTCCAGCTGAAATTCATTTTCAGGTTTCGTATTTTGACGTTGGTATCTCATCAGTTAATTGAAATCATACATCATTGCCTGCTTCATGCACATCAATTACATTTTCATCTGGTATTCCCTGAATGTGGTACAAAACCAAGTCTGGTGTTATTGTGAGGTATGGCTGCTCTATTAATGATGTTTTGATACCAGATCTCTCATCTGAAGATATATATATATATATATATATATATATAAAGTAAAATAATCCAATTGACTGGTAAGTAGGGAATTCTATTTAGGATCATCAAAATATTGTACATCCACAATGTATGAAGTATGCGCAAACTTATAGATTTATACAAGGATTTTTTAATAAATCCCTAGGAGAGCACAATGTGTAATAACTAATAAATTATATACAGAGCAATATTTAATTTTCAAAGAAAGAAAAACTTAACAAACCGTCATTTGGCTATAATAAATTTATTTCAACCAGAGACTCAATATGAGTCTGGTCTCATCTGATAGCATTTACAAAAACCTTTTTGTAAATGTTGATTTTTGTAAATGCTATCAGATGAGACTAGACTCATTGAGTCACTGGTTGAAATAAATTTATTATAGCCAAATGACGGTTTAAGTTTTTCTTTTTTTGAAAGTTATATATGGAAAGATTCATGCTGGGAATATCATTGCATGAGTACATTCAATGTGAGGTAATTCGGGAGCAGAATGAAGAATGTGATCACGGAGTATTGAAAGCAGCCAGAAACATCACAATGTTAAAGCCAATGCATAATAATGCTAATGTATGCGCAAAAGTGGGAAATTACATGGCAGTGGTTTTTGTTAACCAATTTACGATTGACGTCCGTAGGGTGCAGATTCTTTGTGATTTAACATAGATCCCCTAACGAGTGTCACTGTTGAAGAGATGGCTGAACATGTTGTTTTTGGCATCCTTTTTTTTAGATGGGAACTACGTAGCCTGGGCAGGTTGATATGGAGGATGTTCTGCAAGCAGCAGATCCCCCCTCTTCACACTGCCGCCGTGGACCAAAAGTCTGTGTGAATGGTGGTTGGTTACCCTAGAGCTCATCCGCTCATTTTCAGCTCTTTTTTGTGTTGGTGTTTACTTATTTTCCTCTCCGGTTTTATGTTAAGAGTGCCAGTTTCGTTGCTCGTTCGATATCTAAGTTTTAACTTAGTATAAGTTCACATGGACGCTAGGGTATCAAGTTCTGGCTTAGACTGACTTTTATATTTGACTATTTTTTTTTCTCCTTTTATGCTGGTAGATGACCAATGAGAGATGGAGAATAAGGTTTAAAATTTGTGTAATTCTAAGTCATTTGAAAAGCCGAACATGTAAGATGATGTAAGCTATTATTTAATAGCCTCATTTGGCTGTATTAGTACTAGGCAATAGCGATGAAGAAATAGGGATTTCCACACCGGCCGTTAAGTTCAGAGAAATAATTTTTGGCTATCATTGTTCTGTGAACTGAACAAGACTTTTCAGCTATGAAATCGATTAAAAACAAAATGGAATCGCAATTGAATGATCGATAATTAAAGAATCTCCCGCTATTTTCCGTTAATAATTGAAACCCCAAACATTAAGATTTTGGCTAATTCAAAACAGATGCCCAAAATCTCATTAAGGGAAAAATGGTCATCTAGACTTAATTGTTAAATCAATAGATTTTATATATATAAAAGAATTATATATACTTATATGAATATTTTTTACAAGAATTTAGTGAATATAATTTCAACAAACAACAAGAAAACAGAGAAAAGAATTGTAAGACTTGATGAGAAAAGGAAGAGAGAATTACAAGGTGAAAAAGAAAGAAAGACAAATGAAAAGAAGGAATGAAAAAATGAAAAGAAGGAATGAAATACTATGTGAGAAAGAAAGACTAAAATGAAAAAGAAGGAAAGAATACTATGTGAGAAAGAAAGACAAAATGAAAATGAAATACTATGTGAGAAAAAGACTAGAATGAAAAAGAAGGAAAGAAATACTATGTGAGAAAAGAAGACTAGAATGAAAAAGAAGGAAAGAAATACTATGTGAGAAAGAAAGACTAGAATGAAAAAGAAGGAAAGAAATACTATGTGAGAAAGAAAGACTAGAATGAAAAAGAAGGAAAGAATACTATGTGAGAAGAAAGACTAGAATGAAAAAGAAGGAATGAAATACTATGTGAGAAAGAAAGACAAATGAAAAAGAAGGAATGAAATACTATGTGAGAAAGAAAGACTAGAATGAAAGAAGGAAAGAAATACTATGTGAGAAAGAAAGACTAGAATGAAAAAGAAGGAAAGAAATACTATGTGAGAAAGAAAGACTAGAATGAAAAAGAAGGAATGAAATACTATGTGAGAAAGAAAGACAAAATGAAAAGAAGGAATGAAATACTATGTGAGAAAGAAAGACTAGAATGAAAAAGAAGGAATGAAATACTATGTGAGAAAGAAAGACAAAATGAAAAAGAAGGAATGAAATACTATGTGAGAAAGAAAGAAATGAAAAAGAAGGAATGAAATACTATGTGAGAAAGAAAGACAAAATGAAAAAGAAGGAATGAAATACTATGTGAGAAAGAAAGACAAAATGAAAAAGAAGGAATGAAATACTATGTGAGAAAGAAAGACAAAATGAAAAAGAAGGAATGAAATACTATGTGAGAAAGAAAGACTAGAATGAAAAAGAAGGAATGAAATACTATGTGAGAAAGAAAGACAAAATGAAAAAGAAGGAATGAAATACTATGTGAGAAAGAAAGACTAGAATGAAAAAGATTGGAAAATGAAAAAATCTTTTTAAAACTAGACGGGAAAGAAAGAAAGACTAATATGTTTTAATTTTAATTTTTTTCATAAATAATATTTTTCTTTTGCGTAATAAATTTAGAAACTTAAATATTTTTAGTGAACTTATTTCGCAAAATACATGTTTTCGATGAATAGGAAAGAGTCGTCAGTGATGTTATTTTTTGTGTTCCTTGAAAATTTCGGGTCTTTCAGAAGCTGATGGGACTCTGATTCTCCCCCACTTGTAACAGGCTTTTGCTAATCTCACCTCCATTTTCATAGTAATTTACCAAGATTAGCTTAGAAGTAGCAAAAGGCCTGAAGCATGTGGCACCCGGTGAGAATCGAACTCACTAACAATGGTCTGCTAATCTAGCTCGCTAATCATTAAGCCACGCGAGGTGCCCACTTCCGTTTTTATATTTTGACCGTTAGGGGATTCCATAGCTTTATATGTTTGGTCATGTGATCTCCAGTCAATGGCGTTCGAGTTCTTTTACCGCCATCTTAATACGAGTTTTCTAAGTTTTAGTTAGAGTTTGGTGCCAATTACATTACCAGGATAATAATGAACCGGCTGTGGTAAGTTTTGTTTTCTAAATTCAAGAGATTTCATTTTCACAATTTTGTTTCGTAAATTTTATCTGCACTTATCTTGCACGTATGCACAAAGAAGATATCATTTATTAATATAATGTTATTATTTACCTACCATGTAGAGTTTATTGTGAACGAAAAAAAAACATTCGATTCACAACTTAAATATTATTTCCACAAATCTCTGAATAATCCATCGAACCGATTTTATTTAAGAACTAGTTTACCGAAACCCAAGTCGATCTAAACGAAAAATTATCAGTATTTGAGAAGGAAAATATTACTTTAAAAAATTGAACGGCTTGCCTAAACAAAACGATTATTTATTTACAATTTAGTTTGATAAAAAAATTAAGTTTAACGGCTACTTAAAACGAAGCATATATCGGTAAAAGTACAGCTTAGGGATGAGAGAGAGAGAGAGAGAGAAATTAAAAACACAAAAATCCGCCCTTTTTCTTTTCTTCCAATAAAGTTCTCGCCATCCCAATACTATCACTAATTGATGCCTATCCCTCAATTTGAGGGTCAGACACCAATCAATAACAACATTATCAGCGACCACTTCATTTACAATGAGGGATGTATTTCTCTCCCAAAAAAGAAAATGAAAAGAAATCAAACTAAGACGAAAAAGAAACATAAAGAAAAAAAAAGAAAAAACGATACCCGATAAACAAAAAAATAAAATAGAAAAATGAATTAGCGAGATAAGACAACGCATTAATTAACCAACACCATGATAGGTAAAAATATAACTGTGAATTTTAAATATCATTTCTTAATGGATGTTTCTTTAATACTAACTACTTTGCTGTTTTGTTCACCAGTCTCTGAAATATATATGATTGCTTTGTTTTTTATTGTTTCCTGTTAATCGGAAACTTTTCAGTATTTTGTTTAAGGATCTTACAGCAAATCCTATACACCAGAGATCACCAAACTTTTTTCACGGTGGGCCGGATAATTGAAAAAATAACGAGCGTTATTTTTGTGTTCAATACTTGCGAGCCAGAACGAAAACTCTAAGAAAAAAGATGTAAAACAAAATTTATTTTTACTAGTTATATTCATGGATGAGCGACGTAAGAGGCACAAAAACAAATTTAACCAACATATTTATTTTCGCGTTCCATACGTTTTAACAAACAAATTCAAGTCCCGTCGGCGGGCCTGATAAAATGCCTTCGCGGGCCGTACTTTGGTGACTCCCTGCACTACACCCTACTTGAATAGGTGTGTAACTTGCATTCCAAACTTTTTTTCTACACTCTTCCTCTAATTCTTAGTACGACAAAGTACTTTTTCTTGTGTTTGTTTCCTCTATGTTGTCCAGTCAAGCAATAGTCAGTCCCAGTATAATTATTTGCTTTGTCGAGTAAGAAAATATGATTATATCTGGGCGTAAGTTTGTCTCTACTGATTGGGAGACTTCATTTGGCCTACCAGATCTATTCTTATTTGCCAATTGATGATAGCATAAAGTTAAGTTGTTGGGGTGGCCTAAAGTCGGTATCAACCAGACAGCGAGGGAGTCTATCCCCCTTTCACTAGCGCTAGACCAAGGAGATTGTTTTTAGCGTCTGAGACGGAGCGCCATACCTACCATCAGCTCCTCACTTTACCACACAGATCCCTATGCTTCTCATACGCTGAGTTGGCGAGGGCCGGTATCGAACCAGGAACCTTGAGGTTTCTAGCCGAGCACTCTACCGACTGAGCTAAACCGGTCCTATATACTGGGTGTTTTTTTTTTCTCTCCAGTCTTAACAAAATATATTGTGCGCTTATTTAGTTTTAGGCTTGTTGGAGTGGATCGCGAAGTCAAATGTATGTGAGATTGTCTTTAATCTGGTCGTAGCACCAACAATACCGTTCGTCAGTGAAAGCTTTAAAGCACCCAGTTAGAATATGTTGTAGTGATCCTCTACCTGCACACAGTTGACAAGCTGGGGACTATTTTATTCCAGGTATGGATTTTTTGTGGGGCTTGAAAATTCAGAATATACTGCCTGCGCAAAGACCTTTAGTTTATTAGAATTGGTACTGTTATAATTTATGAGAGTCATAAATTGTTGGTAGACCCTGAGAATAAGGGTCGTTAACCTTGAGATCAAGGAGTGGAAATTTACCAGAGACGGGTTTAACTCTCTGATCCCTTGAAAACGCGCCATGATAGACACGTGATAGCTTATAGTTTTAGTTTAGAATTCAGATTCGACCTGACATGGAAGCAGAGCGGACGCGTTTGTCTCTCCGCTGAGGTCGGCCACCCCGCGCGGTGAATAAAGCAATATGGGTTAATAAACTTTATCAAGAGAAAAACCCAAGTCTAATTTTAATTACAGTGAGCAAAATCAGCCCAGAATAAAACCAACTCTTAGTTAGAAGAATTAAGAAGAACAGAGAAGAAGCAGTAATAAGTTAACAAGAATCAAGTAAAATCATCCTCTTTCTAATCTCTCTCTCTCTCTCTCTCTCACCCGAGTTTCCTCTCTCGATTGGGTTATTTCCTAGTTGAGTAACATGATATTACAGGGTGACCCAGAAAAAACAGAACCCAAATTATTTATTTTCCCATTAAACTAACCCTCAACCCTAACCCTAAACCCTAACCCTACCCTAGTTGAGTAACATAATATTACAGGGTGACCCAGAAAAAACAAACCCCATACATTTTGTAATAAAACTGTTCATTTTTTTAAAGTTTAAGTTCAACAAGGGTTAGGGTTGGGGTTTAGGGTTAGTTTAATGGGAAAATAAATAAATAATGTGGGTTCTGTTTTTTCTTGGTCATTCATGTTACTCAACCCTCGATTGTATACCCGATGTTTGATGTGGGTATCTAACAGTACTCCATATGTCGGACCATTATATTCTCCGCTTTATGATATCCTCCCGCCTTGTGCAGGTCCCTTGCTGGCTAAGGTCAGACATTTTTCACATTTTCTTCTACCCCAGTGCGATTTTTGGTGGTATCGCTCCTTTCTTTTTAATGTCTCTATTCTTAGTCTGGAAATATAACCTAAACATGTCCATCCATTGGCAACTGCGCCTACGAGCTTTTTTTTTTTTTTGTCGCAAACGTCTTTTGATACTTTTAGCTCTTTTGTAGCACTTCATTTTCTGTCAGATCGGACCTCAATACATTTGGTGAAATAGCAAATCTCCAATTAAAAGGGGAACATTAACTCCCCGCAACCACAAAGGGGAGTAGGTAAAACTTGACTCACCTTACTTACGATCGTGATAAGCAGGTACTATGTGACCTCTTAGGTTTTGTAAAAATATTCAATACTAGCAGCGGCTAAGCCCGGGTAGAGGAGATAAAAACATGGTTTAATAATCGTTTGCAGATCTATTACTACTGAATACAGAGTTCGGTCCCCGAAGGATGACCCATAAAAATCAACCCGTAAAAACGATCTTAATTTAATCCTGCCTGGTGGGAGGTCAGGAAATTTTCTTTTCGTCAGATTTGAGGGGATGACATCATATGGCTAAACTTGTGAATCGGTCGGAAAATGAAAACATATTACAAGGGATCTAGGAAAAACAGAACCCAAATTATTTATTTTCCTATTAAACTAACCCTAACCCCTAAAACCCCCTAGTTAAAATTAAGTTTTATTACAAAATTTGTGGGTTCTGTTTTTTTTCTTTTGGGTCACTCTGCATACAGAGTGACCCAGAAAAACAGAACACAAATTATTTATTTTCTCATTAAACTAACCCTAACCCTAAACCCTACCCCCCAAGTTAAAATTAACAGTTTTATTACAAAATTTATGGGTTCTGTTTTTTCTGGGTCAGCGTAATTTTCCGACCGATTTGCAAGTTTAGCCCATCACATAATATAGTAAGAAATTTTAATTCAATGATTAACTATATTTTTTAAATAAAATATAAATGACACGATTTGCTAAACTTCAAATTAATATTTGAAAAAGAAAAAAAAAAGAATTAAATATAATCAAATTTTTGTAAAACGATAAATAATCTTTTAAAAAATAACGTTATTAATTCAAAACATAACCGATCGAATATAGTATACTTTACTATAATAATTATAGTAAAGTATACTATATCATATATTTGATAACAATTTGAGTTTTCAGGTATTTCCGTGAAATGTATTAGGTAATCTAATGGTATTATCTCTTGCGCACTATTCTACATTAGTATCATGATTTTATTTGTATTTCTAATATTAAAATAAATAAATTAACGCTATTATGAAAAATAAAAAAAAGTTTTGTTTACAATTGACGAACGACGGGAATTTATAAAACAAAGTTGATTTGTCGCTAAATGTTTTCGTTTGATTTATTATTACATATTTAAAAAGATTTTTTTTTCAAACCAAATAAAAGTTTTAAGATAGAAACTGAAATATGCGATAAATAAGATTTGATTTTATGTTAAAATTTTAGTATGAAAAAACTATACTACGAATTCTAGGCTGACTGAAGCAAAATATAATTTTTTTTAACTCGCTGTAAAAAAATAATTCCATAGATAAAAACTCAATCAAATTACATATTTAAAGAGATTATTTCATTCTCTTTCGAACCATATAGATATCTTAAAGAAGATTGAACCGTAAATAGGCGAGAAAAAAGATGGACCGTTATTCTTCTTTCAAAAACGTTTTGAGTTTGACTGGATATAGTTAATCATATTATTCTAAGAATCCCCCTTTTTTAATCGCTTGAAGGATTTTTTTCAAAAACTTTTTCGTGTGTAAGACTATTTCAAATTAAGTTTTTGTAATTGCTAATTCGCATATTAATCCAAATTTGATTCGCTGATTAAAAATGGATATATTTTATTCTAAGAAATATGAAAGTATTCGTAAAAATATTGATTTCATTTTTCTTTTTTTACATAAACGCATTCAGTAGAAATAGTGCAGACATAGGCAAACAGGCAGCAGGGTGGAGTTTGCGTGCTGATTGTAGCTGGAATATCAGCAGTAGCAGCTATTTTATAGATTTCGAAAAATCGTTTGATTTTGGTTTAATTAATTAATTATATCCCTTAATCAGTAAAAATCAATAACCAAATTTGGAGAGTTTCTTAGTTAGAACGATATCAATGTGTATGCAAGATTTTAAATCTGGGTGACCTCCCGTTTTGGAGTTATATGTCGACACGTACATACCAAAATCTCTCCTTTATATATTAGATTATTAATACGGTTGGCCTTGTCTACATACCAATAACATGCAATTACATTTACATATACGGCCAAATAGCGTATTATCGTGTGAATGGGAATGATACTTTGCATATTGATCTTCTTAATAGATATTTGTTTAGTTTTATCGATTTCTGATTGTTTGGTGTAATTCTAATGATTAAAAAAAAGAAATAATGTGATTTTAATGTTTGATTTAGTTAAATAGTCGAATTAGGAAAATTTAGCAATTAAAGCCGGAACTGATGGAAAGAGCTATCGTTCAATCTGTTCTATTCTTTGAATATACCCCCCCCCCTCTGTTTCAAATAAGTTTAAAGTAATAATTAATGATTACAATTTTTATGTAGAAATCAAAAAAATAAATTTTTTAAATGCATTCTTAATTTATTTCATTAGTCTTTCTCAATCAATATATTATTTTATTGCATTAGAACTTAAATACATGCGCCCGGAGGGTGGATATTTTTGCCAGTAATAATAGTAATGATTAGTCCTAGAGAACTGAGGAGACTTGTTGTCACTCAGTCTCCAGTTAAATCTGGTGTGAAAAACTTGAAAGGATTAAAATAATAATCCTTAGTAAGTAACTATACATAATACAAATAATTTGCACACGATTATATAGTATCAAGGAGGCGCGATGTCTAATGGTTATAGCCGTAGAAAATGGACTTGTCGACCAGAGTTCAATTCCTAGACGAAGCTGTTTGCACTTTCACATGGCGCTAATACCACTGGGAAAGGTATCCAATTCTCCCCCCAGCTATGGATAAATAGCAGGGTAGACTGAGCTCTTTAACCTTGGCTAGGTAACCTGTCTATGAGAAGGAAAACTGAATTTAAACCTGTTAAAATCCACTTAAGAAATTGACCTTGTGTCGCATCCTGCTCGTGCGGAGGGTTTGTTAAATATATATATGGTATCAAGTATTCCTATCCAATAATATTAATTTTCAAATATCTGTTTGATCTATGAATAGAACCCTAACAGGTACTACCACTCCGAGTAAGAGTAGCCCAGGGAGAAATGGCAATGAACAAATACGCGTGAAACTTCCAAGATTTAGAACAGGAGTCTCACCACCAGATCCAGTTAAGTGTCAAAATAGTCCAAAACACCCCGAATACAGAGCGCGTATTCTAAGCCTCGCCTACAGGGTAGTCGATTTTCTTTATATTGAAATTATAAAAAAGGCAGGCTGGTAGGCAAAGAAAAGCATTGAATTGTCACGTTTCGATCAGTTAAGTGCCTTCTTCCTATTTTCCTTTCCCCATGTAGCTCCACCCACACACACCCACGCTTGCGGAAGACACAATGGTACAATAGATAGATCAATGCAAATTCAGAGGGAAGAACATACGCAGATTTTTACTTTTACGCATTACTTTTTCATCCCTAAATATATATATATATCCTTTTTACGCACCACTTTTTCATCCATATATATATATATATATATATATATATATATATATATATGGATGGATGAAAAAGTGGTGCGTAAAAGGATATATATATATATATATATATTTCACTTTTATGTATCCCTTTTAAATACATAAACACACACACACACACACACACACCTATATATATATATATATATATATATATATATATATATATATATATATATATATACAAGGTATGTCATAAAATCATCGAGGTTGAAGCTGTATTTACCAAGATAGAAATGAACAATGAAGGGAACATTAATTTTTTTCAGAATACAAGGTGTGTCAAAAAGTACAAAAAATCTCAATACTTTTATGACACATCTTGTATATATACTCTACAGAAGTATGAAGATGTTGATACCCTCTCGTACTATCTTGGCAAGGCACAAGGCGTCAAGTTTGGAGCACTCAGTAATGATTAAATTGATTCTTATATGTACAAAGCTATAGGTTTGGGGTACTCGGTGACTATCAAGTTCATTTTGATATTTACAAAGCTATAAGTACAAAACAAAACATCGGCTGGGACTGTAGAATACGCCGACCCCACCCCTGCAGAGAGGTAAGATCCCACCACTCGAATGGGGTCACCTATTGGCTATGGGTAGCGACCCGTCATACTTAACCCCGCTCCTTCTATGATGACCGTGACTATGTTAAGCCCTGTCGGTTAGGGCTGTGGAATACGCCGACTGCACCTTTGTAGAAGAGTAAGACCTCCCACCATGGGACCACCTATTGGCCGTGGGTGGCGACCCGTAATATTTAAGGCCAGAATCCTGGTGGCTGAGCAGTACATGACATTCAACTCTTTGGCCCTTATTTGGGCTAGACGGGCGGTCGGAGAGACCTCCTCCGATCAACCGGCTGGTTACGTCAACAGCCAGCGCCTATATGATTGTCCCGGTCGTGTTGCTCTTATGATAATAAAATAACCTAATGGTTGACATGCCGTAAAATCCAACCAACCAACCAACCAACCAACAAAACCTCACGTTTTGCCCATCCTGTAAGAATCAAAATCTCTGATATTTTTCTCATGTGTAACGTAAGTCACCAAGTTAGGATCACGATCAACAATATTCAAGTTTGGAATTCATACTGATCTTTATTTCCGACTTCAAGTGGCTACAAAGAGTCGCCTAGATAGAGGGGGAAGGCAAAAATACCTAGTGCATTGGTTTGTTTACTTTTGAGATTCACAAATGCTGGACATTTAAAGTAGAATTTCAATGATATTTCTATGAATATTTTAATTTTTAAATATCTTCGAATATCTCCATAATTTTTGCACAAATAGCAAGAACCGATGATATTTAATGTGTATATATATATTTATTTTGTCGTTTTATTTATATAGTTTCATCCAGACATATATACACACCAACTGGCATTTATATATGTATAGATATAGAAGAGGTTTAGATTTCAGTCAAATTGAAAATAAAGTAAGTAAAGTAAAATGATATTGTACCAATTGTCTAAGCGGAGAAGGTTTATTTGCTTGTTAAATCCAGGTTTGCACAATTCATGAATGTTGGGTGTCAGAAAATGATGGAAGTCCTAATACAGTAATGGTTTGTGAAACTAGCTATGGAGGAGGGTGTATGTCTCTTTGGAGTCGTATTAACTAATTTGAAATAGTCTTGTTCGACTTTCGACGGTAGAGGGCGTATAAAGGGAGATAAGTGTATAACGCGAAGATGGGTAGTGGGAAGTATAGAGGCGACAGAAGCTAAGAGATAGAAAGACAGACAGAGGCGAAGAAAGACAGAAAGAGGCAAGAAAAACAAAGAGAGGTGAGAGAGAGAGAGAGAGAGAGAGGGAGGGAGAGGGAGAGAGAGGGAGGGAGGGAGGGGGAGAAAGAGACCAGAGAAAAGCAAATAAAGGGACAGGCGAGAGAGTCGAGAGAGAAGTAAAGAAAGAAAGAGGACGACAGAGAAGCAAGAAAAAAAAGGACGAATGAGAAAGAGCCAAAGAAAGAGAGGAGAAAAGCCAAGAAGATTGAAAAAAGAGGCGAGAGAGAAGCGAAGAAATAAAGAAATAGACAACCGAGGAAAGAAAGAAAGATACGGATGAGAAGGAGGAGACAAGCGAGAGAGAAGAGAAAGAAAGGGTGTGTGTGGCAAAGAAAGAGACAAGGATGGTCGAGAGAGAAGAAAGAAAGAGGGTAAATGCAACAAGGAAAGAAACAGACGAGAGGGAGAGAGAGGGGGAAGAGAGGGAGAGAGAAACAAAAAAGAAAGAAAAAAAGAGGCAGGATAGAAGTAAAAAGGAAAGAAACGAAAGAGAGGCAAGAGAAACAAAGAAAGAAAGAGAGAAGCGAAGCAAGGAAGAAAGAGACGGGCGAGAGAGGAGTGAAGTAAAAAAAAAAAAGAGAAATACATGAAAAGGCGAAGAAAGAAACAAATGAAAAAAGAAAGGCGAAAAAAGAAATGGTGAGTAAGAAATAGAAAGTACGATAGAAAACGAAGAAGGAAAAGAAAATTTGAACGAAACGATTGAAAAAAATACACAAGAAAAAAGCTTATAAGAAAGTTAATAAAAGATGCAAGGAAAAGAGAATCGAGATTGAATATATATATATATATATATATATATATATATATATATATATATAAAACAAATTATAGATGCAATCACATAAAAATAAATTTAAAAAAGAAAAAAATAGAACAAAATAATTGTGTGAAAAACCCATCAGATAAAAAACAACTGGAAGAGAAACAAAAGATTTAGAAAAAAACAAAAAAAAAATGCTATGCAATGGAGGGAAATTGAGCGCATGCGCACAAGAATGTCATACACTTGGAAACACATTAGCGTCCCCTGAGCAAAAATCTGAAACGAGGCTGAAAAAATGTCCGCTGAATATTCCGGAAACTTTCACCTCGAAATTCGGTGTCATTGAGTAGAAAATTTCACACGCACACGTTTTCACACGAGCACAGGTGTACACACATACACACGTCTCTATATTATGTATACACTGTGGGGCAGAAGTAACGGCAATATATTGTCTTGCCAATTCATTTTACCTCACCTTGTACACGCAAGGCCACAGAAACGCCGAATTGAGAGTGATTGTTTAAAAGACTATTCTCGCAGATTATACGCTAAATTGTTTTTCACATCTTATTTCTTTTCCACTTTGTCATATATATATATATATATATATATATACTAGGCGTAGTACCAGTGTTATACGGATATATTGATTTTTTCAAGATAGGTGTTCAATTTGCAATCATGAAGAAAAAAACCTATATGATTTTTGTTTTTGGAGGGGCGTGGTCTAATGGTTTTTGGAAATGGACTCGTCGATTCGAGTTCAATTCCTGGACGAAGCTGTTTGCATTTCATATGGCACTAATACCCTTGGGAAAGGTATGAATTCTCCCTCCAGCTATGGGTAAATATCAGAGCAGACTGGGCTCTTTAAACATGGTTAAGTAACTAGTCTAGGAGAAAGAAAACTCTGAATTCAAACCTGTTAAACTCCGCATAAGAAATTGACCTTGTGTCGTATCCTGCTCGTGCGGAGGGGTGGGAATATATATATATATATATATATATATAGTTTTTGTTTTACACTTGTATAGCCTCACTCTGGTTTTATTGTTTTTGTGTTTTTTATAATGATAAATTATTAATGAGTTAGCAGTGTGTAGAAACATTTACATAAATGCATATTTATTTAGTAGGAATATATATATGTGTGTGTTTATAATACATTTTGCTATATTTATAAGTAAAGGGTGTCCAATATCATTGATAGAGCATATCTATTCAACCAAGACAACCAAACGCAGTTGACTTTATGTCTTCGTTAATGTGAAACTATGTTGGCCACGGTACCAAATGTGATACTCACATTGATATCGCTAATTGGTATGTGAAAATGAGACTTCAGAGAAAAGAGAGTTCTTCAGTGTGTGTGTGTGAGAGAGAGAGAGAGAGAGAGAGAGAGAGAGAGAGAGAGAGAGAGAGAGAGAGATTAGATTTACTTGGTGAGGAGATCTTACTTGCTTCTTGTTGATCCTTCTACCATCTCCTCCGGCTGCCATTTTGTTGTCTAGTTGGGTTGACTTCTATCTAACTTCTTCTTAACTAAGGACTGTTCTTCCGACTAAGGGCTGATTTGGTCATTGCAATTGAATTAACAAGACATTTTTTATTTAAAGTTTTTATTTTATCTAGCCCATGATCACCGCGCGGGGAGACCAGCCTAAGCCCGTCTTAACTCTTCGACTGCCAAGCTGAATCTCAATACTCCCACCTCACTATTTCTTTCTCCCCTTCGCCGCGTATCACTCCTCGTCTAATCAAACAATGACATGCGTCTTTGCTGACATTATCATTCAAACTTTTCCGTTACTGATCACGCCACTACTCAAACTTTTCCATAACTAATCACCCAGGCCACCATCATGGTTCTACGTCATCACCATTGTGTCACACTAAGTTAGATGTTGACTTTATTTTGGTTACCCTAATTTAAAGATGGCTCTTCTTCATCGATATGTTGGGTCAGTAAAATATTAATTCCTATGTGCGTGGTTAAGTGCGGGAAAGGCTTTCGGTGATTGGATATACTAATCACGTGATGAGCCCAGATGTTTGGCGCAAAATACCAAAACCGACAGATAGATTCCGGACCAGCTCCCGTATGCACGTTGTCCAGAAATTCTCTCCAAGAAAGCATTAAGATACCAGACATCTTCTCCGTCATACCGGTAAGTCCCTCAACTTAACTCTATACATAGGAATAGTTTTTATTCGTTCTTTAATAAATTATTAGAATATGGGGTAAGGTTTAGTTTGTTCGTATCCTATCCCCAATAAAGCTGATTCTTCCTTCTTCCTGGTAAGCTGAAATGGAATTTAAGGAACGAAAAAGGAAGAGACAAAGACAGGAGGTAGTTTTATGACTTAGGCTTTATTGACCGGATCATAGTCGACCGTGGCAAGGGGATATCTCCCTGGTCTAGGGCGTCGCTCAAATAAGGCCTGACTCTAAAATGGCTTAGAAATTCTTGTAGGGGCAGGGAACAGTCCTTTTTGTCGGACATGCACAGAGGGTTCTTCCGGTGAAGGCCAAGTGGGAGTTTGTTGTTTTTTAAATTTGTATTTTCCTTTTAATCCCCACAAGAATTAAACTAAGTTTTAATTCATTTATTTGTTGCTGTTAGTATTAGAATTAAATGTATACTAACACAATGGCTGAAATGCAGAGTAACAAGTGTTTTGTAGCTGAAAAATTGCCCTATCCAAGGGTGCTATTATGTTCCTTTATCTATTCTAGTTTTCATGGAAACAAATAAGAGGCGTTACTTTTACGAGCGTAGTATTCTGTCTCTTGTTCAATCGTTGGGTGAAATGTTGCTTTGATTTACGCTATGTTTTAGCGAACCAGCGTTAGGGGAATTTCTGGCCCATCTTTTTTGTCGGTAAATTAATTTAAACGCCTCCCCGCATATTTTTACTGACAAATCAATGTAAATATTTTACGACCTCCCTTTTAAGAAAGAGTCAGTTAAATAAAGATTTTTAGATATTGAACAATTTGTAATAGCTCTTAAGTAAACATATCAAACGTTGTAATAATTATCATACTGTGGTATATCCACAGGTCCTGCTAGTATCAACTATTAGTATTAGATTTGGTTTATTTGTTCAATGGCATATCAATTTTCGTGGGATATTTAATGCCAAAGCCATCATTGTAGAATAACGGTAGAGTCAGTGTTACTGTATGACTGCACCACCCGGACTCTAACGAAACGCTTAAAGAAAAACTAGATGGGAACTATACAAGAATGCCTGTAGTAGCATCCGATAAATAAGCTGCTGTACGGCCACTCACCTCTTATCACACAAATTCCCTAATTAAAACGAACAAGACACGCTGGAAACTGCAAGAGAAGAAAGGACGAACTCATAAGTGACGTTCTCCTGTATACACCTATACATGGACATGCCAGTGTAGACCAACCAGTAAAGACTTACTGCAATCAACTCAGTGCGGATTCTGAATGGCGTACGGAAGACCTGCTAGGGGCGATGATCGTTAGGGACGGGTTGCGATCGTTAGGGACGGGTTGCGAGTGAGTATTGTCAGCGTGACCTGATGATATATAAATAATAGGGCAGACTATATATATAAAGATAAAAGTATTCAACTGACTGGTATGTAGGGATGATTCTATTTGGCATCATCAATATCTCCTGTACTTCCACAATGCATAATCGTGTTGATGCAAACATAGATTTATACAAGGATTTTGACAAATCCCCAAGAGAGCTCAATGTATAAATAATAACTAATAAATTAGTTATAAACAGAGAAATATCTATAAAACTGGGCCAGTTTTTCTCAATCTTTATGTAATAAGCTATCTGATGAGACTAGACACATATTGAGTTCTGGTCGAAATAAATTTATAATAGCTAAATGACAGTTTGTAAAGTGTTTCATCCTTTAAAAGTATATATATTATATATATATATATATATATATATATATATAATTTTCAAAGAAAGAAAAGCTTAATAAGCCATCTTCCCATTACAATTTTATTTCGGCCAGAAACTAAAAAAAAAAAGAAAAAAAAAAGAGTCTAGTCTCATCAGACGGATTTTACAAATACAAAATCCGTCTGATGAGACTAGATTCATTTTTTGAGTTTCTAGTCGAAATAAAATTATAACGGGATGAAGATTTGTTAATTTATTCTTTCTTTGAAAGTTAAATATTGCTTTGTGTATAATTTAATTTATGGATTATTATACATTGAGCTCTTTTTAGGGATTTTAAAAATCCTATGAATATATATGTTTGCACCAACAAGAGCATACAGTATGGTTGTACAGTGAGATTTCGTGGATCCCAAATAAACTCATCCCTTACTGACCAGTCATTTGTTGTATATATATATATATATATATATATGATATACCAAACTTGTTGGAAAACCCTTGCGGTAAGAAAAAACCCGGCAAATAGTTTGGTTGTAAAAATATACTACCAAACATTACCTGGGGAAAAAATGCAAAAAAGAAAAGACCAACATTAGTCTTACGAACCGAAAATAATCGGTTGATAGTACAATACTTGGCCAAAAGAAAAAAAACAATTTATATATATATATATATATATATATATATATATATATAGACCGCCAGGATACGCTAAAAATAAAAGTAAAGAGTGCCCAATACCTAAGTAGAGCAAATAATAAAGATAAACCTAATGAGTCAGATATACCTACTAACAGTTTCGCTTAGTGCTCTTCATTTGTCTATTATAAATATATATATATATATATATATATATATATATATATATATATATATGTGTGTGTGTGTGTGTGAGGTATCCAAAACTTGGTAGTAAGGGATGATTTTATATGTGATTTCCCATCTGATAGGACCTGATTTTGGGGAGCTTTGTTAAATCAACTTAGACTTATAAAGGTCCCAATTTTGGTCGAAATAAATTTATCATGGAATAACGGTGTTGAGTTTTTCCTTCCTTTCAAAGATATATATATATAACCGTAATCCAACAAAAATTGTGCACCATAGCGAGATTTTTGTTAGACCAATACAAGTAAAATTCTCTAACCTTCGAGAATAACGTCATTTCCTATTTAGCTTTTAATTGAATGAGAATTTGGTGGGGTCTGCATTATTGGCGAACGTCAATTTCACGATATAATTGAGATAAATGTACAATCTACATAGATCAGTTCTGTCGAAACGCCAAACATACATTGATTAATGTAGGTAAAAAGCTATTTTCTTTTCATTTATATCGATTTGTATTTTTTACGTGATACCATGTAATGGCATCCAGATATGTCTGATCACATTCAAACGATTCTATGAACGGATCGGCTATATATACAAATGATGTAGGTTTATTATTTAACATATTACTCATGGCACATACCCACACACATATATATATATATATATGAGAATCATATATATATATATATATATAATACTTAAATTCTGAATTGAGGATTTCAAAGGAAAATAGCCTCTCAAATAAATGCTTCGCTTCCGAATATAAAGCTTCTCTTTTTCAGCGTCCATCCTAAACGTGTCGTCTGCCAATTCCACAACCCCTTAAATATAATGTCCCTTGCCGGCGCCATATTGATAGCTGTTTGTCTTTTAAATTCGCATTTCTTTTCTGTGAACACACCTCGAATACCCACTCGAGAAAATAAGCAGCAACAGGGAAAAAAATGACAAATACACATAGGATTAGAAGCAAATGAAAAAATACTACTAATAATAATCTCTTATCATATAATACCCGTGTATGGTTGTATGTTGGCTGTATGGTCGGACCTCTATCATAATCTAAAAGTTATAATGGTTTGGTCGATGTGAAATACATTAAAAGAGCTAAGAGGGGTGGGGGAGGAGAAAGTGCTAAGTTGATGGATAGAAAAATACACGAAAGGGGTGGAGGAGGGGAAAGAACTAAGGTTGAGAAGAAGACACAGCTGAGGAGTCGGAATGAGAAGGGGCAAGATGGATGGAGAGGCATGTCAACCCCACTTGGATTATTTAACACCGGTCAGTTATTTTCCTTTGACGTAATAAATTTGGAAACTTTATTGTTTTTGGTGAACTTATTAAAATAAGTGTATCTGAAGCTCGCGTGTATCTCAAATTTGAGCTTTCAAATAAAAAAAATCGACTTAAGGTGGGTGGACTAGTGACTTACCGGAGATTTGCTGGTTCGGTCAGGAGGTCTCTGACAGCATGTGAGTCCAGGAACGTAAGGCTGGGAAGGGACAAACTTTATTATCTCGTGACGGAAGTTGGAGGGGTTGAGGTATTTAAACAATACCTACAAATAGGCTGTCTTCCCCTTTCAGCTTCATTCTAATTTCTTCTTCAGAAACGACTGTTACCTTTTTCTGTAAAAGCTACACCGTTGTTATCTGACTCAAGACAGAAGTGGTTCGCTGAAGATGTATATTTTTAGCAACCACGACGCGTCGGCCAGCTCTACCTTGGTCACCAAAGTCGATAACTTTTTTTGCAACATGACAGCTCGTATCTTAGGAAACTCGTAAAACTTTAGATTACAGGAAATACATCAATATCAATATAGAATTTTGAAATTAGCTTTGCAGAAAGGACTCATTATTTGATTGTAAAAGAAAAGGTGGTGTAGTGACCTATTATCAGTATTAGATGGATAACAAGGAAATCTATTCCCTTTTCATTTGTGCTACAGAGGATAAACAAACTTACTTTCATTGTCCAAGAAACTGGCACATAAGTATTTCATGTCATCTTAAGTTACATCACAAGGTTAAAATCACGCTATCATAATATTTGAAATTAATAGAAATGCTGTTTTTCTTTGTATCGAACCCGGAACTTTGTGGTTCTTGACGCCCCCGTACTTTACCGATTTCGCCATTAAATATTGTGATTGTCAATTTCAACATTGGTGATGAAACTTAAATTTGGGCAGTTTCTCGACGCAAAAAGGACATTTTATTTCATTGTAAAACCTCTATTAAAATGACAGTATTTTCATTAATCTAAAATATTGTGATTGTGGAATTTCTACATTTTAAGAAATCTCAAGATATTAGAAAATTCATTTATGGTAATCTAGAATTTTTAAATTAGCTTTGCAGGTTTAACTATCAAATCCCTTTTTAAGTATGTTTTAATTAAATTTCAACATTTCGATTGTGAAATTTCAACATTTTCACGAAACACAAGATTATAAGAAATACATTTTAGGCCGCATTTTATTACTACTGTCAGCAACCTGATATTAAAATAACTTGATTCGGCATTAAATAACCTGAAAAAGGGTTGATATGCCGTAAAACAAAACAACAAACCAATCAGCTTCTCATAATAGGCAAAAAAGAGTTCTCCACTCTTTTTTGCCTATTTCAAGTGTCAAATTCTTATGAATGATTCGCAAGTTTATCGTTATTTGAAACTAACGACTTTTCGTAGCCCTTTTTTTACCCCACCCCCAACCCCGCTACCAAAAATCGTTTCTTTATAAATTTGACAAGTTTTTCTATCAATATAAAATGGTGGCTACTTAAAATGAATTTAAACTTTTTTTAAACGAGATAAACGTAATTATTTTTCAATAACAATGCTCTGTGGGATTATCACCCATGTCTTACAAAGTGTTTCTGCTAATGACCACTAGATGGCGTTGTCCAAGCAGTATAAAATAAAAACGAGTGCGAAATCTTATTCTCTTTACCCGATGACCGTGAGATAGGATTCGTCCTTTTCGTATTATTTGGATTATTCGGACTATTGTCCTCATCTTTATTGCTATCTGTACAACGTTTAAGCCGATGTGCCCTCCGACTTTCTTCAGGTATTTATTGTCTGACTCTGGAGCCTTCTCGAACTGGGGAACCGTCTCGTCGTAATCGGAAGCAATCACGGAACTTTGAACCCAACACTTTATTCAATGCACGGGAGTATCATGTTCTCATTCCGATATGTGTCAAATTGGGCACATAGCGTAGTGGATAAAGGCGTTGGGTTAAGACAGTTCTAAGTGACAATTATATCTAGGCTGCAGATTCAATCCTGGTCAAGGGTGAATAATATTTAACACAGCTTAACACCTGTACTTCAGCTATGGTTAGCGGAATGAGAACAGAATCCCCCCGTGAATTGAATAAAGGGCTGGGTTCAAAGTTCCCCGATTACGGCAAGAAGGTACCCGAGTTTGAAAAGAAGGTTCCAGAGTTCGAGAAGTCTCCCGAGTCCGACAAGAAATACCTGAAAAGGGCCGGAGGAAACATCGGCTGTAACGTTGTACAAATAACAATAATGATGAGGACAATAGTCCGAATAATCCAAATCATACTAATTATCAAGTCTCATCTCAAAAATTCAGAGAAATAGTTTTCGTCTTTTATTTATAAATATTTACTTTTTTTTTCTTTTTCTCATTTACTTTCATTTGTCTTTTTTTCTTTTTTCTTTGTAAATAATATTCTCCTCCATTCCCCCTCTTCCCAATATGTACATATGGAAATAGTTTAGAGTAGGATTTCTCAAACTTTTTATCTGTTGCACCTCCTTGTAAACAAATTTAATTTCGGTGCTATTCGCAGAATTGCGTCCCGGCCTCCTACCTTAAAAAAACGCTAGGCGGTGATAACTGAAAAAACAATCCGCTCTACGAATGAAGTCGATATCTTTTTTCGACAAGTAAATGTAAATATTTTAACCCTCCCTCTCTGTAAAATATTTCAACGCCTTCAAACCACACACACACACAAAAAAAAAATAATAATAGTTTTTTTTAATCTTTATTTTATTTTAATATATTTATTTCCAACAAACCATAAAATAAAATGTTTTTAAAATTAAAAATGACTTGACATTTTTTTAAATTAAAATATAAAAAAGTAGGTTGTTTTTTTTTTTCAGCTATCACCGCCTAGCGTTTTTTTAAGGCAGGAGGCCGGGACGCAATTCTGCGAATAGCACGCTAATTTCTATTCACCCACAAATGAATTAATTGAATATCAAATTACAAAAAACAACTAATTTACCAATGTTTAATTTACACGAGAAAAGAATCAGTAAACTATAAATACAAACAGACCTTTTAATTCTTGAATTATTTTAAATGGGAAAGTTTTGGTGGGTAAGGGATATTAGGTTTCAGGTCTGTGAGTTTGAACCGGAAATCACTTTCTATGTTTAAAGTGTTTCTCTGTTTGCTTAGTAAATAATGCACATAGTTAAACCCAGATTCCACCATGTTTTCTTTTATAAACATATGATTATATGCATCGTTAAACGATACCGAAAAAGGATCTTTTCAGTCAGAGCCAGATCGTTCTTTTACTTAAATGACCCATATTTTTTAACGGGTCGTATGTAAACGACACGTCACTTAGTGGCTATCACCCCAATCAGGCATTCTGCTATGTTTGCGATATTTGGTAACTCGTCTACATGATCCAGTGATTTTTGTTCTCCTGTTATGGTGGTGTATAAGTAGAGTGATCTGCCCCTGTGTCTAGGCTGAACAGGGTGATCTGCCCTTGGTCATGGAGAGTATAAACAGTTATGGAAGTAGCCATTTGCAATTTGGCTTTCGACGTTTGAACTGCTGACCACGTCTTCCGTACTTTATAGGTGTTTTTTTTTTAATGGTTATCAGCTCCTAATTCAGTAATGATATATTGCCATAACAAAAAAGTAAGATATTTAAGAACACATTAGCATATTTCTGTACGGCATGTTAAATTTTGAATTTAAAATGAGGGTTCCGTTAGAACATGCAAATAATGAGTCACTGACTTTCTGTACAACTTTATGACAATTTCCAGTCTACAATGTATAGTGGTACCTTTAATTATGAGTTATTTTATAAATGCAAGCAAGTAAATTTCATCCACTATGGATCCTTATACTTTTATCCATCCAGCCAACATTTTATTCGCTGTCAGCGGTCTGTATGGAATATTTTAAGAAGCCCTGGTTTAGAGTTTCATAGCCAGATGTATTTTGGTGAATATACTTAGAATATTTCCAGAATAATTTTTTGTTTTGTTTAATGGAATATCAACCTTCGTGGGTTATTTAATACCAAAACCATCATTGAAAAAGAAAATTAGTGGTGCTATTTAACCTATAGCTGGGGAATGAAGGGTTCATATATTTCCCTTGGGTAATAGTTCCAAAGTGAACGTAATAGCGCGACTTGAGTTCGAACTCACTTACTACTATGTTGCAGTTTAGCACGGTAGCCACTACGCAATAGAGACTCACCTGAATAGATATGACGTTAATGTAAAAGGATTATTTTTGTATGTTTGGGTCAGTAATTGGAATTAAGGATAGGATAGTGAAAACAAGCCACCCCCTTCAATTTTAGGCCTTGTGCCACATTTGTGTACATATTACGCATTTAAGTTTTTATCCGAAGGTGTCTAAGAAACAAAAGGTGGATTGTTCCCCTTAGGGCGTTTTTCACTCCCTCGATTAAACACGACACTCACAATGTCCTAATTTTACTTTCGTACGCACAGGTATATTTCATCCCACAAAACCGACAATTGAGAAAAATTTGTTAAACATTTAAGTTTCTCCTCAAAACTCTCACCCCTCTTAGAATGTGGGGGCCTCGTGTGGTATAATGATTAACAAACTAGACTCGCAAACCATTATTAGTGAGTTCGATTCTCATGGGATACTCCATACATTCGGTCTTGTGCCTCAACTATGCAAAGCTTCGTAAATAACCATTCCTTTTAAAATTCAATACACGTACGATGAGGACATTTCTCCGTAGACGTTTTATTCCCACTTTTTAGCTCATTTTATTTTGTATTAATTCCAATAGATAAGTCATACTGAAAGCATAGGTTCCCGCTAGATCACCGAAGTTAAGCAGCGATGAGTCTGTTCAATACTTAATTGGGTGACCACTTAAGCAATAACAAGTACTGTAAGCAACCTGGATACTTTTTTTTTTATCAAAATGCCTCGGCATTAAATGACTCGTAAAGGGTGTCCTGGTTTATCCATGAGTGGGAGTCCATAAGAGAACATCGTGTCCAGTATGTCTTTTTTGTCATCCTTGGATGGTTTGTAAGATGGGAGGTAAGTGGCCATATGGCTGCTGTTTTGTGGGGTGCTATTTCCAGGATTTGTTCAAAACATTTCGCAGTATGCAAAACAACCAATCTATTAGATTGATGGATATATTTTAACGGTATGTCAACCAGTCTAGGATTATTTTATTCTTAGATGTTAGGAAAGCGTATTCACTGTTCGTTCATATTTACATTTTTAGTGTAATTATTTCTTAAAGTCTTTTTTTGTACGGCATCATATCGAATACGAATAATTTATAAACAGACCCATTTCACCCATAGTGAGACCCTAACAGGTACTACCATTCCGGGTCAGAGTGGGCCTAATAGAAGTTGCTAATAAAGAGGTACTTCACAATCCCCAGAGGTGGAACCTTATCATAGGATGTAGTTTTTTGTCAAACCCCTCTTCAACGGATTTTTCTCATCTTTCCGTCCATTAAGGACGATGGCGTAGTGTTCAAAAATGATCTGCGCCAGCGCAAGTGGCTGAGCTGGCTAATTCCTGAGTGACAGTTTTTGGTGCACTGACTGCACACAAACTGTGATGCTTACTGTCTTCTTTCCTTTTTTTTCCTTTTCTTTTTTCTAGCTCTCTTTGCCGTGGAGGCTACTCTCCTCTCTGCCTCACTACTCTTCGTGTCTTGTTTAATATGAAAGCGCCAGGCCGTTTGATTTTCTGCATCTACCTCCCATGTGTTTATGTCAATGTGACATATCCTTATGTTAATACTTGTGCTTCTTCCTATTTCTCTTTTAACTCTGATACTTGAGTTATAACATTTACAAAGAGACTGTTAGTCAAGTTTAAAGAATTGGGTTGCATTATCTCAGAATGCATCTTTTGAATTTGAAAAGAAATACTGATAAAAAATGATATTATTTACTATAAGAATGCACCGGAAAAAGGTTTTACTATAAGAATGCATTGGAAAAGGGTTTTACTATGAAAATGCATTGGAAAAGGGTTTTACTATGAAAATGCATTGGAAATGGGTTTTACTATGAAAATGCATTGGAAAAGTATTTTACTATGAAAATGCATTGGAAATGGGTTTTACTATGAAAATGCATTGGAAATGGGTTTTACTATGAAAATACATTGGAAAAGGGTTTTACTATGAAAATGCATTGGCGAAGGGTTTTACTATAAGAATGCATTGGAAAAGGGTTTTACTATGAAAATGCACTGGAAAAGGGTTTTACTATGAAAATTCATTGGAAATGGGTTTTACTATGAAAATTCATTGGAAATGGGTTTTACTATGAAAATTCATTGGAAATGGGTTTTACTATGAAAATGCATTGGAAAAGGGTTTTACTATGAAAATGCATTGGAAATGGGTTTTACTATGAAAATGCATTGGAAATGGTTTTTACTATGAAAATGCATTGGAAAAGGGTTTTACTATAAAAATGCATTGGCGAAGGGTTTTACTATAAGAATGCATTTGAAAAGGGTTTTACTATGAAAATGCATTGGAAAAAGGGTTTTACTATGAAAATGCATTGGAAATGGGTTTTACTATGAAAATGCATTGGAAAAGTATTTTACTATGAAAATGCATTGGAAATGGGTTTTACTATGAAAATGCATTGGAAATGGGTTTTACTATGAAAATGCATTGGAAATGGGTTTTACTATGAAAATACATTGGAAAGGGTTTTACTATGAAAATGCATTGGCGAAGGGTTTTACTATAAGAATGCATTGGAAAAGGGTTTACTATGAAAATGCACTGGAAAAGGGTTTTACTATGAAAATTCATTGGAAATGGGTTTTACTATGAAAAATGCATTGGAAAAGGGTTTTACTATGAAAATGCATTGGAAATGGTTTTACTATGAAAATGCATTGGAAATGGTTTTTACTATGAAAATGCATTGGAAAAGGGTTTTACTATAAAAATGCATTGGCGAAGGGTTTTACTATAAGAATGCATTGGAAAAAGGTTTTACTATGAAAATGCATTGGAAAAGTGTTTTACTATGAAAATACATTGAAATTATGTCAGCGTATTCTAAGTCTCGTAATTTTAGGACAGGAGAACGGGACGACAGCAACTGAAAATCACTAAGTTTCAGCCATTGTCTTCTCTTTATTTCGGAACTTTTATAAAGTGAAAATATAAACATCCAATCCTAAAAGATGGCCTTATTGATTTTTCAAGAGACAAATCAATTTCCCATCCCTCAGACAGAAAGTGTGAGTGTTTAAAAACACGAGGAATAAAACAAAAATCCATTAATAGCAACCATGTTTTTATTAAACTGGACACGTCTGTATTATTTGATTAATTATATGATTAAATCGGGAATTACGAAATTCATGTCTTCGCATAAATTCCCAAAGTCCAACATACGAAGAAAAAAAAAGGTTAGGTGGTGGTGGATGGGTGGATAAATCAATATGGTTACCTTTTAAGATTGAACGTTTATTTTTTGAGTGCGTAGTTCAGGAAAAAATAAATAAATAAAAAACAAAGAAACAAAAACCAAAAACCAAACAAGCCCCCCCCCAAAAAAAAAAAAACAACAAAAAACAATGACTGAAACGTATTCTTATCTGGATTGTGAATATAAGTGCTACATTTCTATACTATTTTTAAAGACATAAGAATTAGTTGTTATTAGTTCGAAACCTACACTAAGTCGTTATAATGCCTTAGGACATCCGCAGATATGTGAAGAGTATTTAATTAGCATACATGTAAAAACAGATACAGGATACACACACTCCAAACAAATAAAATGCACAATATGTTCTTGGAACAACACAGTGTATTAAAGAAAAGATTAATAAAGCCTTACAGGTCTTCCATAGTTATTCTGTGAGGTGCAATACAAATCTGCTCTATGAACATCAAATAATGAATCTATCTATTATTATAAAAAAGCTCAGCGAATCATTATTTGTCTCCTAAAAGCTTTTTTACTGTTTAGTTTAATGTCACAAAAGTTACACTAAATTATTCCTTACTTTTAGGATTGAATTATGTTTTAAAAAAATTCCATTTTAATTGGTTTTAATTAGTCGTAATTTGCCATTAAGTCAAAAACTGATCCGTCCCTTACTTTACATTCTGCCTATCACTTTCCACCTCTCTATGTATATTTTGATTACCTCCTCGTTATATATGTTAGTTTCTCTGAGAGAGAGAGAGAGAGAGAGAGAGAGAGAGAGAGAGAGAGAGAGAGAGAGATGGGAGAATTTGAAATGTATCTGAAAATGCTACCGAGATATACAAAATAGTCTACTAATTTCAGAGGCTTGACATGTGGAGATGTGGCATCATCTTGTTTAGAATGCATGAACTCCAGGTTATGCAAGCAGATGATCAAGCGCTTATTACAAATACACCTGCACAAGCCGAATGGCTTTCACGTCAAACCAAATGATCATCGTTTTGAAATAGGATGAACAGCTTTGAGGTGATACACACGTACCTAAATAAACAAATAACTGACGAAGCAGTCACGACTAATTTGAAATACATATCGCTCATACTTAACATATATTCCCTAAATGGAGAGCTCAGTGTCGGTTGTCTACGATTGCAGAGATCATATAAAACGTTGTATGCAAAATTAAGATTTTGTCAAAACAAAAGTGTTTTATGTAATATTAACAATACTGATCAGGCTTTACTGCCAACTATTTCCTTCTTATTTTTATTATGAATCCTTCAAATTTTATCGTGGACCTTTTAGCCAATCTATTTCTGTGACCAATTGTTGGCATGTTGTTATTATTTCACTCTTTGTGAGTTTTTTACTCCAGCGTTAGCTGATGGTATTTCACCGGAGCCTGAGAGACTAATTTGAAACACACATTACCCATGCTTAACATACAATGTATATTCCCTAAATGGAGAGCTCAGTGTCGGTTGTCTACGATTTATAGAGACCATATAAAACGTTATCTACAAAATTAAGATTTTGTCAAAACAAAAGTGTTTTATGTAATGTTAATCATACTGATCAGGCGTTAATGCCAAATATTTCTAGTGAAACGCACCAGAACCCTTTCCTTCTTGTTATTATTATGAATCCTTCAAATTTTATCACGGAAGTGAAATAATAACAACATGCCAAAAATTGGTCATTGAAATAGACTGGCTAAAAAGTCAATCTATTTGTATGACCAATTTTTGGCACGTTGTTAGTATTTTACTCCTTGTGAGTTTGTTCACTCCAGCGTTAGCTGATGGTACTTCACCGGAATTTGAGCAACAACAAATCTCCTCAGGTCTCCAAGACTCTTCTGAGTATTCTATCCGATTGTAGCAATGCAGTTGGTCTCCTTGCTGGGATAGGATGATCCGTCTTTAAGTCCCAGAGAATTTATGCGTTTCATTCTCAAGGACCTTCAGTTGGATTTTTTGCTCCAATTTTTCTTTTCTTATCGGGATCTTATCAGTTGATATTAACTCATATTTTCTTTAAATCTTTCTTGCTTCCAAGTTTTTACTTTGACACTTTTAATAATAATAATAATAATAATAATATATCTTTTCAGCTAGTATATTAGGTCTGAGACCTGTCAACTGTTCCTTATAAACATTCATCTTAATTCCACAGAATATTTATACTCTTTCCACAGATTATCTAACATTGCCTTAGAGGAGTTTAGGGATGGGGGCATTCACTATTGATGATGGTAGTTTATACCATGTATTCACCACTCTGTTACTAACAATAATTTTGTCTTGCGTTTGCTTTACAATTTTTATTAAGAGTTTTAATTTATGACCCCTGGTATTGATATTTTGAGCAATGCTTAGTAGGTCAAAGTTCATTGAATAAAATCCATGTGTATATTTGTAGGCTTCAATCATATCCCCTTTTATACATCGATAAACCAAACCTGGTAAGTCAATGTTCCTAAGTCTTTCTTCATACGAAAGGGTTTTTAAATCATTCACTAATTTAGTAGCTCTCCTCTGAACTCCCTCAACGAGCTTTGTGTCCTTGATTAGTCGGGCTCCAAACCACATTATCAAATTCCAAATGAGGTCTTACCAATGCGGTGAATAAATTCTTCAACATTTCTTTATCCATGTATTTATATTACATTCGTATTAATCCTAATATATTGTTTGCTTTATTTACTTGTATTTAATCATTTCATTAAGTATAGATATTTCTCCTCTCTATTCAATTTCTTTACGTATCCTTAATTTCCATTTCGGTTGCTTAAAGCTATTTTGTTCATGTGTTATGACTCCTAGGCTTATTATTGTAGCAGTCGCATATATTAGTTCATTTAAAGCAGAAGATTTAGTTTGAAGTCTTGTTGAAGATCTTCTACAGCTTAGTTTGCCAACTTTATCTGCATTAGGTTATTTGTGTAATTTATTATTATTATTATTATTATTATTATTATTATTATTATCATTTTCACTTTTTTTTTCAGTTTTTCACATCAGCGTTAGCTGATGGTATTTCACTGGAGTCTGAGTGACAACAAGTCTCTTTAGGTCTCCAGGACTCTTCTGAGTATTCTATTCGATTGCAACAATGCAGTAGTCTGGATGGTCTCAATTCTTCATATGATTTCTAGATCCTCCAATCTTTTTTCCAAGTTTATTGGGACCGTTCCAAGTGCACCAACTACAATTGGTATCACTTTCACTCTCATATTCCACAGCCTTTTCAATTTTCTGGCAAGGTCCAGGTATTTATCCATCTTTTCATTTACCTTCAGCTTCACCCGGTGATCTGCTGGAACCGCAAAGTTCACCAGTTGACACGTTCTCTTTTTTGTTGTTAATCAACACTAGGTCTGGTCTTCTGGCTGGGATAGGGTGATCCGCCTTTATCTCAAAGTCCCAGAGAATTTTAATCGTTTCATTCTCAAGAACAGATTTTGGTTTATGCATATACCATTTTGTTGTATAATCAAAATTTAATTTTTTGCATAATTTCCAGTGGATCACCTTCCCAACCCAGTTGTGCCCAGCTTTGTATTCCCGTTGTGTAAGTTTGCTACATTTACTTAATACATGGTTTACAGTCTTATCTCTGTCACCGCACAGTCTACACTTACTGTTTTGTTGAGTATTATTATTATTATTATTATTATTATTATTTACATAGTAATTTCCATTTTCTTACGGGTAAAAAAGATGGATGAAAAATATTAATCATTTAAGTTGGAAAAAATGGGTGAAGATGCTTCACTTGTTTCTTTTTCTTTTTAATTTCTTTGAAAAAATATGAATAAAATAAAATAAAATGAAATAAAATAAAAAACAGTAATTATATTTCTTTCCCCAAATAACTTGAAAAATAAATGTGTGTTCGAGTCGATGGATTAATCGACTGTTTGATAATTTTTTCGAATAGTTTTTTTTACCAATCGAAAGGCACTGCAGGCTGAAGTTGCGAAAGTTTTCTTAGGGCGTCAATGACCCATCGACCGTTCGAAAAGTGTATCATGAGACTTTTATAGTTTTGTTTTTCTTCTTTATATTATCACCGATGAGTCAGTAAATTTTGTGAATTGTATCGGACTTTGAAGATTGGTAAGTTTTTTCACAATCAACAAAGTCAAATCGATCCGGGTCGGAAAAAATCCTACAATGAAAATTAATTGCAAATTGCTTTTTACGATGAAAAACACATTGGAAATGATTTTTACAGTGAAAAATGGATTGAAAATGATTTTTTACGATGAAAAATTCTTTGGAAATGACTTTTTACAATAAAATGTAGTGAGAATGATTTTTTTTACAATAAAAATGCATAGGTCAATAATTTTTTTACAATAAAAATGCATTGGAATTTTTTTTACATTAAAAAAGTATTGGAAATGATTTTTTTTCAATTGTTTTTACTATAAAAATGCGTTGAACAATTTGTTTTGCAATAAAAATGCATTGGACAACTGTTTTTACTATAAAAATGCATTGGACAATGGGTTTTACTATGAAAATGCGTTGGACAGTGGGTTTTATAATAAAAATGCATTGGACAATGGATTTTTACAATAAAAATGTATTGGATAATTTTTTTTATTACTATAAAAACCATTGGACAATGGTTTTTATTATGAAAATGTATTATGAAATGATTTTTACTATAAAAATGCATTGGACAATGGTTTTTACTATAATAATGCTTTGGACAATGGTTTTTTACAATAAAATGCATTAGACAATGGTTTTTACTATATAAATGTGTTGGACAATGGTTTTTACTATATAAATGTGTTGGACAATGTGCTTTTACTATAAAAATGCATTAGACAATGGTTTTTACTATATAAATGTGTTGGACAATGGTTTTTACTATATAAATGTGTTGGACAATGGCTTTTACTATAAAAATGCATTAGACAATGGTTTTTACTATATAAATGTGTTGGACAATGGTTTTTACTATATAAATGTGTTGGACAATGGCTTTTACTATAAAAATGCATTAGACAATGGATTTTACTATAAAATGTGTTGGACAATGGATTTTACTATAAAAATGTGTTGGACAATGGATTTTACTATAAAATGTGTTGGACAATGGATTTTACTATAAAATGTGTTGGACAATGGATTTTACTATAAAATGTGTTGGACAATGGTTTTTACTATAAAATGTGTTGGACAATGGCTTTTACTATAAAAATGCATTGGACAATTGTTTTTACTATAAAAATATACTGGACATTATTTTTACTATAAAAATGCATTGGTCACTGATTTTTACTATAAAAAAAGTTGGACAATGGTTTTTGCTGTAAAAATGCATTGGATAATGGTTTTTACTATAAAAATGCGTTGTAAATTGTTTTTTCCGTTCATGCTGAAGTCGATTTCGTTGTTGCTTTAATCCACATTTCCTTTTCTTCTGCAAGTTTTGACCCTGTTTTGATCGATCGTTAATTTTTGGAAATCGTTTTTTCTTCCTTCTCCCCCGTTGCAGCTTTTCATTTTCTTGCCGGTTACAAAACTGAATTGAAAATCCAGTGAAGTGTGTGAGAATTTATTATTTCACGATTGACGGACGGCCGTTTCTTTCTTTTATTGGAGGGGGTCGTTTTTTATTTCTGTATTTCTTTCTTTTCAAAAGTAATTATAGTTCCTCTTCCTTCACCAGAAGCGGTTTAAAGAGAAATGAATGGATAAGCTCTGGCTTATTTCGAAAGCTTAGCTTAGGTACGACACAAGTTCAGAAAGTATGAGCCACTCGGTGAGAATAGAATTCACCAGAAATGATCAGCTAGCCTAAATTGCTAGTGAGGCTTGAAATACACAGATTGTGTCTCCTGCAGGTGGGTAATACCCCACAAAAGGGGTGCCCTGGGCATGACATTAAACAGAATTCGGTAATGAAGGCCCAGTTCTAGAGCTCTGATGACTGTGAAGTCACCTATTTATTGCAATAACTCAATGGTCTACTCTGACCCGGAGTGGTAGTATCTGTAAGAATATACAATATATATATTTACTCTGATATATACAATATATATATTTACTCTAACGAAAGCCGTTATTCCTTGTATACTAAAGGATTTTGTAGTTTTCTATTATTATTATTATTATTATTATTATTATTAATTTTGTATCTAAAATAATAATAGATAGAGTGCATGTGTGCACGGATAAACTCCTGGCCAAAACACGTGTCAGTAAAATGAAATCTATTTTATCCATTCAGCATTTTATTTCCTTTGTTTATTTTTCCTTTCGACATACCGTCGGGTTCGCTTCCATTTTCAACTATATATATATATATATATATATATATATATATATATATATATATTAGTTGTAGAAAAAGGTTTTTCTCTCTACCACGGTTTTGGTTACTGAAACCATGGTAGAGAGAAAAACTATAAATGCTCTATATTTTACGAAATATATTGAGCCCGTTTCGATTAACCACTTATGCTACTACAATAAAAACGTGGTAGTAACTTTTTTTCCGTACTGTCAGCGCTGCATTATATATATATATATATATAACACTAAAAGTGGAGGAATCATATGTGAATAGGGAGGTAATATTTTATTATGGAATAAAATAGAAAACAAAGGGGGATACACGAAGGCCTTTTCGACCGGTACTTTTCAAGTATATACACCGGCTACGAATAAAAGTCAGATTGTATAAGAAATTCATAAGAACGAATAGGGGTGAGCCAGAAGGGGACAAATAAAAAAAAGCGGGGTATGTATGAACCTTAGTTCGAAACAGGGTTAGAAGTGTCTCCCAGTAATTAGGGAGAGTGTTTTGGAGTTTGTTTGCACAGAGTAGGTCGAAAAAGAAATATAAACAGCTTCGAGGATGGTTAAGTGCTGTTTAGACCTGGCTCTGTGCAAAACGGAGAAGCACTCATCTGAATAATCGGTTCTACAAGCATTTATAGATAAATGTTCGGCTATGGCCGAGTCATATGCTTGGGAATGCCAGGATGTTAATTTTTTAACCTCCTTATATATATATATATATATATATATATATATAAATTAAAAGTCGTCGGGGCGGCCTAATGTCAGTATCAGCCAATCAGCGAGGGAGTCTAACCCCTTTTCAATAGCGCTAGACCAAGGAGATTGTTTTAGCATCTGAGGTGGAGCGCCACACCTACCATCAGCTCCTTACTTTACCGCACATATCCCTGTGCTACTCATAACGCTGAGTTGGCGAGGACCGGAATCGAACTAGGAACCTTGTAGTTTCTAGCCGAACGCTCTACTGACTGAGCTAACAAGGAGGTTAAAAAATTATTCGCACTCTTGTTTTAATGAAGCCGATCTCATCGTGGATGATTTAATTGCCGGAACCATGATTAATCTCATCGATGATAACTCGCTGGCAGAATCTTCTCACTGGTGGTAGAGGTTGATGGGCTTCCTTCTACTTCACGCGTCACGCTTGTCTGACCACTTCTAAACTTTTTTCCCCTCACTTTCTTGGTGCATACTGCTAGTGGAGCGGTATTTTTTACACTGTAAAGACAGCAAGCAAAATGGGACGATTAGGCTCAAACTTTGATCGCATGATCACAAAAGTGTCAACTATAAACAGATATGTGCAGAGCGCATTGTGGCAATAATAAAGATATGTTATGACGAAAGTGCGGATACTTTTTGACTCTCTATATAGTATCATTGTATATACTTACTTATGATATATACCTACTTATTATATATATCAGTAAAAAATAAGAGAAGATTTAGATTTTTAGCATTATAGCCTATTTCAGGGAACCTAGATAAATTGTCTAGTATCTCCCATCATCAGATGCAAAATCTTTGTGACTCTGACGACATTTTTAAAAACTACTACGTCGTAAAGAATATTTCCTCACCTGATCTTTGGATTACACACACACACACACACACACACATATATATATATATATATATATATATATATATATATACTAAAGATACCAGGATTTTATTTCTTGTGGAAACTTATGCAATCAAATACGGGTATATGCATATGGCTGTGAGTGTAGTTGTATGAATGTATATAAGCATAGGCGTAGCGTATATGTATATATATGCAAAATAGTTTGAAGAAGTAGCTAAGCAAGTTAGTGAGGTTGGCAAATTCTAAAAGATAATAAAATAGAATTTCTCGATGGTAATGAAAGGGTTTATTCTTCTTACTGTCAATAATTATAGGAATACATTGGAAAGCGTTTTACTGTGGTAATTTATTGGAAAGGGTTTTTTTACTTGATGGATGCATTGGGAATGTTTTTATTATACGAATGCATTGGAAAGGGTTTTACTACAGTAATTCATTGGGGAAAGGTTTTACTAGATGAATGCATTGGAAAAGTGCTTTACTCGAGGAATGCATTAGAATACTTTTTACTATCGGAATGCAGCGGAAAGGTTATTTTTCACTCATACTTTTTTTGTGGTCAACATAGCTCCTTTTTTTTAATAAAAATAGTAAGTTCTACACAGAAGTATCAGTTGTGATTACAGCCCCTACCCCATATTCACTACTGGATACTTTCAGTTAATCTTTTGTAATCTGAATAGTAATGATCCAACTTTGCTAAGTATGGGTGACTTTAAATACCAAGATTGTCGACGTTCATTTCCGATAAGTCGCGCGATAATTCCACCTTATAGACGAAACGGAACTCATGTAAGACGTTGTCTGTTCCTTAAGATGATGTCAAGAACCGACTGCGAACGGCTGCGTGCATAAGGGATAGGGTTGGATGCAGTAGTAGTGAGACATGGTTGCGAACAATCTACCTCGTTTTAGCGCTCTTACGATAGATCTTGGTCGCTGGACATAGAGGAGTCGTTTTTCAAAATGAAGGAAAAGTCGATACCTGAAGATATAATGCGTCAACGACCTGTTGTGGGGAACATTTGCGTGGGAGTGTTGCGCTATGGGAAGTGTCAGTTTTTGCACTTTCATAGTCAGATCTTATCTGGGCTTGCTCCTTCTGTGAAGCCCATCTTCATTTTTAATCCGCGCCGGGAAAATTGTAAATAATCTTCTCTTAACAGAGGGACTCCTCTTTCCCACCTTGTAGCTTATATTTCTCAATATGTTTGTTTCTGTGTGCTGTCACTCGGTCCATCTTCCTAGATATGTTCCTCTATTCTAGTATACAAGTGCTATAAAGTCGTCGGAATGGCGTTCTCTCTGTATCAGCATTGTCTTACACGCGCAGGCGTGCCGCTTCTCTATCCTCCTCCTTACAGCTTCACGTGCGATAGACCCAGAGGAGACTGATGTAAATTATAAATTGGATGGTTGCTAGAAGAGAACCCAGAAGAAAGGCAAACGCACCACACATACCCATGCACACATTAGAGAGCCTTCCCAGGTACATTATATTCTGTTGCATGACAAGGGGCTCCTGTAGTCTTTTTATCTCCAATAAGACTGAGGTGTGGCCGAGGGCAGGTATCAAAACCAGAACATGTTGTGTTGATTCCTAGTTCACGAACGGACTCTTACCCTACTGGAGCTACCAGAACCCGGCACCCACTATACAAATTTCAACATTTCTACTGTAAATTTTGTGTATGATGAGAGGTCATGGATAATTCCTATTGGTAATTTATTCATAATGGACTAATTGGTATCCTATCATCTATTTACTAGGGTGCGTATTTTAAATAGTAGATGTAATTTAAAACCCGATACCAAAGATGTCTCAATTTCTATTAAGTTATAATTAAAATTGAAATAATTAAAGATACTCGACAAACTACTGATGTTTTTCTGGTTCTGAGCGGATAATTTATGATTACACTATGGCTACTTAGCCACATCTTAAATTTACTAACGAATTGAGGTGACTTAGCATGAATCTCTGTTACTCGTGCCATGTCTCGCGCCCAGAGAGTCTGCTAGTATACCAGCTTCTCTTAGAAAGAAATATCAATAACATCTCTTTATTTAAATATTTATCTATATTTATTTGATAATTTCATTAATATATATTTTTTAGAAAAGTTCTTACTTTAACTCTCAAACTCCGATGTATGAATGCACTTTTATTATCTTTTTTTAGATATTTCCACATAATCAAATTGTTTATATATATATATATTATTAATATATATATAATATATATATATATATATATATATATAATATATATATTATATATTATATAATGTTCGAGTGTGTTATGTGTAGTTTATTATAATTTCTGAAATCTAATACGTGTGTATGAATTATATCATTCCAAATGTTGTGTCTATATATTTACTGCGAGTACGTCATTTGTACCAACAAATCCTTTCATCAGATGACTGACCTCTGTGGAGTATACAGAGAGCATTGAGTTCGGTGTGCCAGATAGCATCCTTTACATAAAACGCACAGAGCCACCGCAAAGCTACCAACACAAACTTTGATCGGGTTTGATGTCACCTCTGTAGGATTGCCGCTATACAACGTCTGATTCGTGTTAGAGCTATTTTAAACTCCTGGATAGCTTCCGAGATTGATATTTCCGTACGACTCTGGTCTGGAGTGAGAAAATCCGAGTCAAAACAAAGAAAAAGCCGATTGGAGTTGTATAAAATAATAAAAATACCTCGGACCATCCGCGACTATGACATAGGAAAGTATAATCACTCTGATTTAATCTCATCCGTTTTCTGACGCATTGTTACTTCGATTTTAGATCTTACTAGTTAATATTATTAGCCAATCTTACGTGCGTGATGTCGTTCCCAGTTCAAGTGTATAGTTCGCTCTCAAATAGGAGAACTGGTTTAAATGTCAAAGCGATAATAAAACTATTGCTTATTTGATTTGAACAAAACAAGAATGGACCATACAATCCAGAGACTGCCATGGGGACTCGACTTAATACCTCAGGTTATTCAGAGTTGCTGTGGTGAAAAGATCGAGGATAAGTTCTCTTCCTAAAGTTGTCGACCAATGTAAGCGAAATAGTCGCATTTGCAAGTAAATGTTGTGTACAATTTAGAGACTGACTCATTTACTTGAAATGAGGTCAAACTACATTGGATCGGATCATCCAATCCAGGTCGTGGAATAGGTAAAGTAATTAATAAACAACTCTACAGACATATTATAAACCTGACCACAATATTCATGCCTGCAACATATATTTAAGGCTCATTAAACACACGCTCGCTCGATAGCGCAACCTTCTACGCCCGCACAATGCGCTGATCAATTTTTAGTAGATCTACTCCAACTTATGGCAGCCCATGTTGCCGATATACCTTAGAGAACAAGCAATGTTTTCATCCTATATTGCTATCCAGCAAAAGTCAGAGAACTTAGTCAACTCGCTGTCGCTGGAGGCCCTATTATTCCAATATCCAGTCTTATATATTTGATTGCACCCTCACAATAAATTGATAAAAAGTTATTTTATCCCCACATCTCATCTCACTACTTAATTACTGGAAATATCAACGATCTCTTGTCAACTTGACAACTCATCGCGTGTAGTGGAAAGAACATCCATTCAAGAGACAGCTCTTTCCAACATATATAAGTTCGTAATATGAATTCAGAGTTGTGAAGGTTCGGGCGTGTGGGCGTTATGTTGAGATTTCTCTTTATGTGCGCGATACCCAGAGGTTTTACATATATCATTTGCCACAGTCTCTGCCTTGTGACTCTCACGTTATTCGTTTATCACTCTAATCACAAATAGGTATGTACAGTCTTTATTTCACATACAATATCTCATCTATATGGTTCATATGTTAGGACGTTTTTTCCTTAGTAGAGAGGAAATGACCTGAATAAAACAGAGACAACATATGTAATACCAAAAATGAATTTAACATCTAGACAATCTACGGGTTCCGGCGTAGCTTTCGTCTTGCTTGTTTTCCTATATGAAACCTTTCAATATATATGTTCCGTATTAATAGAGTCTACTGCTTTTTTACTACTTCCGTTAACGTAAACATTCTCACTCACAAGCCAACAAACTTCAAAACAATTAAAATAATAAACATAATAATAGGATGAGTAATTTGAAAGAAAAAGATCAATGGACTAAAGTAATTCGATATTAAACGGGTGATGTATCGATATCTGTGAAATTGAATTTCACGAGCAGAGATACTATAGTATAGTACTAGAGATTCATGCCAATATTAGTGACTTACATGACAGTCTATTATGCTCATCAAACTGTAAGGACATAAGTAGATTCGAATCATCCCTAATTATATTATGGTGTGGAACATATAAAATTATAGTTGAGTGTGTATTCCGTTATCTGAGATAGGAACATCCCAATTCTAATCTATTTTTGTGTTGTGTATGTTTTCGTGCTAAGCTGCGCTTTTGTAAATGTGTAGGCTAATCATGTCGCTGTTCCTCATATTATATTTAAATCTGAATAGGATAGCTACCTTTTACGAGCATATGGACCAGCAAGCAGAAATGACCGATACTTAGCGCTATTGTGAGTCAAGTCAATCTATTACACTTATTCATGATAAAGTGTCGAAACTCTATAATCTGACCTTAATTTAGTGAAAAGATAGTCTCTCGTTACCCCATTATCCCTCCTCGGGATTATCGTTGAGAGCAAGTGGGCTGCCGACTGAAGACTCGACAAATATTGTCTTATGCCTGCGAATAATGGAGAATTTAGATATTAAAATAAGATTTTTCCTTTGCTCGCGTAGTACATCAGGTTACCGCATGAGCAGATTGGTTTAAAGTACGTTTCTCCTATACGGAGCGGTTTCTGCTAATTCTCTACTGCGTTTGAATTATGAAGCGCGATTATTAAAGAGATAGCAAGATGAGCATACGAGAGATTTCCCAAAGTGAGGATATCGCGAGACGATGGAAACTGGCAAATAAGCCTTCATCCAGAATTTTGAATCGGAGTCGGCCGGTACTTCTTGTCATTACGATGATATTGCCACTAGCGAGACTGAACGAGAAGCGAGAGTAGAACTAGGATATGTGAGTCGTGATCAAAAAGAGTATCCTGATGAAGTTTTATTTTAACCAGGAAATAAACAATGGAATTAAAATTTAATTTTCTTCAAAATAATACCCCCCCGCCCACCCAGTGGCATTTAACGAGAGATTATATTAATTTCCAGCGAGTTTACCACTAGTCGAAGCACTTTTCAAATTTTCGACTCCCGGTGATATGAAGATTAAAGGGATTTGAGTACAGATGTTTTTGGTTAATACAAGCTTCAATACATACATCATTTCTCCTTTATCTGAACCATCCGGGCTGATTTGAAGTCTGCAGGGTACCGCCGCCTATTATTAAGAGAGCTTCTGCTTTGCGAAACGTTCTCGCCCCACCTAGCCGCCATACGCTTATTTCGACCAGATCAAAAAGAAGACTTTGGGCCCTCCATTAATACAAAGGAGTCGCCCTGGGGTATACGAAACCCACTCCATTCTAGCCTTCAAGCTTCTTGCTTTTTGTCTTTCTTTTTCCACATCATTCTCTATTGGCTACCAGAACATAGAAAAATAAATTCATTAAAACTATCGTCTGTGATAATGATTGTAAAGTCATCAGCTATCTAGCTTTATCCATAAAAAATGTGACCTACTAAACACATACACTAAGTTTCATATCCAAAAAAAGGTGCATATTTACTTAAGATGTGCGCGTTTCAGGCCAATAGTAGAACATTATTTGCTATATAAGCAACGTAAATATTTGTTTGTGACTGTAGTTGACCATCGTGTAGTTTAGTTTAATTTCATCATTATGTATTCTGATTTCTGCGTGTATTGATAGTTACGAGAATCAGGTAACTTTCCTCCCAGTCTATGTCATGCGTCTTTTTCAGCATTCTAGGCCTTCTGTTCTACTCCCAGTGTCATGCACGAGGCAAACACGAGATATATACCCGCTCCGCACTGGATTCCACTAGCTAGTGACATATGTATACCTATCTAAATCCAGGGTATGCTTTATAAGCTCTAGAGTATGTTCCTATTTTATTTGATATTATTAAATATCACTCCTTATCCCCGAGAGACCATAATTCACCAAATCTTATAGCGTTTTTCTCAATCCCTCGTTGCGAAATCCTTCACTGGAGTATAATACTGATATGTCTCTAGATCAAGAAAAACAAAGTACATCGATTCAGACGATCTCCAGGGCGACGCCTCCCAGCAATATATCCGCGATGAGGAGTTGATTAAAGCGATATTAGCAAAAGCCTCAGTTCCGCTATTCTGATAAGTGACGCGGATCGTGGCGAGCGTGTTTAAGTCTAGCCCTGCTAGACATTGCACTCGACTCGCAAAATACTGTACTCCGTATTATCCCGCATGTTATGTAGCTCAAATAGTGACCATATCGAACACTGAATGAGTAGCACACAGTTAAAACACATCCTCTCCTCGAGAGGACCACTGAACGTGGTGTTTGATCGGTTGCATTGATTCCATAAACCTCTTATTTTCCAGTTTATACTGGTCGAATTGCCAAGGTATTTGTCCACTTTTTCATTTCTATCTGGTGATTTAGTCACGACATTATCCTGAGATGAATTCGTTTCCATATTATCACAGGTTAAGTAATCATATAAACTAATTACTGTGTATTTCGTAACAGAATGGTTTATCTAGATTCTATTTACCTGATTAGCATTCAAGTCTATTAAAAGTCAGACGCGCCGAGCACTATGCACAACAAGAATGAAGATACTCCCTCGCACTCGCCCCACACCACCCCCTTTCGCTCTCCCTCTGCTCTCTTCCTGGTCGGAGCTCTCCCACTCTCATATAATGGAACATCCACCAAACATCATCTACCTATAGTATACCCGGAAGTTTGTAGGTTGTATAGAAGTAAATTGGCGACATATAGGCAGTCTCGCTGGCGAGTGCTCTAAGTGAAACTAAGAAAATATAACATGAACTATGGAGACAAGTTTTTTCATTGATGGACTTCATTTGTCCAACGCCCGTACAATTTGTCATTATGAACTATAGCGTTACCCATATATAAATCTGAGAACATACCAGTTATTACACATTACCGCAAATAGCATACATAACAATAACAAAGCTACAACCATATCATTTACATATACTGTTATCTAATACTGTTATATTCTGCAATATCTATATTTTGGTGTCAAACTCCAAAAAAAAAAAGCCTTTTATATAGGTAGTGTAGAGTAGTGTATCATTTTCTGGCTAAGATATGTATGATTCCTGCCATGTTTATCTCTCTTATATTCTAGGATATATATTGTAATTAATATATTATTATATTAATATAAACATTATTCTACTGTAATAAGGGTAAAGGTGTACTTGATTCACATTATGGTTTATTCTATTATAATTTTATTTCAAAAATAATCTTATAATTAGAATGCTGTTAATTATTGTAAATATCTAAGGAATAAATTGCCGCGAGTAAACAGATGTAACACGTGTCAGCCAATTATTTATTATGTAATCATTGAACATTCTATGATAGTTATAATATTATGATTGTCATGACACATCGTTTTCCTGTTTCGATGGGAAATTGTTATTATTCATACCTACAGCATTCTAATTAAAAAAGTTTTATTTTTTATGAATATAAATAATAGAAAAATACACCTATAATTTAGGAAACATAATAAGCCATACCTCGTCAATAGTAGGATAAATTAAATGTAGATATATTATGATTAATATATATATAATATATCCCAAATAGAATAATCATCTTCTTACCAGAAATGGATCATTTTACCATAATATATATATATATATATATAATATATATATATATATATATAAGTTTAGTTTGATTTACGTATTGAAACTGAATCGTTTAGATTAAAAAATGCATATACTTACAATTTAAGGTCGTACAAAATGAAGCCTAGAAAAATGTTCATGTTGCTATATTTTGGGATTCCTTAACCCACAAAGAAAATGTCGCATTTTCTTCAACACAAAGTCCGAATTGAGGTGTTGATGTTCCCCATGTTTCTTGTTTAGTGATATCCCGGCTGCCAATATATATATATATATGTATATATATATATATGTATATATATATATATATATATATATATATATAGTCATCCACAGACACCGTGTTTCGACGTATCACTTCTCTTCAGTGTAGCTAAACATTTGTAAGCTACCTACAGCCGGGATAAAAACCCGATCGATTCATCATCAGTCGGGCTGCTTAACCGCTCGGCCATCGTCACTTACAGAATAGGAGACGGGTTTTTAACTGTTTAATACACTCATCTGTATGTATGCAAAGGCCGCCATAGAGTGCTCCATCCTTTTTTTTTATAGGAGAGCATATATATATATAATTTCGAGGTTGAATCTAAGTTTGGTTTGCTGTATTGAAACTGAAGCTTTAGATTTTTTAAATCCTAGCTAGTGATCGGTAGCGTGTATACTCGTTTGCCGTGCATTAAGGGTTAATACGAGGTGCATTTAAAATCCATCTAGACTGAAGTTCCATCGATCAAACAGAAATGAATAATAAATGAATATACTCACGTTGTCACTCAGCACACTTATTTCAATAAGTTTTCTATTGGCCGAAACGCCTCTAGAATTCCTTTTTTGGTATGAAAACTTAGTTGTTGTATTCCTTTTAATGAAGTGATGACATCTTGACGAGTCGGTGCTGATTTGGAAAAAAAAAAAGAATGAAGCTAATCTCGATACTTCTTGAACCAAATATTTCTGGCGAAACACAAGGGAGTTGAAGTGCAACATTCCCTAATATTCACCAGATCAATCACCGTGTGATAGTTTTTGTTTCCAAAACTGAAAATCCCTTTAATCTTCATATCACCGAGGAAAAATTTGAAAAGTGCTTCGACTAGTGGTAAACTCGCTGGAATAAGTATATTAAATGCCACTGGGGGGGGGGGGTATTATTTTGAAGAAAATTAAATTTTAATTCATTGTTAATTTCTGTAAATAAAACTTCATCAGGATACTTTTTGAAGACAAATACTAGTTTACTGCTCGTAGTGTAGGGAATATCATCGTAAGAAATGAACACGGCGACCCGAATTCAAATTCTGGATGAGGCTATTTGCAGTTTCCATTGCGCGAATACATTTGGGAAAGGTATGCATCCAACTATTCTCCCTCCAGCAGTAGAGCAGACTGGGCTCTTTAACCTTTGTGCGGAAACCGGTCTAGGAGAAGGAAAACTTTTAATTCAAACCATACCCAGCTTAAAAATTGACTGTCGCACCCTGCTCGTATCGGAGGGATTGGGTAAATACATATATTAGTTTATTGTGAATATCATAAGTGTATTGATCTATATAAAGTTCGGCATTTCTGGTGTGCATATGCTGTGAAAGTAATCCTATCTATTTTTATAGAAACTACTACAAACAAAGGGAGCAGAATAACAATGATAGATTGGGTAAATCTCAGCTACAATACCATTTTTCCACAACAAGGGGTGATCCATTTCCAACATTTGACAAATAAGAACCAATGGTGATCTTGTACTAAGCTGCGGGATTCATTTCAGAATGTACTCCGTATATATATATATATATATATATATATATAAGTTTTTGTAGGTAGAGAATTTTATTAAGGAGAGAAAAAGCGTATACATTATAAAATATTGAATTTCTAAAAAAGAAAAGCTACGGAACCCTTATGTCTTAATTTCATTTTTTATTTTTTTCGGTCAATCTCTTCAGAGAAATTCACTTGACAAATGTTGAAAGACGTACAAATTGGATAATAACCGAACGAATCAAGGCAGGATGAGAGAAAAAAAAACCCAAAAAAACCTCACTCCCCCCCTCCTCACATTACGAACCATGTGAAGGGGTTCTGATAGTTCTTCCACCACGCGAAACGTTCAAGTTAAAAGGATGTTTTATTTCGAATAATAATAGTTGGTGGAAATACTTTTTTTGGGGTGCACAAAATAGACTGGTATTTGGAAATATATAGGGCCTCCAGCACACTAAGTTGAAGTTCGTTGCTGGAAGCAATAAGGATGGAAAACATTGCTGTTCTGTAAGCACGGGCGCAAGTTGGATTATCTAATAAATGACGCGCAATGGCGGGCGTAGAGTTGCTATCAGCTGAGCTGGAAGAGCCTAAATTGCAGGCACGAATATTGGAGGGTATATGCAGTTTTATTCTTACCTCCAGCCTTTGGATAGTTCGACCAATGTAGTTTGACCTCATTTCATAAAAGTCACTTAATTTACAAATTTACTTGCAAATGCGACATTTGCTACATTGGTCGAACTTGGAACAACAACTCGTTTTTCCAACTGAAATAACGTTAACAGCCCAGCGTCCTGATATTGTCATTTGGTTTGTTAATCAAAAGAAAGTTTTTATCGTTGAATTAACAGTTCCATTTGAGGAAAATCTTGACTGGGCACATCAGCGTAAGTTGGAAAAATATGAAGATCTACGAGAACAATGCGTCAGAAACGGATGGATAACGGATGTATTTCCTATCGAAGTCGGATGCCGAGGATTTATTATCAACTCAACCATGGCATTTTTGTCTGAACTCGGATTTTCTCCACCAGACAAGAGGAAATACATCAAAAAGATCCAGGGTAAAGCTCTAACCGCATCAACGTGGATATGGCAATCCTACAAGGTGACATCAAACCGACAAAGTCTGGTGGTATCTGGGGTGCTCTGGGTTAGTGGTAATGATGCATCGGCCCCGAAACCATGCCTGAACTCAGAGTCATCATCTGATGAAGGCTTTGTTGGTTGCAATGCTACTGTGTAAAAAGCAATCATTTTATGAAGATTATATATATATATATATATATATATATATATATATATATATATATATATATATATATATATATAAACAATTGATTGGGAAATTAAAAAGAAATAAAAGTGCATTCAAACACCAATTTGTAAAGTAGACTTTTCAAATAATGAATACAAAAAAAGTATGAATGATTTAATAAAATGTTATTTGTTTCTTAAAAACTGAAAATCTGACACATTCAAAAATATGTGAATCCCTCTTTCTGTATTGTTGAAGTCAAGTAGGTAATAAATTCCGCAGAAAAAAATCATTTGAGTACTTAATTATTCAATTTAATATGACCAATAAAATGAGACATTGGTTGGGTAATACACATTAAAAGACGTAAAAGATGAGGACAATAGTCCTAATAATCCAAATAGGAATTATCAAGCCTCATCTAAAAAATTCAGAGAAATTAATTATTAGTGCCGGCTTAGCTCAGTCGGTAGAGCGTTCGGCTAGGAACCACAATGTTCTGGGTTTGATACCGGCC
>CM042177.1:14957405-14972405 GCA_023376005.1 Doryteuthis pealeii
ATTTTGGCCCTTACTTGGGCTATAGGGGAGATCGAAAAGGTCCCCTACCATCAATCGGCCAGTCATGTCCTACGACCAATATAATTGTCCCGACCCTATGACCCTTATGGCAGACCCACAAACCTTTTTATTATATATGTGCTAGAAGGCTGTGGCTGATGGTATTAGTGTCCTGGGTATGACGTTAAACTGAATCTATTTGTGAGGTTCCAGTTTTGGAGTTCTGTGGAGTGAACCCCTTCATCCCCATAACTCCCAGCTCCACCCTGACCCGGAGTGATAGTATCTGTTAGGGTCCCATCTATGGGTTAAATAGAAAAATGAGTTTAATAAATTGAGTTAAAAAAAGAATTTTCTGTACACATCAAGAATTAATAAAACAATATCAACAAGTGTTGATCAACATGCCGTAAAATCTAACAAACAAACCTGGAAGAACCTCTTCATAGGCAACATTCCTTATTATGTATGTTTTCTTGGCTGAACTTGCACAAAGGTGTCAAAATTAGGGTGACCCAGAAAAAGCAGAACCCACAAATTTTGTAATAAAACTGTTAATTTTAACTATGGGGGTCTAGGGTTAGGGTTAGGATTAGGGTTAGAGTTGGGGTTTAGCGTTAGTTTAATGGGAAAATAAATTAATAATTTGGATTCTGTTTTTTCTGGGTCACCCTGTATACCGGTGACCCAGAAAAACAGAACCCACAAATTTTGTAATAAAACTGTTAATTTTAACTAGGGGGGTTTGGGGTTGGGGTTGGGGTTTAAGGTTAGTTTAATGGGAAAATAAATAATTTGGGTTCTGTTTTTTCTGGGTCACACTAATTTTGACACCTTTGTACAAGTTCAGCCGTTTTCTCTTTCTTTGTAGAAAAAGTAAGAGAAATCTGCAGAGTTGTCTATTGTCAGTATCAGACGAACAGCGAGGGAGTCTATTCCCTTTTCTCTAGCACTATATCAGAGGGATTGTTTTGTAGAGGTAGAGCCCCACACCTACCGCCAGTTTAAAGATGCTATAGCGCACAGATCAGATTACCCCAGCTGTATTACACATACGCAATGTTGGCGGGGACCAATATCGAACCCGGTACCTTGCGATTCCCAGGCGGATGCTCTTTCGATTGAGCTAAACAGTCATCCCAAAACGGTCTTGACCCGAAAACTGTTTTCATTGCATGCCAAAGGGAAATAGTCTGTTCTTGGAAATAAACTTTCATCACACAACGTGTACTAAATACCACGTGCGATGACCTGTCCGCATCAGCCGCTAACTAGGTGTAATAACACATTTTCGTCGGCTAAAAGCGGGACTGCCACACCTAGTGCCACCAAGCAGCCTTTTGGCCATCGGACAGGGTATTTAAAAAATAGAATAAAATAGAAATAAATAGATGAATAAGTAAATAACGTCCGTTCATCTTAGCGGTTTCAAGTTGAATTTATTTTGTGATTTTTTTACAATGCATTTACTTTAATGCCCGTTGATGTATTAACTTGAATTAACTTTTATTAAATGTCATTGATGTCATTTCATATTTAAAAGCGAATTAAGAATAATTAAATCTATTATTTAAGGTTAAACTTTGTCTAAATCGATAAGTAATAGCATAATAACCATCATTAAAAAAAGAAAAATATAATTACATATGCAGTTTATTTTTAAAAGATTTATAAGTATTTGTTGTTTTAGTCAATTTCGACGCGATCCGCCATTTTGGCTGTTTTTCAATGGTTTTTTTTACAATTTTAACGTAACATTTGGGATGGAAAAAAAAATTACCAAAAATCAGGTAATTATCTGATTTTAATGAAATTTTCAGTATTGATTTAACAATTAATGAATTTTATAATGCATCAGTTATGTTATTTCAAAACTTTAATTTATTATTTTTTGCTATGAAAAAATCAATCACATGAGTAGCACGTTGATAATTTGTGGTAAATTTCGCATGCATATGGTTTCTGCATCAGATTTTTTTACTTTGAATTCACTGCCTGCTTAGAAAATACAACACAAATACGTGAGACAAAAACACCTTTTTACATAAAGTGGATTGATATCTACCACGTACACCACATGTAAGCGTTAGGCACAAGGCCCTATTAATGTGGGACCACTCACGAACCTAAGCTCATGGGAGGCGGATGCAAAAAATACGTTGATCTCGTCGGCATTCTCCCCAAGAAGGCACCTCAGGTACCGGGCAACAAACCCAGCTCTGTCCCCTTTAAATCGAGAGGGCAGGTGTTGCCTGGGGACCGGCCCCTTGGAATCAACGATTTTAGCTTACGCAGTCCAGGGCCGAAGCCACCGTGTTACAATGCTATATACCCTCTTGGGTATATACACAATAGTTTTTATGTTATATATATATATATATATATATATATATATTGACAGATAGATAACTTACTTGCTGGTTCTTCGTCTAGTCGCCATGTTGGATATTCACTTCTTCTTTCTACTTCGGCCATGATCGTCTAAGTTCTTGCTTTACTTGTTGATTTTTTCTTCTTGTCTGGTCGGTCTTCTAACTAAGGGCGTGCGTTTAAGTCATGTAATAACTATTCACGAAGACTTATGGCTTTTATCAAAGACTTTATTTGCCCTTTTCTAACTCACCACGCGGAATAACAGCCAAGGTGAGACACATCTGTTCCACCCGGGTTCTGGATGTCGACTGGCTTAACGTGACGTGCGAGATTTCCGGTTTTACCAATGTTTTGTATTTTTCCTCGGAAACTGCCGTCTACGTGCTGATTTGAAAGCCCTATTCTACAAGTGCTTGTCACTAATCTATGCTACCACATAGATTATGCAACAACCGGACCCCCGGTCGAAACCGGAGTTTTACATCAAGAGGATTGGTAAATCTTAAAGAGATTGTGACACATAGATCCCGCCTAAAAAGACTAATTTAAGCCAGATCTTTAAATACAGTTTTACTCCTTCCTATGAATCACTCTAACAATAAACAATTGAAATTGGCACAGATTTGGAAAAACCTTAACTGTACGGATGGATGAATATCTAGTGAATTGAAATTGGATATATACAGCTAATAATTTCATTATTTTGTGATCATTTAGTGGTAATGCATTCTGAAGAGTTATATGTATTTCCAGGGAAAGAAATTAACGCTTAAGTGAGGTTTATATTTAATTATACATAATTCAATTAATTCATATTCATATATTATATAAAATAAATATCAGGCACACACACACACACACACACACACAACACACACACATATATATATATATATATATATATATATATATATATATATATATATATATATATATATTCAAAATTTATATTTCCTGCTTTCACGGAAAGCATGAAATATAAACCCGAAACGTATTTACATTACAGAAGATCCTAAAAATCTATAGAATAATAGATTTAAAGATTTGGGACATATTCTAATGTTGCTTAAAATATAACTTAGAATTCCTTATATATACTAGCATAACAAAACCGCCCTTCGGGCGGTGTAAAAATAAAATTTTGAAAAATATAGCCTGAGCCGAGTGGGATTTAAAATTCAATGTCAGAGTGGTAGAATCCAAGTAAAATTAATAAATGAATTGAAGAAATAAAAAACAACAATGCCAAAATATGCCAAAAACTTTAAAAAAACATTCAACATTTAATGATTTTAGTAATTAAAATCATCAAATTCATTAAAGGAGTAAAAAATAAACAATTTGAAATAGAAATTAGGAAAGTTAACTTTCTACACCAAAGTTTTTCCTGAAATAATATTCAATAATAAAATTAAATTTGGTTTATCAATGAATAAAACAATCAACTATACAAAATAATTTTTTATTGTTTTGATTATTTCTAAAATCTTTGAAATAAAACAATAAATATTCACCTTATTTATTTTACATTTAACAAACATTTAGTTTTAGTGTAAATAAATATTACATAAAATAAAATAGAGTAATGATACTTAAATCAATTTTTAAATGCTAAATAATACCTAATATTTATTATTTTTTTTAATCGGAGTAAATAAAAATATCTAATTTATAGATTTATTTTCAACTAAATTTTATTTGGTAAAATTCTGTAAAAAGATAAATTCTTTAAAAATTTTCTTCAATAAATAAAATCTTTTGATAAGAGATTCAGTATCAATTTGTCTGTAACTAAAACTATGTTGATGTAAAATTAATAAATCAAATAAAGTAATAAAAAACAACAATGCTAAAATATGCCAAAAACTTTAAAAGGACATTCAACATTTAATGATTTTAGTAATTAAAATCATTGAATTCATTAAAGGAATAAAAAATAAACAATTTGAAATAGAAATTAGGAAAGTTAACTTTCTACACAAAAACATTTTTCCTGAAATAATATTTAATGATAAAATTAAATTTGGTTTATCAATGAATAAAACAATCAACTATACAAAATGATTTTTTATTGTTTTGATTATTTCTAAAATCTTTGAAATAAAACAATAAATATTCACCTTGTTTATTTTACATTTAACAAACATTTAGTTTTAGTGTAAATAAGTATTACATAAAATAAAATAGTAATGATACTTAAATCAATTTTTAAATGCTAAATAATACCTAATATTAATTTTTTTTAATCGGAGGAAATAAAAATATCTAATTCATAGATTTATTTTCAACTAAATTTTGTTTGGTACACTTATGTAAAAATATGAATTTTGTAAAAAATTTTAATCGGAGTAAATAAAAATATCTAATTTGTAGATTTATTTTCAACTAAATTTTATTTGGTAAAATTCTGTAAAATATAAATTCTTAAAAGATTTTCTTCAATAAATAAAATCTTTTGATAAGAGATTCAGTATCAATTTGTCTGTAACTAAAACTATGTTGCTGTAAAATTAATAAATCAAATAAAGTAATAAAAAACAACAATGCCAAAATATGCCAAAAACTTTAAAAGGATATTCAACATTTAATGATTTTAGTAATTAAAATCATTGAATTCATTAAAGGAATAAAAAATAAACAATTTGAAATAGAAATTAGGAAAGTTAACTTTCTACACCAAAGTTTTTCCTGAAATAATATTCAATAATAAAATTAAATTTGGTTTATCAATGAATAAAACAATCAACTATACAAAATGATTTTTTATTGTTTTGATTATTTCTAAAATCTTTGAAATAAAAAAAATAAACATTCACCTTATTTATTTTACATTTAACAAACATTTAGTTTTAGTGTAAATAAATATTACATAAAATAAAATAATTAATGATACTTAAATCAATTTTTAAATGCTAAATAATACCTAATATTAATTTTTTTTAATCGGAGTAAATAAAAATATCTAATTTATAGATTTATTTTCAACTAAATTTTATTTGGTAAAATTCTGTAAAAAGATAAATTCTTTAAAAAATTCTTCAATAAATAAAATATTTTGATAAGAGATTCAGTATCAATTTGTCTGTAACTACAACTATGTTGCTGTAAAATTAATAAATCAAATAAAGTAATAAAAAACAACAATGCCAAAATATGCCAAAAACTTTAAAAGGACATTCAACATTTAATGATTTTATTAATTAAAATCATTGAATTCATTAAAGGAGTAAAAAAATAAACAATTTGAAATAGAAATTAGGAAAGTTAACTTTCTACACCAAAGTTTTTCCTGAAATAATATTCAATAATAAAATTAAATTTGGTTTATCAATGAATAAAACAATCAACTATACAAAATGATTTTTTATTGTTTTGATTATTTCTAAAATCTTTGAAATAAAACAATAAGTATTCACCTTATTTATTTTACATTTAACAAACATTTAGTTTTAGTGTAAATAAATATTACATAAAATAAAATAGAGTAATGATACTTAAATCAATATTTAAATGCTAAATAATACCTAATATTAATTTTTTTTTAATCAGAGTAAATAAAAATATCTAATTTATAGATTTATTTTCAACTAAATTTTATTTGGTAAAATTCTGTAAAAAGATAAATTCTTTAAAAATTTTCTTCAATGAATAAAATCTTTTGATAAGAGATTCAGTATCAATTTGTCTGTAACTAAAACTATGTTGATGTAAAATTAATAAATCAAATAAAGTAATAAAAAACAACAATGCCAAAATATGCCAAAAACTTTAAAAAGACATTCAACATTTAATGATTTTATTAATTAAAATCATTGAATTCATTAGAGGAGTAAAAAATAAACAATTTGAAATAGAAATTAGGAAAGTTAACTTTCTACACCAAAGTTTTTCCTGAAATAATATTCAATAATAAAATTAAATTTGGTTTATCAATGAATAAAACAATCAACTATACAAAATGATTTTTTATTGTTTTGATTATTTCTAAAAATTTTGAAATAAAAAAAATAAACATTCACCTTATTTATTTTACATTTAACAAACATTTAGTTTTAGTGTAAATAAATATTACATAAAAAAAATAGAGTAATGATACTTAAATCAATTTTTAAATGCTAAATAATACCTAATATTTATTATTTTTTTTAATCGGAGTAAATAAAAATATCTAATTTATAGATTTATTTTCAACTAAATTTTATTTGGTAAAATTCTGTAAAAGATAAATTCTTTAAAAATTTTCTTCAATAAATAAAATCTTTTGATAAGAGATTCAGTATCAATTTGTCTGTAACTAAAACTATGTTGATGTAAAATTAATAAATCAAATAAAGTAATAAAAAAACAACAATGCTAAAATATGCCAAAAACTTTAAAAGGACATTCAACATTTAATGATTTTAGTAATTAAAATCATTGAATTCATTAAAGGAATAAAAAATAAACAATTTGAAATAGAAATTAGGAAAGTTAACTTTCTACACAAAACATTTTTCCTGAAATAATATTTAATGATAAAAATTAAATTTGGTTTATCAATGAATAAAACAATCAACTATACAAAATGATTTTTTATTGTTTTGATTATTTCTAAAATCTTTGAAATAAAACAATAAATATTCACCTTGTTTATTTTACATTTAACAAACATTTAGTTTTAGTGTAAATAAGTATTACATAAAATAAAATAGTAATGATACTTAAATCAATTTTTAAATGCTAAATAATACCTAATATTAATTTTTTTTAATCGGAGGAAATAAAATATCTAATTCATAGATTTATTTTCAACTAAATTTAGTAGATTTATTTTCAACTAAATTTTATTTGGTAAAATTCTGTAAAATATAAATTCTTAAAAGATTTTCTTCAATAAATAAAATCTTTTGATAAGAGATTCAGTATCAATTTGTCTGTAACTAAAACTATGTTGCTGTAAAATTAATAAATCAAATAAAGTAATAAAAAACAACAATGCCAAAATATGCCAAAAACTTTAAAAGGATATTCAACATTTAATGATTTTAGTAATTAAAATCATTGAATTCATTAAAGGAATAAAAAATAAACAATTTGAAATAGAAATTAGGAAAGTTAACTTTCTACACCAAAGTTTTTCCTGAAATAATATTCAATAATAAAATTAAATTTGGTTTATCAATGAATAAAACAATCAACTATACAAAATGATTTTTTATTGTTTTGATTATTTCTAAAATCTTTGAAATAAAAAAAAATAAACATTCACCTTATTTATTTTACATTTAACAAACATTTAGTTTTAGTGTAAATAAATATTACATAAAATAAAATAAAGTAATGATACTTAAATCAATTTTTAAATGCTAAATAATACCTAATATTAATTTTTTTTAATCGGAGTAAATAAAAATATCTAATTTATAGATTTATTTTCAACTAAATTTTATTTGGTAAAATTCTGTAAAAAGATAAATTCTTTAAAAAATTCTTCAATAAATAAAATATTTTGATAAGAGATTCAGTATCAATTTGTCTGTAACTACAACTATGTTGCTGTAAAATTAATAAATCAAATAAAGTAATAAAAAACAACAATGCCAAAATATGCCAAAAACTTTAAAAGGACATTCAACATTTAATGATTTTATTAATTAAAATCATTGAATTCATTAAAGGAGTAAAAAAATAAACAATTTGAAATAGAAATTAGGAAAGTTAACTTTCTACACCAAAGTTTTTCCTGAAATAATATTCAATAATAAAATTAAATTTGGTTTATCAATGAATAAAACAATCAACTATACAAATGATTTTTTATTGTTTTGATTATTTCTAAAATCTTTGAAATAAAACAATAAGTATTCACCTTATTTATTTTACATTTAACAAACATTTAGTTTTAGTGTAAATAAATATTACATAAAATAAAATAGAGTAATGATACTTAAATCAATATTTAAATGCTAAATAATACCTAATATTAATTTTTTTTAATCAGAGTAAATAAAAATATCTAATTTATAGATTTATTTTCAACTAAATTTTATTTGGTAAAATTCTGTAAAAGATAAATTCTTTAAAAATTTTCTTCAATGAATAAAATCTTTTGATAAGAGATTCAGTATCAATTTGTCTGTAACTAAAACTATGTTGATGTAAAATTAATAAATCAAATAAAGTAATAAAAAACAACAATGCCAAAATATGCCAAAAACTTTAAAAAAGACATTCAACATTTAATGATTTTATTAATTAAAATCATTGAATTCATTAGAGGAGTAAAAAATAAACAATTTGAAATAGAAATTAGGAAAGTTAACTTTCTACACCAAAGTTTTTCCTGAAATAATATTCAATAATAAAATTAAATTTGGTTTATCAATGAATAAAACAATCAACTATACAAAATGATTTTTTATTGTTTTGATTATTTCTAAAAATTTTGAAATAAAAAAAAAATAACATTCACCTTATTTATTTTACATTTAACAAACATTTAGTTTTAGTGTAAATAAATATTACATAAAAAAAAATAGAGTAATGATACTTAAATCAATTTTTAAATGCTAAATAATATTTAATATTAATTTTTTTTTTAATTGGAGTAAATAAAAATATCTAATTTATAGATTTATTTTCAACTAAATTTTGTTTGGTTACACTTATGTAAAAATATGAATTTTGTAAAAAGTTTTTTCAATAAATAAAATCTTTTGATAATAGATTCAGTATCAACTAAAACTACGTCACTGCTTACATCAAAACACTGTCATTGATAAAAATATTATTTGATTAATAATCAATAGATGCATGCAACATTTTTGATTTGAGGGGGACAGAAGTAAGTTTCCATTTCAAATGGTTTCATTTTTCTTTACTCATTTAATAAATTTGATGATTTTACCGATAATACAAACCCTCTTATATGGAAATTTTAACTCGGACAATATCTTTCAAAAATTAATTTTTATAACCGCCCAGATGGCATTTTTTGCTAGTTTATGTAAAAATGTTTGTACAATAAATTAATGAATATAATATATGTTGTTACACTCTTAATTCATTTTCTTAGAGATTTAATAAATTTTATATCCATTAAAGTAAGCATTAAACTGAATAATTGGCAGACCTGAGCATCTGGAAACCCCCCATCTAAAATTTTTGTTTTTAATTTTTTTTTCTTTCTTTTAATGGATTATTATCAATTGCACACCAATCTATCAGATTGTAAAAGAACAAAAAATTCAAAAAAGTTATTTATTTTTCGCGGTGCTCAGTTCCCCGTATAAGTTTATCGTAAATCGATCCCCCATATCAGAAGCGCTACAAAATTTATTCATTTATTTTTTTTTTTTGTTTTCCTTCAATGGATTATTATCGATTACACACCAATCTATCAGGTTTTTTAAAAAAATTCTTAAATGTTCTTTATTTTTTGAGTTTTCAGGGTGCTCATGCCGACATATAAGTTTATAGTAAATCGCTGCCCCATATCAGAACCGCTCGAAAGGAAACTGGCGCAAACGTGTCAAAGTTAGGGTGGCCCAGAAAAAACAGAACCCAAATTATTTATTTATTTTCCCATTAAACTAACCTTAAACCCCAACACCAACCCTAACCTCAAATCCTAACCCTAAACCCCCCTAGTTACAATTAACAGTTTTATAACAAAATTTGTGGGTTCTGTTTTTTTCAATGTCACCTTAATTTTGACACCTTTGTGCAAATTCAGCCCAACTGTTAAGGTAGAGCGGTTCCGATATAGGGGGAGCGATTTACTATAAACTTATACGGGGAAATGAGCACCCCTGAAAACTCAAAAAATAAAGAACTAAAAAGTTCTTTATTTTTGAATCAGGCGCTTTTTTGTTTTTTTACAATCTGATAGATTGGTGTGTAATCGATAACAATCCATTGAAGGAAAAAAAAAAAAAAAAAAATTTTTTTTAGCGGTTCCGATATGGGGGATCGATTTACAATAAACTTATACGGGGAACTGAGCACCCCAGAAAACTCGAAAAATAAATAACTTTTTTGAATTTTTTTTTTTTACAATCTGATAGATTGGTGTGTAATCGATAATAATCCATTGAAGAAAAAGAAAAAAGATTTAAAACATTTTAGATGGGGGGTTTCAGATGCTCAAGTCCGACGAATAATCTTATTTATTTAATTTTTAAAAACAAAACAAAATTTATATAAACTCGAAGTAAAATGCTATTTTCAATCATCTAATACAGAATAGTAATCCTCTTATTGATGAATGTGTATTGTTTAAACATTGTTTAAACATTGAACAAAATACAATTAATTTCTCGCTACAATTAATTTAAATAAATGATGAAAAATAACATTAGTAATATGAAATAACCGTAAACAAATTTTGAATTAAAAATAAAAGTAAACATCTTTTTTTAATTCCTAATAGGAATAATAAAATTTGAAATAAAAAATACTTGTTATATTTGTGAAGGTGCCGCGAAAATTAAAAATAAATTTTATCTATAAATTTTTTCATGGTGTTTGTATCATTTTTTATTGTATTTAAAAAAGTCCCCTACCTAAATCGATTAGGTAGGGGACTTTTTTTTTTATCACCGCTTTTGTTTATACAAACCAAACTTCGGTTAAACATTGTTGAATAATGAATTTTAAAAGTATTGCGTCAATTATGATAAAAAATAAAGATTAATTTTTAGTTTAAGAAAGAAGCGCTAAGTGTTAAAAAAAAAAAAACACGTAAAATCATTTTTTTTTTTTTTTTTGTCGTCTGTTTCTGTAAGGGAATTTATGACAAATTAAAATTAAAAGATATTTCTTAATTTCTAAATAAATCACGGTCATCATATTTAGCGGAAAAGCATCGCTCAGAACTGGTTGTTATTTTAATTTTAATATTACTAATATGGAATAACCGTAAACAAATTTTGAATTAAAAATAAATGTAAACATTTTTTTAAAATTCCTAATAGGAATAATAAAATTTGAAATAAAAAATACTTGTTATATTTGTGAAGGTGCCGCGAAAATAAAAAATAAATTTTATCTATAAATTTTATCTATAAATTTTTAAAAATTCCTAATAGAAATAAAATAATTTGAAATAAAAAATACTTGTTATATTTGTGAAGGTGCCGCGAAAATAAAAAATAAATTTTATCTATAAATTTTATCTATAAATTTTTAAAAATTCCTAATAGAAATAAAATAATTTGAAATAAAAAATACTTGTTATATTTTGAAGGTGCCGCGAAAATAAAAAATAAATTTTATCTATAAATTTTATCTATAAATTTTTAAAAATTCCTAATAGAAATAAAATAATTTGAAATAAAAAATACTTGTTATATTTGTGAAGGTGCCGCGAAAATAAAAAATAAATTTTATCTATAAATTTTATCTATAAATTTTAAAAATAATAGAAATAAAATAATTTGAAATAAAAAATACTTGTTATATTTGTGAAGGTGCCGCGAAAATTAAAAATAAATTTTATCTATAAATTTTTTCATTAAAAATTAACTCTATTAAAACTTTAAAAATATTTTTTTTTTTACCGCAACGAAAACGGGAGTAGTCACGGACAAAAGACCATAACTAATAATTTAACGTATGATTTAAATTAGTAGCTGTATCTTTATTTTTAAATTAATTTCTCGCAAAACTTTAAACATGAAATAATTATAAATACAAATAAAAATTAAAATATCAATTAGAAACTGTTTAGAACTAAACATGCATTTATTAAAAGATTCGTTGAAAATTGGCTATGCAAATATTACAAACCAGCAAATATTACAAACGCATCTTAATACTTGTATATAAAGCAATTTGTTCCTTTAATATTATGTATAACATAAATTGATTACAAATTAGGTTCTCATTGATAAACGCTAGAATTTAGTTTGAAATATGTGACGTCAGCCGTGACGTAGTTTCGGCTTCAGACAAAAATGCAGTCTATCTCCATTATATATAGATATATATATATATATATATATATATATATATATAATTTACTATGTTTATATATAAAGAGCGATAGTGATATTAGTGATACAACATATATATCTAACTTAGGTTGACATAGACATAGTCAACGGCGCGTGATGATTATCAATTTCTCGTCAAGGCGTTCTTCAAAATTGGGAACTGACAGTTACCAAACACCGTTGACTCAGTCTACCCCATCCTAACTTATATATATATATATATATATATATATATATATATATACTAAACACCCTTCTTAATTTGGTTTTGGCTATCATAACTACATACATAGGCTGTATTAACGATATTGCTAAATCTTTACTCATAAATATAGCAAACTATATTATGTATATGCTCATGTTTTACAATTTCCCACTGTCATACGCATATATATATATATATATATATATATATATATATATATATATATATATGTGTGTGTGTGTGTGTTTGGTTTAATCGATTACGTTAATGATTATTTGATTTATTTGAAAATATTTATAATCATAACTACATTTTCAATTTTCCATTTCACTTTTTATATTATATATCCTTACATATCAAGTATTCCCAGTATTATTTGAATTATTTGCTCTATTATCCTCATCTTTATTCTTGTCTGTACAACTTTTCGGTCGATGTACCCTCCGGCCTTCTTCAAGTATTTCTTGTCGGACTCTGGAGCCTTCTCGAACTCAGGAGCCTTATTTTCGGACTCGAGGACCTTCTTGTCGTGATCGGGAGCCATCACGGAACATTGAACCCAACCCTTTATTCAATCCCCGGGGGTATCCTGTTCTCATTACGCTAACCATAGCTGGGACACAGGAAACGTTGTACAGATAACAATAAAGATGACGGTAATAGTCCGAATAATCCAAATAATCCCAATTATCAAGCCTCATCTCAAAGATCAAGTATTCCTGTTTAATACAAATAATTTTCACACAGCTGTATGGTTTCAAGTATTCCTATCTAATACGAACAGTTTCCAAATGGGTGTATTTAGTCCATTGATGCATACAAAACCCTAACTTGGTAGCCAACAAAGCTTTCATTCGAATCAAAGATGTTTTCGGTGCCAGAATGTGACAGCAACATCTTATAATACCCTACTTTATTGATTACCGTGAGACACAAAACCTCCGCTGCCTAGCGACTCTACCCCATCTCAAGGAAAGGCTAGGGGAGTAAACCCCGAAAACAAATCAGGAGCCGGAGTCCCTAAGGTGGTGTGATGCTGAAATCCAGTTTTACCCAGCAACTCCTGTGACACTACTTCTGTCAAACTGCATTGGTTCTTACCTTTCCTTGGAATCACAGCTGTAGTGTGGAGAGGGGAGATTTGCTGCTTGGGCAACAGCTCATCTTCCATATGAATCCGCCTAGGCTACGTAGTTCAAAGAAAAAAATTTGGACACTACTCCATCATCTCTCGTTGACAGAAGAATGCCAACAACAACATCGTGAGAATGCCAGATCAAGATGTAATCACTTCGTATAAATGTTGTATTCTCAAATTAAGTCGACGGGGGGCGGCCTAAAGTCAATATCAGCCATACAGCGAGGGAGTCTATCCCCTTTTCAATAGCGCTAGACCAAGGAGATTGTTTTAGCATCTGAGGTGGAGCACCACACCTACCATCAGCTCCTTCAAATTAAGTAACGAAGCGTTAATTCACTGATGTATGATTTTAATCTACAGACAATATGTCATGGCATTACACTGAACATGGATAAAAAAAAAGAATTTCCATTAAAAAATCACATGTGAGGTCACTGTATATTATCTCTTATTATAATGGAGGTTCGATGTCTGTCTGTAACCGAAACTACGCCACTGCTTACGTCACTTTATCCAGAGGAATTGCGAATGTTTATCAATAACTAATTTATCATCAAAATCACTAATACATTGAATAGATCTTCTTTTTTTTATCAACGGTGACGATCTGAGTTAAATTTGCCTCAAAACAGCCCATGTTATTAGGGTATTTACCTCGCATTCCACGTATGCGGGTGTACACAAGGTCTTTTTAATGTGGAACCACACACGAACCGAAGCTCATGGGTGGCAGGTGCAAAAAATATGTGTATCCCGTCGACATTCCCCTCCAAGATGGCGCCTCAAGCACTGGGAAATAAACCCAGACCTGCCCCTGTTATCAACACCGTTAACTTCATTGATGGACACTGGTCCCTAAGAGCTCATGTTATCAATGTATTTAAAATCCTGCAATGTGTCTAATCACTAAGAAATAAAGGTTTACATAATATATAGTGTGGCTAATTTGCATACTGGTTTTTAACAAAGCCCGATTTAATAAATAATTAATAGTGTTATTGATCGCTAATATCATTTCATTCTCCAACGCATTAAAATCAATTTTATGAATGATTTTATATAGAAACCAATTAAAATATAATCAAAATATGTGTTATTTTAAAAATGTGTTCTTATTTAATCATGTTAGTCTTAGTAATTTAATATATTTTATTACAATAATACTTAAATACTTTCACCCAGAAGGTGGATATTCTTGCTAGTCTCAGTAATCAATTTGTTGCATAATTCATGGATAGTCACTGAATTATTGTACGTACGGCAGTAAGAATATTTTGAATAAGAATTCGTTAGATTTAAAATCGGAT